>KZ111248.1:713600-739843 GCA_002120335.1 Hypoxylon sp. EC38 | reverse complement strand
CTGGAGCCACTGGAGCCACTGGAGCTTTGAGCCATTCGAGCCACTGGAGCCACTGGAGCTTTGAGCCATTCGAGCCACTAGAGCCACTGAAGCTTTGGGCCATTAGAGCCACTGGAGCCACTGGAGCTTTGGGCCATTAGAGCCACCAAAGCCACTGGAGCTTTAAGCTATTAAAGTTTAAGAGCTTTTATATATATAAAATTTAATATCTTTACTAATCCCTTATTTAAAAATTTAAAAAAAATATAGCTAAATAGGGCTTAGAATTATTATTTGAATAATATAGGATACACGTGACTAGCCCCTTTCATTAAGAAGTTATAAAAGATTAAAGATAAGGTTTTAAAATTAAAAGGTATATAATTATAATTATATATAAATTCTATCACGTAATCGTAATGGCGTAGTGGTAATAATCGTAGAATTTAAAATTAAAGCTTAGGTTCGAATCCCATGTAAAGTAAAAATTTAAAAAATTATTAAATAAATAAATAAATAAATAAATAAATAAATAAATAAATAAATAAATAAATAGATAAATAAATAAATAGATAAATAGATAAATAGATAAATAGATAAATAGATAAATAGATAAATAGATAAATAGATAAATAAATAAATAAATAAATAGATAAATAGATAAATAGATAAATAGATAAATAAATAAGAATTAAATAAAAATATTTAAAAAGTATTAAAATAGAAATAAATTTAAAAGTTAAAAATTTAGCCTCCGGTTGGGATATTACCTTTTTTTCTTACTTTATTTCTAATTTAAAACTTAACTTAAAATCCCTATAACTAGCCTTCCGCGAGGAAAAATTTTTGAACCTTTTTTTTTATTTTTTAAAAATCCCCCGAACCCGAGCCTAAGCGAGGAGTAGGGCCGTGATTTTTTAAAAATAAAAAAAAAGGTTCAAAAATTTTATATAAATACTTAATTAAATTATTTTATATTAAATTAGCTTAAATATATTAATAAAAGTATAATTACCTCTAGCCACTTTAATTACCACATAAATAATTAAGACTTTTAAATAAAACTTTTATCCCCTTTAATTTCTACCCTTTTTAATTCTTACCTCTTTTAATTTTTACCCCTTTTAATTTTTAATTCTTACCTATTAATTTTTAATTCTTATTAAGTTTTATTAATATTGTTAATCTTATTAATTAAATAATTAAATAATTATTACTTATATAAATTTTAAAAAAAATTTTCTAATCCATTTAAACCTTAATAATATTACTTATAAATTTTCCCTAATACTTTACTTTTATTATGTTATATAATTATTTAATTAGATTTTAAATTATAAATAAATAAATATATAAGATAATCTTATATTATAAACTAAGTATTTATTAATAGTTAAAGATATAATAAGTACTTAGTTATTATTAATATTTTAATAAAAATAAATTTAAATCTTTTGCCTTAAGTATGCTATTATTTCTATTTAAATTTAGCTATTTTAAAAAAAGGTATTATTAATATATAACTTAAATTTAACTATAGGATTAAAAAGACAACTTAAATTTAAACACGAAAAATTATTAAAAAAAATATTAAATAATATATATATATTAGTAATAAATATTATAATTGTTACCAAATTAATAGTAAAAAAAACATATAACTTAATTAAATTATAAGGTAATCCTTTAATTAAATAATAAAAAGGAAGATATATTATTAGTAAAATTAAAAAAAGCTTTAAAATATATATTAATAAGATTAAAAATAAATTTAAAAAAAATATTATAATTATATAAAATAACATTAACTAATAATAAATTAATATAAAAACGCCGTAATATTATTAGTAAAAATTAAAATAACTTTAATATTAATAAGTAAATATTTAAAAAGGTATAACTTATTTAACCTTTTAAAACTTATTATATTATTATTATATTAACGTTATATAACTATTATAGTTTTAAGGATATTATATACATTTATATTAAAAATATATCCTTTATTAAGTTTACTTAAAAATACAATATATATATCTTATATATAGTAATTATATATTATATATTATATCATTAATTTTTAAAATTTTAGCGGATTGGCAATTTCTATGGAATGGCCCATCGTAATATACTTAACGTTGGATGGTCTTGGTTCCCAATATCTTATCTTGGATAGGCCACTTAAAAGTGACGAAACTTGACCAAAGAGGAGCTGAATCTTATTATCTTGCAGGTACGCCTTACACAGATAGGGAAGGCCGAATGTTTGTTAGCCAGGGTCATAGTACCAACTATTCCGTGGCTGCCCACGTGCATGGTGCCGTCAAGGAAGCGTAACCCAGCAAAGAAGAGTATTTATTTCTTTCCATACCAGGAATTTGGTTCCTTCGATTATACGCTTATTTAGTTCTGAGGACTCTGGCGACATGTCACCTACATAGCTTTACCATTTTCTTTGGCCCTCGTCCCTAGATCCTATGATATACATATCTCTTTAATCGCCTTCCGCTGTAAACCGTAGTAATATTTATTACCTATCGTCATCATTATCGGCTTATCCCGAAGTAGCACACAACCCACACTGTTTGGCTGCCTTGGATCGATATCACAGCAAAGATGTTCTGGCGCAAGAAGGAGGAAGATGAGCAAAAATCAGCTTCTGATACCCCTCTAGAAGTCCCTGCGATCGACCAGAAGCCTTTCTGGCAAGCGATATGGCCTGTCCTTGCTTGCGGTGCTGGTCTCTTTTCTGATGGTTACGTCAACAATGTACAACTCACATTTTTCTTTGTTCACACCACCATCCCTCTCGCGCTCTCCCGTCTTACTTTTGCGCTGCGCAGGTTATTGGTTCCGTAAGCACGACACTCGGTTATGAATACGGAGATGTCTACGATAACTCGAATGCCGCTAGCGTAGTCCCAGCTATTGCCTTCGCGGGAACGGTATGGACCCTCTAATTCTTCATAAGAACCTTAACCAAGCTTACAGGTCTAGGTGGTTGGTCAACTTTTCTTCGGGTACCTATCCGACAAGTGGTCGCGGACGAACTCCCTTCTTATCTCAACCCTCATCTTGATCATCTTCACGGCCCTTGCAGCTGGGTCTTACTACCATGGCGACGCTGTAGGCATGTTCAATATTTTGACTGCTTGGAGATTCTTTGTAAGTCAACCCTAATCCTCGACGCAAAGTTTCGAAGAGAATGTCGTATTGACTGAGTGCGAAAGGTCGGCATCGGCATTGGAGGTAAGAAATCGCCGAGCATTAAGTGTAACCCGACTAAGTGTCTATGTAGGCGAGTATCCGGCTGGGAGCGTGAGTTGCGCTGAATCTAGCGGCGAATTGAAGAGCGGCACCCGGAATACCTGGTTTATTCTGTTCACGAACTCCATGATAGACTGGGGATTTGTTTTCGGGGCGTTCATACCCTATGTCGTCGCTGCTGCTGCCCACAACAGCCACTATAGTACCATTTGGCGAACGAGCTTGGGGATCGGCGTAGCATTTCCACTTGTTCTCTTCGTCCTCCGTCTCAAGCTCAAGGAGCCCGAGGAGTTTTCTCGAAACTCCATGAAGCAGTAAGTCTATTTTTATTTATACTATAGTATCGGCGTCCTTGCTCCACCAAGTAGCGGGTCTGCTGGAGCTTCGTTGTTGCGAATGTACGGAATTACTAATATTTATGACCCAAAACGATTGCGAATGCCAACCGCTAACAACCTATGGTTTAGTGCGAAAACGCCATATCTTCTCATATTCAAGTACTACGGGTTCCGCCTGTTAATCGTTAGTTTAATTTGGTTTATATATGATGTAAGTCTTTCCGTTTTAACCCATCCGTCCTACTCTGACAATGTCGCTAGTTCTCGGCCTACTCATTCTCGATTTACTCGAGTGCTATTCTCTCTAATATTTATGGAGACACGGGTGTCTTGACGACCATCTTCGGATGGAACACCGTCATTAACCTGTTCTACATCCCCGGGACCATGCTCGGAGCCCCGATCAGCGACCGGCTCGGGCCCCGCTACACGCTTATCCTAGGTCAGGTTCTACAGGCTATCGTCGGCTTCATCATGGCCGGATGCTATGCGAAACTATCCCACCCCTCAGTGGTCGGCGCTTTCGCTGTGGTATACGGTATTTTCTTGTCCTTCGGTGAGATCGGCCCAGGAAACAATATTGGCCTGCTAGCCGCCAAGACTTGTGCCACGGGTGTCCGGGGACAATACTATGGTATCGCAGCAGCAATGGGTAAGATTGGTGCCTTCGTCGGCACGTATGTGTTCAAACATATTGCTGCATCAGATGGTGACCCAATTAAGTCGGCTCAGTACAAGTTCTATGTCAGCTCCAGCTTGTGCATATTTGCATCCGCGCTGGCACTGCTGCTTCCCAACATCGATCAAGATACGATCACCAAGGAGGACGCGAAGTTTAGAGCCTACCTCGAGAGCAAGGGCTGGGATACGAGACAGCTTGGCCTCAAGAAGGGCGAGAGCATCGAGTCCCTGCCAGGGGAGAGTGAGGATACTACTGTGCCGGCGACTAAGTCTGATGAAAGTTGAGGTGAGCTGGATGTTGGGGAGAATAACTCGAGTTGAATTATGTTGGATACCCCTTTTTCTTGGACGATGAATGAGATAGCTGGGGTAATATTATTATGATATTTGGATAATGAGTAGGTAGAAAATAAACGAGGTATATTTTCACTATTGCCATTGATTTGTCTCGGGACGATTGGACAATCTTGAACACAGAGATAGGATACACTATCATGCGCTACCCAATTGATACGATTTACTCAATACATTGGTGACCTCCTTCCTACGTAATACCTCAGGATACTCTGGGATCTATGCCATCTGGCCTCCATATGCCGAAGCCAGAAAACGTCATTTTACCTGCCATCTCAGTGCTCCAACGCTTCACTTCAGAATGGCAACAGCTACTACCTCAACTTTTTCAAGACTCACTCACACATCGCATTTCCGAAAAGATTAGATAGCTTATTTCAAAACCTCTATTCTCCTACGTACATGTAGGTAATTTCCCTACCATCCATCAACTTATCTTTCTTTCCTTTCCTTTCCGTTCTTTTCCCTCCCAAATTTACAACTCAACCAACCAATCAATTATACAAACGCCGCGTCTCGCCCATGACGAAAACCCGAATGTTGTAGAAATCTCGCAGGGACGGGGGGATCATTATTTAACTTTCTTTATTTCGTGCACGTTTTTCATGCGCACGCCTGGGTATGCTAGGGTACTAATAAAAACAAAACACGACAACAACATGAGAGATCTATCGGATCAATTCAACACAAATTACAACTCGTCGTGTCCCGACGGCTCGTCGTCGTCCGCAGCGCCTCCCGCGCCGCTGTACAGCTTGGATGTGATGGGGTACGCCACGTTCGAGAGCTTCTCCTTCTGCTCCTCGAAGTCCTCGGCCGACGCCGTGGCGGCGTTTTCCTCCAGCCACTCTGTTGTCTCCTTGACGGCGTCCAAGATCTGATCGTAGGTTAGCATATACTATTACAGTTTCAGGGTTTTCAAAGTGGAGGGAATTGACTTACGGTCTCCTTGTCTTCCTCGTCGATCTTGCCACCTAGACCATCCTCGTCGTTAACCTGGTTCTTCAGGTTAAAAGCGTAGTTCTCGAGGGCATTTCTGGCCTCGATGCGTTCGCGGGTGGCCTTGTCTTCCTCGGCAAATTTCTCAGCCTCGGCGACCATGCGTTCAATTTCCTCCTGGCTGAGTCGGCCCTTGTCGTTGGTGATAGTGACAGACTCCTTATTGCCGGTTCCCTTGTCGTGGGCCGACACCTTGAGGATACCGTTGGCGTCCAGCTCGAAGGAGACTTCGATCTGGGGAACGCCACGGGGGGCCGGGGGAATGTTGGTGAGTTCGAACTTGCCGAGCAAGTTGTTGTCCTTAGTCATGGATCGCTCGCCTTCGTAGACCTGGATCAGGACGACAGGCTGATTATCCGCGGCCGTAGAGAAGATCTGGCTCTTGCGAGTTGGGATAGGGGTGTTGCGGGGGATGAGCTTAGTCATAACGCCGCCCGTAGTCTCGATACCGAGAGTCAACGGGTTGACGTCCATGAGGACAACTTCGGTAGCACCCTCCTCACCGGACAGAACGCCAGCTTGGACAGCAGCACCGAAAGCAACAGCTTCATCAGGGTTAATACCCTTGCTGGCCTTCTTGCCATTGAAGAACTCCTCAAGAAGAGACTGGACCTTGGGGATACGAGTAGAACCACCAACGAGAACAATGTCGTCGATCTCGTCCTTCTTGATCTTAGCGTCGTCCAAAACCTGCTTAACGGGCTTCAGAGTTCGCTTGAAGAGATCGATGTTGAGCTCCTCGAACTTGGCTCGGGTAAGTGTCTCGGAGAAATCCTTGCCCTCGAAGAAGGCCTCGATTTCAATGCGAGTGGACATCTGGGAAGACAGAGTACGCTTAGCCTTTTCGGCCTCGCGCTTCAGTTTACCCATGGCCTTCGGATCCTTGGTAATGTCGACCGAGTTCTTCTTGTTGTAGTTCTTAGCCAGGTGGTTGATGATCCTCTGGTCGAAATCTTCACCACCAAGATGGGTGTCACCGGCAGTAGCCAAGACCTCGAAAACGCCGTCCTCAATGGAGAGAAGAGAGACATCGAAAGTACCACCACCGAGATCGTAGACGATGATGTGGCGCTCACCACCGGTCTTATCCAGACCGTAGGCGATAGCCGCGGCAGTAGGTTCGTTGACAATGCGCAGCACGTTGAGGCCGGCGATGGTGCCAGCATCCTTAGTGGCTTGTCTCTGGTTGTCGTTGAAATAGGCAGGGACAGTAACAACGGCGTGAGTAACCTTCTTGCCGAGGTAGGATTCGGCAACCTCCTTCATCTTGCCAAGGATGACGGCAGAGATTTCTTCGGGGGTAAATCTCTTGGTCTCACCCTGAAACTGGACCTGGATGACGGGTTTACCGTCCTGCTCCACAACCTTATAAGGGAAGTGCTTGATGTCATTTTGGACCTCCTTCTCGTTCCACTTTCGACCGATGAATCGTCTAAAATGAGAATGGTTAGTCCAAGTTTTTCTCGGCGCATAGAGTAGAATCTGGATCTAAACTTACTTGACATCGTAGACGGTATTCCTGGGGTTAGAAGCTGCCTGTTGTTTGGCAGCGTCTCCTACCAATCTCTCTTCGTCGGTAAAGGCTACGTAGGAGGGGGTAATTCGGTTTCCTTGGTCATTGACGAGAATTTCGACCTTTCCATGTTGCATCACACCGACGCAAGAGTATGTGGTTCCCAGATCCTGCAGGCGTCATGAGTCAGAGGCCATTGCTTTCGAATTTATGGGGAAGATCTAGATAGTGACTTACAATACCGACGACAGTACCATAATCGGCAACATCGTCTGCCCTCGCAGTTCCAACGAACGCTAGAGGACTAAATAAAAGAAGGCTCCAGGCTATCATGCCAAAGGCGATAGCCCAGTAGCTCTGGGAGCGAGCCATGGTGAAAGGGTCCGTCACAATGAGAGTGGCTCTTCAGTACTAGATAGACGGGAGGGGAAAATAGAGGGAAAGAAAAGAAATAAGATGTTACAGCCAGAGTACCCTGCAACTTCTCTCTCTTAGTTGGTATGGGACCGGGATTAGTGAAGATTGTAGAGAAGAATGGGAGGAGAGTTTGCCAAAACACAATGGCGTGTCTGAGAATTTCTTATATGGGTAGAAGAAAAAAGATCAAGATGATGTTGCCAGCTTGCAAGAAGAACACATTGCAATAAAGTGTGGGTCAGGCGCTAAGGTACATAGCCCAGAGAATGCAAGGTGTCCAAGGACGACTTCGTTTTGTTGCATCAACAATACAGGTACGTAAAGGTTACTTAAATATACCAGCTAAAATGTACTACAAGCTCTGTAGCTCTCGAGTACCGACTCTCCAGCGTTTAAAGGCATCCCGGAAAACTCAAAATGCGCACATAGGTTTATCGGAGTCTACTTTCGCAGTGACGCATGCACTTAGTAGGCACTGGAATCTTCTTTCTTGCGCAAAAGCCACATTGCCCCAAGTATATTTCTCCACCCGTGTCCCCGTTTGATGCGGGACATCCCTGCTAGCCCTTCGAGGCTGTCATGATAAAGACCGCCTCCCCTGTCTGGATGGCACCATGTGAAAGAATCTTAAAGAGGTATGTACCTAATTAATGTACCTACTAATTGGTAACGTGGCGGTTGGTATTATCGACGGTATTGTCCACCCCAACCTTCATTAATGGCCAGATCTTAAAGACCACCTGTTAATAAAATTAAATAAAAATGGATGTAGATTAGGAGATTTATCTTCCTACACTACTACATCTGGCACGTGTACCGTAGTTGTAGTTCTTATTCTGACCCATCCAAATGCCGTTCAGGGATGCTTATATTATACCCTTCATCTAAATAAAGTGCGGCTAGTGCCTATTCCACAGAGCCTCAAACGTGGCGTTGCATCACTAAGGATTGCCTTCTCAGTAACTGCTTTGCTCACATCGCCACTTATCTGACACATGTGGCCGAATACTGTAGAATTCCTAATCGTCTAGCTGGCCATAATCGATCCTTTTCACCTGTCGATGTGACGCCTGAACACCCTGCACGATAGAAGAGGCCAGATATGCTCACTCTAATAACCCGGCCGCAACTGTCTCGCCTCCACTCCTCAGCACAACTCGCTGGCCTGCCTCTAGTGGCACTTTAGTCGCCATCTTAACCACCACCCTCGCGACGCTCGCCGGCTTCACAATCTTAGGTTTTTTCTTCAGCACCGTGCCTTTGGTCTTATCGAGGAGCGCTGATATCTCTAGGATTTGACCTGCGGCATGTAGACGACCTCTGTGCACGTCTACCTGCATTGGCATCAGAATGTCAAACGCTAGGACTTTAGCCGTAAACGTGTCAATACATGTAATCGGCTGCTTCGTATCACAAACGATATCGCCGACGCGGACATGAATCGGATCGATGTTGCTCAAATGAATGACAACATTCTGTCCCGCCACGGCCCACTCCACCGGTTCCTGATCAAGCTCCAAAGATTTAACGTAGGCCTTTTCGCCACTAGGCTGAACAAGAAGCGCATCGCCTGTCTGTAATGATCCAGCATCTATCCGCCCAGAGACTGTCACCGGGCTTTGTGTTGATCGGTAAACTTCGGATATGGTCAGGCGTAGAGGTTTGTGCAATGCTCGGGCCATTGGCTCCGAGCTCTCCAACTCCTCAACGAGCGTCTTCCCATTATACCAACTTGCTGCCGCATCCGTGGACCTCTTAACTATATTGTCTCCGTGCAAGCCCGATACTGGGACAAAGCTAACATTTTTAAGCTGGAATCCCGTTGCTGATAAGAAGCCGGAGACCTGCTGCGATATCTCGTCGAACCTTTCTTGTGACCAACCAACGGTGTCTAATTTATTGATGGCGACTATTACGCGTGACACCCCCATGCTGCGAATGAGTAAAGAATGTTCCCTTGTCTGCCCCTTGAGTCCTGCTTCGAAAGCTCCGGTGCTGGCGTCAACTACCAAGATTGCAAAATCCGCCTGGCTTGCGCCTGCAATCATGTTAGGGATGAAATCTCGATGCCCGGGGGCATCTAAAATCGTGAACGACGTGGTTTCTGTTTCAAACTTGTTTGTCGCAATGTCGATGGTTACTCCTCTTGATCGTTCTTCCGATCGTTGATCTAGCACCCACGCGAGCGCAAACGAGGATTTCCCTATGCTTTCGGCCTCTTTACGGTATTTCTGTATAGTTCTTTGGTCTACAACGTTGAGGTCTAGCAGCAAACGCCCCATTAGCGTGCTCTTGCCAGCGTCCACATGGCCTTGACAAGTTAGCGTGTATACCGTAAATGCTATACTTATTTTACGGCTCACCAACGACGACAAAACTGGCACTCTTCTTGCTTTTAACCTTGTCGAATTCCTTTAGCACATCGATATTCTTGCTTTTCGGTAACGGCGTGTCATCGATCTTGAGGCCTTTCACACCATCTGTAGCTCCATCATCCTTCGATTTCGACTCGGCCTTCTTCTTAGCTGTGTTGGCAGCAATCTTCTTGCTGCTTGCTGATTTTAAAGCATTAGTATTCTCATTTGATCACCTTCTTCGCCAATAGCGAACCTTGGGATTGTGCCTTCAAGACTACATCATCTGGACTTGGCGCTGCGAAAGCGTCAGCAATTGACGTAGTTAAATTCATGTAAGGAAACGCGAAATTCCTCTGTGTAGATATGGTAGGACAGTTAATAGAGCCGAGGAGAGCCTGGGCAAAGGGAGATGGTGCAGCAATTTCAAACGGTGCGGCTATCGATGAAGGGCTAGTGAGCACCGGTAAATCGGTTGGCCGATCAGTAGTTGAATCGAATCGACCCTGAATGTGGCCCCCGACCTTTGCGTTTTCTGATTCTATTCGCTGGGAAGTATTTGGTGCGGCGACGTCTCTAAACTCCGTAGTTTCTTTAGGAACTACAGTTGGCGGTCGGATATTTTCCTTGGCGGATTCGGTCTGCTTGGGACCGGTGGAAAGGCTGCTTAATCTTTGCGTCGCCTCGTGAACTTGTTTCTCCTCCGTTTTCTGATTGTCCGCCTTCTTCTTGCGGGCAGCAGCAAGAGCCTGTAATTTCGAAACTTTGCCGGTTGTACTGGCACCCCCTAATAAGCCACCTTGGGGTCGAGGTGGCTCAATAAAAACGGTCTCTCGAGCCTTCGGAATGTTTAACCACGGCATATCGCAGAAGAAAGCGGCGTGAGAGACTTGCTGCGGGGATATCTCGCCTTCATTGACTGTGATGTCTAGTGTTAGCTAACTAGCTTAAGCTCAAGTCTCGAAACAAGTACACTCAAGACGCACCTAGAATCATGAGATGATGTGGTCCTGTGGTTGATACACCGGCGCGCGCTGTGTGTTGTGCATAGCGACGGTGAAATAAGAAACAGCGCACCTACCTAGTCCTTTCTTCTTGTTCGATGGCGCAGGCGTGATGAACTTAGTCGTTAAATAAGTTACAGACTTATCGACGTCATAGTAGTAATACCATAGTGCCTCTTGTATTTGCTGAGTAGTGACCTTGGATGATTCAACCCCGAGCGCGGCTCGAACTTGGGCAGTGGCAGCATCCATTTGGGCTTTTGCTTGATTAATAACGGTAGGAAACAATGACTAGAGACTCGGATCATGCGCATACCTCGATCTTCTGGACTCAACTCTTCGTCTTCCTCTTCATCTGAGTATTCTTTCCCTTCATATTCATCGAGGTCATTCTCGTAGTCATAATTACGGTAAACTTGGTGGCGGGACATTGTGTCGGTTAGGCCAGAATGAAGGAAAATGAAAAAGGATTGTCTGTGCCTTGAGAGCTGTGATGGTAAATATAGAGATTTACTCAACTTTTCGTAAATTAACTATAGGAAAGTCTTTGGTGATCCAAAGTAGCCGCGTCGCATGATTGAATCAACTTGAAGCGGAAGAGGGGCAGGAGGGGTCCGCGTTTGGTCAAGTTCCTTGTGGAGTGCCTTTGTACCTGTACAAATGACGTAACCTCAACCTCAAACAATTTGTATCAATACCTAGGTACCTTTCTGGCAGGATTCCCAGTTAAGCACATGCACGTCTATTTGCATAATACAAGTACATTATGTAACAAATGTACATAAACTGATGCACATACATGTCAATGTCAGTACATACATGTATTCATTTTGTTCTCGTTTTACACTTACCTGCATGCACTCGTTACGCAAGACTCGAAAAGATAGCAAGGTTGAAAAGCAGTAGATGAGCAGCCTACCATACGTACTATACATTTTGTTTGTCTCATAGCCCGGGAAGGTTGCTTTAGTCAACTTGGCTGAATCTTCATTGGACTACGAGAAAGCCAAACCAGGAACACTACCATTAACCTCATCACAATTCATGCTCTAGGGATCCCTGCGCTGCATCCTGCTTATCCTACAGATCGATCAAACTCTCTTCTATGACAGGCTGCTGAGGTGCATGCTGAGGGACAGCAGGGAATGAGTCCTGTGTGTATCTGGGGTATCCTGCACTGCCTGTCTGATATGCCTGCGGTGTCTGCTCTGCCTGCTGCTGTTGCTGCCAATACGGTTGTTGCGTTTGTTGAACGGACGGTTGGTACTGCTGCCGAGGTTGAGACGGCTGCGCTGGAGCTGACGCAGGCGTCGGAGGGATAGACTGCCCCGTGTAATTCAAACTCTGCTGAAGATTCGGATATGGTGACGGCGCCCCTTCTGCTGGAACGCTGGGTGTGCTGAGGTCGTTGCTCGGTTGTAGATTGTTATAATAATAAGCAGCGTTAGGGTCAGCCGTTGACGTCCCGGCCGTCTCGGAACCTCTGTTAAGGGGGGTTTGAGGAGAAGGATGGGACGCGTGGCCGGGTTGTGAGGGATTCTCATTTGAAGCGAAATTTGCCTGGTTAGGATACTGAACTGGCGCGGATGGCCCTTGTTGGTTCTGCCAACTATCGCTTCTCTGGACTGCATGGTGCGGATATTGGTTGTTTGGAGGTATCGATACGGAAGCCCGCTTATCGTAGCCTGCAAATTGCTGTTGTGGGCCTTGTTGAACGTGCTGAAGGTATTGATGGCCTATGGGTGTTCTGCTGGGATCTGGGAGTGGTTCGCCTGTGTAGAAATTTTCCGCTGAAGCAGAAGCCCTAGTAGTGGTCGACTCTATCGAAGGATACGGGCCTGACTGTTGCCCAGTAGTGGGCAGATTATAGCCACCAATGCTGTGCTGACTATAGGCTTTTGAAAGGCGTTCCTCCAACATCCTATCATAGTATCGTACAACAGTGGATAGTTTGGCGTGTAAATCGAGAAGCGTATCTGAAATACGGTTAGCGAGGAACCGAAATCTAGGTTTAGAATATTGGGTATGGCTTACCGTGCTTGCTCATCGTTTCACCATATGTACGTGCTAACTTAGGACGTAACGCTCCGATCGAGTCATAAAGCTCCTGAATTTGCGGTTCCCTCAGGATTGTACCAGGAGGTTGGGTCTGCAACCTATCGACCAGCGTTGAGAAAAGATTGATATTTTCAGCTTCGACTGGAGTGAGCTCGTAATCATTTTTGGGCAAAGCAAATGAAGAAACCGAAGTGCTCTCGGCCTTGTTTGTTTGTTGCTTTAAGGCCGCAGAATGTTTTTGCTTTTGTTCTTCCATATCTGCCAGAGACGCCGCAATGGCAGCCTTGAGATCTTCATCCTCCTCTTCGGCAGTTCTAGCCGCTGTGGAAGAGTGGCCGTTGGTTGTGGTATGCGAGGCTAGAAGTGCATTATCCGTAGGGGGAACATAGCCTTTTGAATGGCCCTGTACCTCCTCCAAACTCATAGCTAGAGCCTTCTTGAGATCTTCATCAAAGGCATCGTCAACCCGTGCATTTCGAGGCTGCATAACAGACGAACTGCGATTATTGTTGGGAATTGATGGGCTTTGTGGAGAGCGCTCCTGTCTGCCGAAACCGCTTTTATTGGATCGATCTGTTAATTTGGCGTAGCAACCGTCGTCAACTCGCACTGGTTGCATAATGCCCAGATGTGGCAAAGGTAGCGTCTTGGTCGAACATTGCTGGTCGAAACAATTACCGCAATTGCGGCAGTGGTGCTTGCGGTTCGTGAAGGTAAATGGGGTACGGCAGCGCATACAAACATCGGAATCGATCCACTCCGGGGGCTACAGTAAACTGGTCAGCTTCATCTAATAATTATAATAACAGCTTAGCGCGCGGAATACATACAGCGCTGCTGTCAATCATGCTGCTCGCTACGGTCGTTCGGGGCGGAAACTGGAAGCCTTCTCTCTGCAGGGCTCTGTACGTCTCGTCGATATATTTCAAATCGTAGCGCCCTTCAGTGGCAACAGCCCAAGACTGTATCAACTCGAGGATCTTGGCTCGAACTTCGGTATTCACGGCGGCGGGGCCGACTGCATGGAGGAGAGAAACGAGATTGTCCATGAATTCCCGGGAAGCGATCTCGGCGAGAAAGTGGGAACCGCCATTCTTGACGCAAGTGTCGGTTAACTAGACTACATGTTAGCAATAGAGGAGATCGGCGGCAAGGACTGATATATTGACGAGGGACGGTCGGACATTTAGAGCGCTCAACTGGGTGTTCGGATTCTTATTACCAATGCGACGCTTCAGCGAGCGCATGGCCTCCTTGGGCTGCACCGTCTTAGATCTAATGACATCAGAAATCTCGAGGTTGAGAGGAATATCCTCCCTATATTCTAGTGCGTCAGCAGTCTTGTAAATCTTTAGGCAAAGGTACAAAGGAGGCTTACAAACTACTCCCGGTTGCTTTCTCGATTTGTTCGTCCAAGGCGCTGTTGGCCGAGGATGACCACCAGCTTCCCATCATCTTGTTCCTAAGGTTTGGGAGCTATGTAATAGTAGAACGCAATCGCGGTATCAAATTGGCGCGGATTCATCAACGGTATGAGGCAAGGATGGGAAGAGAGGTGGTTAGCGTGGTTAAAAGGGAAACTGCGCAACTGTACATCGAAAGGCGTGTGTGTTGATATGTTGAGATGTTGACAGTTGATTCATGTCGGTATGTGTTGATTGATTGATATCATGCATCAGCTTGGACGTGGATTTGTTCATTGCGATACCCAATACTTACATACATGTACGGTACATATATACTTCCATCCGCTAGGCTGCAACAAACCCGCCTTCCACTGCCTGGAGAACTGGGTACGTTGGTGTACTTGGCGTCGACCACATTAATGTACAACCTCCCGGTAGTGTACCTCTCTTAGACTTTGCTTATACATGTATGGATATCAAGCAAACATGAAGAATTCAGATGATCCCCTAATACGTACACATACATATACATGTGTATGTATCACCCCCCTCGGTACCTCGCCTATATTGTACCAATCAATATATATACCGTATATAATGAAGTCGTATACGGTAATGGTGTGTATATGCATGTACCATACCTCACGCGTATTTGAGCTCATAGAGCCCTTGCCCCTCAGATCAACATTGAATCAAATGGTCAGGGCGAGGTACATCCCTATAGGTACCTGAGTAAGAGGTATGTACCTAGGCAACTTTGGCTAAGCGCCTCTTTCGACGTCAACCGCCAATCGTCAATACACTATTAATACCTACGTACTAAGACATTGTTCGAAGACAACCTTTGGACATCGAATATCACAAAATATCGAATGCCTATAGACACACAACCTTCACAGATGATACTTACGCATCCAACCAGCCGACCGAGAGGTCAAGCTATTCGTTTCATACACCCTTTGGAAGATAACAAACTATTCTTTTAATTGTACATTCACGACATTCACGATTTCTTTCTTCCTTCTTTTATTCCTTACGTCCTTTGAACGTTCCGTTCTCGTCTTTCTCGCGCGATTTTGCATTTATACTCGCTACGTCGTTCACAGATTTAGCATTATTCTGAAAGAATGACATTTCATTCCAGTCACTGGGTTAAGAACAATAGTGGTACATAAGACTCTTCTGTCCTTCACCTCTATTTCGCTATCATTTTGCGTCAAGTATAGTGCTGATCGCAAACCCGAGATTGACTTTTCTTGTAGACTAAATTCCTTTGTTAGCCCCGCGCTTTTGAAATCGCATCCTTATTCCTCGTTCGGTTCGATTCACGACTGCTTCCGAGGCCTGAATTGCCTACGACCAATCACGATATAGTACTGGGGGACCATACTAATGATACTATGAATTCTGTTGCTTTTACGACTGCCTCAACTACTCTGGGAACCGGCACCATGACTTCTATAAGCAGTGACCGGATAATATCTACGAACGGGGTTGGCGGACATGCTTCTGGTAATGGTTCGGGTCCGACGAAAGCGCCATTCCGCCATATAGACGACTTAGTATTAGTTGGTGTTGACCTGGACCCTCATACTCCGCTGCGAAAGATTCTCGAGCTTGGCGATGCCCACATGCGACAAGCAACCACCTATAACGATTTTCGGCGTCCAGACTTAGCTCTCCAGGAGTATATTAAGGCGTTTACCATTGCTGTCGACAAAGTGCCGAAGCACAAAGATTACCCATCTCTGAAATCTGATCGGGGAGACTTGGGTCGTCTATACAATGCTCTCAAGACAAAAATTAGTAGTGCTGGCTCTACTTTCGACAAAATTAAGGAGGATATAAAGGAAGATAATCGACGCAGCGGAGTCCAACCGACAGTATCAAAGAATTCCTCTGAAATTGCTGGTCCAATTTCGTCTAATACCCCCTTGAAGACGACCATGCAGACACAGGCGAACAGCTCCATGAGTACGGGCCATAAACCAAAGCCGGCGGTACAGCCGAAACCTCAAGCGTTGCATGGGAATGCTATCAAACAAACTCCAATCTCCTTCCCACAAGATCTCACAAGTCGCTTTGCGCGATTGCGCGATTCTCAGAGACCCGGGACTTCTATGAAAGCAGCCAACCAGACTCAAACACTAGCGTTGTTGGATACATCCGTGCCGGCTATGCCGAAGCTCCCTAAAGCAATATACAGTCCGGCGAGAGGTACTGTGACCAGTGAGGTCGCTAACCTTCCATCAAGTGCCCCCCGCGGCATGTTCAGTCGCATAAATTCCATGACCTCGGCTCCTAGCGTTGCTGCTTCGGCGTTAACAGACAATGCGATCGCGACTTTGAGCCGAAACCAGTTCGTCACAGCTCATGCTTATAGGACCTCTCAGCCGTCGACACCGACCCAACCGAAGATCCCGACGGGAGATACCATTACGCCTAAAACCCTCGGAAGCCTTATGAACCGGAAGCACTCTAATGTCGAGATTCTAATCATTGATGTTCGCGATCGTGTGTCTTTTGATGAGGGCCACATCAACTATCCCGGCACAATTTGCGTTGAACCCGAGATTCTCATGAGGGAGAACATTTCTGCAGACGATATCGCGGATAGTATGGTACTTGCCCCTCCGGATGAGAGACTCGCGTTCGAGCAGCGTGATAAAGTTGATCTAGTAGTTATCTATGACCAAGATAGCGATTCAGTGCCATCTAAAATAACCGGAAATTCCTTGGAAATGGTTCTGTACAATCTGCGGCAAGCTTTGTCGTACTATAGCTATAATCGGCCTCTCAAAAATAGCCCAAAGCTGTTGGAAGGTGGTCTAACCTCGTGGATTTATGAATTTGGCGAGCAATTCGTCGAGGTCTCTAATACAGCGTCAATGCACGTACCTATGAGTGCGAAGTCTACGCGAAGTCACAGTGATAAAGGACGATACCGGACCAAGACTAGGACGTTGAGTCAGAACGAGATAAATCAGTTTGAGGACTTAATCAAGAAGGATCAGACAGGGACACACGAGTTTGATTATATAAAGACTAGAGATGATTTTATTCGCCGCTATCCAAGTATTAAAGGCGGCCCAGAATCAATGATTTCCCCTCCCATCGATGAGCAAGAAGCCTTACTGGCTGGTATAGCACCAGCCCCTCCAAGGCGTCCGGAACCTACCATCCCGAGAACTAGGTATAGTGGCTTGGACTCTAGAGACGACCACTCGGAAGTTGGCGGTCTTGCCATGGTGTCATCCGCCGATATAGCTGCCGAGGCTACACGGCTTTCACGAGGACGGACTGGGCTTTGGAATAATGGTGTTATATGCTATTGTAACTCCACCATACAGGCATTCCTGGCCTCACCGGGGTTCATCGATGAGATAATCCGGAATAATTGGCCTGAAGTGTGGCGAGCGGACCCCGACAGGGAGCCATCCAGGCCACAGTTATTGGCGAAAATACTCAAAAATCTTCTTCAATGGATGTATAGGAGAGAATTTGATTCGATGAAAATCACGACACTCATGGTAAGTGTGTTTCCACCCCAAACTTCGTGATTCCGTACTGACGTACGTCATAGCGCTATATGAATTCTGTTCACGAGGGATTCAAGGATCACAATACTATAAATAAACTAGGCGACGACAAGCAGCATGATATCGACGAGTTCACGAATTTCATTTTTGTCCAACTCGCAGCGGAGACCGACGTTACCAGCACAATGCAAAAACTTGAACAACCGCATATACCAGAAGATGGCAGCATCGTTGCTCAGATTGCTAGGGAGTATTTGAGATTTTGGATTGATCAACACAAATTCACATTCATCGATAGGCACTTCTCAGGGTTCAACATGAACCACAGACGTTGCTACACGTGCAACAACGAGACCTACCTCAGTGATTCTCACCACACGTATTTCTTCACTCCAGAAGCACGTAAAGATGGAAAACGCGTTCAGTTGACGGATATCATTGAACATGAATGGTCAGGCGAGGATATAACCATGCATTGCGAGAAGTGCAAGTCGAATCAATTAGCGAATGTAAGCCTGAGACTTGCAAAATTACCTCGGTTACTCCGCGTATATATCCGAAGATACGCTTTCGATCGGGAGAAGCTAGCGACTGTAAAGACATTCGTTCCGCTGGAGTTCCCTCTTGAGTTGGATCTCGCCCCATACTCCTGGGACCTGGGGACGCGGAGACAAGTCTCCCGCCTCCTGGGCCCATCGTTCAACGAGGGCTTCTTGGTTCCTACCGAGTACCAGCTCTACGCTATACAAGTCCATCAGGGCGTAACCACGAACTCGGGCCACTATTGGAGCTGGGTCCGAGGAGATAGTACGGGCGAATGGGTATTTTTGGATGATACCAAGGTCAGGCACATTTTCGCCGAAGAATGGGAGGCACAACTACAGAACCTGTACAATTGTCCCGAGCAAAGAACGCCGGTTCAGCTGTTCTACAAGCGCAAAGACATACGTGTCCCATGGGGGAATTTCTCCAAGTCGTAAGGAAGGGATGATTCGAGGCTTCTTCTCCTGGGTAGACACAGGCAGGAATAGCTTGGTCGATTGAGGAAAAGAGTCTCCCGTTCCTTGTCAAATCATTCGAGTGTGAAGGCTTGACCTATGAAGTATATAGAAGCCTGGGAGAAGTGGCATGTTTGTAGATAAGAGCATATAAGACTACATCATTAATGAAAAAGCTAATGAAACAACGGCTTAGGCATCTAGCATGAACCACATCGTCCGCCGAGCATATTAGGAGTTCCCTGGGGGATCTTCCGGCCGGCTTTCTCCGTCTAACTAGACAGGGAAGAAATCTAAACTACGGCGTAGGATCTCGGAACTAATAATTTTAAGAAGCATAAGATACCATCGATGTCTTCTCTCTTGTTTTCTTTAATGATCTTGGCTTCTCTGTTCCCTGAACTTCTATTTTCTAACTAACTGATTATAGAGAATGTATACATTGTAGACAATATGACTTTATTATAACCCTACTTATCTGGATCGAGTTTTGTTCTGATTTAACTTTGATTGCAATGGCTATGTGACATGGTATATGCGGCTTGTCTGGCTTGACCAACTTTGTTCCGAGGTAATCTCTCACATGCCGGATGGAAGGATAATCGGATGGAACTAACAAATATACTCTAACCTGTTCTTAAATCTTGGTATGGGGATTGAGGTAAAATGATGCTTGAGGCCAAGCCGAGCCATCAGCCCACCGGCCTAGGCGGATACGCGAGCAGTAAGGGATATATAGACCGCCACGAGACAGCCCTAAATATAACCGTCATATATGTCTTAATTACCTTTATATCTCACTAATGGCTTGAGCTCACTCTCCCAAGGTCTTCAGCACTAACCATCACATATAACACATCACGCACCGAAGAAGGCCGAGTAACGAGAAATCTGTCTTATAGTTTCTACGTAAGGACCCAAAAGCAAAAGCGACGCATCATAACATTACCTAACTCTACAGTAAACCAGTTCCGAATCTCCCGAAGCCAGTGTCTTAAAATTACCTTACTGAACGCCTATACATGCGCTTATTGCGTGACGGCATTGGAAAAAGGATTGGGGGAAAATTACCTAAGAACACCGCTTGAAACACTCCTCGATCTGCTTCTTGTAGTGGCTCTTTAATGCTCTCCGGTTTACCTTCTGTGTTGCCGTGACGAGACCCTATCGCATTTGTTAGCAGCTATTATCAGATACCAATTTAGGGCGAAGATATGAAAGAAATATCAACTGAAACTTACAGTCGCAGGCGTCCACTCCTCCTCAACTAGCACAACACCAACAACCATCTCTAGTCCAGTTAATCCAGCCTTCTTGCCGACCGCAATCAAGTCCTTATGGACAGCCTCCAGCACCTTCGGGTCGGTATGCGCGTGCGCATGATCAACGCCCAGCTTCTTCGCCAGATCGTTTAGCGGCTTCTCGTTGGGGCTTATTACCGCGATGGCGCGCGGGTGTTCGCTATCACCGTACACCATGAGGTTGTGAACGAACTCGCTGCCGCGGTACACGGCCTCCAGCTTCTCGAGGGCGATGTACTCGCCGCCTTGCATCTTGACGAGGTTCTTGACGCGGTCGATGATCTTGATGTGTCCCACCGAGTCGAACTCGCCGATATCGCCGGTCCGGAACCATCCGTCTGGCGTGAACGCCTTCTCGGTCTCCTCGGGGTTCTTGAAATACTCCTTGCAGACAGGGAGTCCTTTAAGTAGGATCTCGCCTTGTGGCGGAGTAGCCTTGGCATCGTAGCCCAGATCCGGCAAGCTGACGAGTTTGATCTCGAGCGACGGGGGCACGGGACCGATGGCATTGGGTGTCCATTGTAAGGGGCAACCGAGGGCGCCGTTGGCGCATGTCTCGGTCAGACCGTAGCCCGTGATCATTGGGGCGAGGACCAAGCTCACGAACTGCCTCGTGCCATCCGAGATACCGCTGGCGCCGTTGAAGAGGAACCTTACGTTTCCACCCGTCATATTACGGACTTGCTTGAATACTAAAGCATCCAGCAATCCTCCTCCGGGCAAGCCGGCTGACACGAGCAGGGACTTTAAGTTGTAGGCACCCCAGAATACGCTCCTGGTGAGTGCACCGCCGCTGTTAACACGCGACTCTATGCCCTTTCTGATGGTCTCCCATATTTGGGGCACGCCGACCATGATAGTGGGCGCAAGCTCTCGCATGTCACCAGCACAGTTTCGCGTCGAGGAATCAGCCAGTGTGCGCGGAGATCCGTAACCCAATGTACCTCCAATAAACATCACTAGGTTCTCTACGGCCATCTCCAAGATGTGGGCAAGAGGGAGGTATGCGAGAATGGTGTCGCGGTGCGAGACCGTTTCCTCGATAACAGAGTAGAGGCCGGTGATACCCGCAACAATGCCTTCTTGTGTGATGGGCACTCCCTTTGGTGTCCCGGACGAACCTGAGGTGTACATGATACAGCATAAGTCGCTTGCTTTCGGTGGTACGGGATCCACAGGGTTCGCTTCACCGAGAGCAACCAGATCGGAGTAGGATATTATGTTAAGGTAAGAGTTTGCGGACTTGAAGTCGTCCAATTCCTTGTCAGAGATGGGGATGTTGGACGTGTCATTATAGATTAAGAACTTGACATCTTTCGCGTTCTTCAATGGACGGCCAGCGGTTTTGAGTAGATGAGGGTCAGTATACATGGCCTTCGCGGCTGTCTGTGTGAGCGAGTACTCGACGGCATCTGGACCGAGGGTATCGTATGCGGTTGCGATCGTAATGGACTGAGAGGCGCAGCCGTGAGACATGCATAGCCAGTTCGCGCTGAATGTACGTTTAGCTTCCACCGACTTTGCAAATAAAAGACGCTTTACCTCGTAGTCGCGAAAATGTGCAACACGTCTCCTGGCTCAAGGCCCAACTTCCTCAAACCGGCACCAACGCGCAATGCTCGGGTCTTGTACTCATTGTAGGTAAGGAATGAGTAAGGAGATAGCTCAAAGTAGGTCCATTCCTTCTCGACTTCCTTCTTGACACCATCGACAACTTTCGGTACCTTCTTGATCTCGGTGTGAGTTGTGATCAGCTTGCGAGTACCTATGGCTGGTTTATCGCCATGTTTGCTTGCGGTATCGATCAATATGTCGTAGGTCGTTGCGATGTGAGACGCAGGGCGAGTGATAAGACCATCCTTTGCCTTGAAATGCCTATGTGGTTTCGTCTCTCCCTCAACCTCTTCGGCTCCGGGTGCTTCGACCATAAATGGTGGCTTCTGCACCATATAGAGCGGGAGAACACCTTCGTATTGAGTTGGAAGGGCCATGATTAAAGCGGAAAGGAAGTGATGTCAAGCGTGGAGGAACAGGGATGATCGTGTTGATTCGTAGGAAGAATAGGGCTATGAAAAGGACTATGGATTGGGAGGTCGGAGTCGGAAACTGAGAAAGCTGGAAGCTTGTAAGCTGGAGCTTGGATATTTTTAAGGTTGAGTCTAAACAGGCCCTCAGACGTCAGCGGGGCTACTTAAGCGCCTATCAAAGATCACCACTCGATAGAACTGGGGTATAGATGAATATGTGATCCTTTTACAGGAATACAGTTACTACGGACGTATCCAGAAATTTTGGATTATCTCGGCGTAACTTGAATTAGAAGTTGAAATTGCGAATGTTGTGGAACTGTTTGGTCATAGAATATGCCTATTAATGAGAAGGTTTTCTTTTCTTTCTGTATTTACCAGGCTGGGGGGGGCTGACCGTGCCTCGCAGCCTCGGTTGGCACAGGCTGTCGAATTCCGTGTGATCCTTTGCTTCTGGTCATTTAACAATTCAACCTGCGTCATGCAGACTTGGGTCACCAACAATACCTAGGTACCGAGGTATTGAAAATTTCTCAACTGTAATAATATTAAATATGGAGGTTGAAGTTACGTTCCTTTTTATATGTGGATTGTTATCATTATTTTTATTCCACTATGCATAAGTGTATTTGTCGACTCTGTTCACGTGGATAATAAGATGCAAAAGAACAAGATCTACAGTGGTTGTCACTATTGAAGCCTTTAGCATATTGTGGCTGTTATGGTTACCTAAACCATCCGATCTATTGGATTTGATGTTTGCTTTATTAGTTGGTTTGCTCTAATTGGTGGTACCTACATTTCCGTTGATAAGATAAGAGCTTTAGCGGATGTATGTACCTAGGTACCAATTCTTCAATCCACTGACCGTCGAACTTAGAATCTTGTGGCACGTCGGCTGGTGAATTTTCCGACTTGGGCAAATGTGGGTCTAGATCTTTTAGAATTTCAGAATTTCGAGATAGGTACCATCGACAAGGCAGAACTCGACCCGGCAAATAGCTTCATACTATAACGCTTCTTGTAAGATTTCTATAGGAGAAGCTACGGACGGAAGAGACACTCACTCCCACACCACGGAAGCTCTTCTGAGCTACAATAACAGGCAAAAATGGCGTTAAGTATGTAGCTACAACCCCGCCATAATGTTGATATTTACTAACATACGACTGTAGATATTGACCTTAACAATGGTATGCGGCAAACACGATTCATGGAATGCCAGCCACTAACGTCTATTAATTATAGCTGCTATTATGAAAGATGAGCAGGGGCGGCCTTTCATCGTAGTTAGAGAGTAAGTTCTATAGTCTACGCCTAAACAAAAAGGACGTCTCTAACCCCTCCATCTAGTCAAGGCAAGAAGAAGCGTCAGTATGGCAACGAAGCCGTTAAATCGCATATCCTCGCCGCCCGAACCGTTGCGAACGTCGTCAAGACATCCTTAGGTCCTCGTGGTCTCGACAAGATCCTCATTTCCCCCGATGGCGACATCACCGTCACAAACGATGGAGCTACCATTCTACAACAGATGGAAATATCAAACCACATAGCAAAGCTGCTTGTCGAACTATCTAAATCTCAGGACGACGAGATCGGAGATGGTACAACCGGCGTGGTTGTTTTGGCCGGTGCTCTCTTAGAACAGGCTGCCGAACTCATAGACAAGGGAATTCACCCCATTCGAATAGCAGATGGCTACGACCAGGCCTGTGATATCGCCGTGGCGGAGCTGGACCGGATATCTGACACCATCGAGTTTAGCAAGGAGAACACACAGAACCTCGTCAAGGTGGCACGGACAAGTTTAGGAAGCAAGATCGTATCCAAAGCGCACGACCAATTTGCCAACATCGCCGTGGACGCCGTTTTATCCGTTGCCGATCTCGAGCGAAAAGATGTCGATTTTGAGCTGATCAAGGTGGATGGTAAGGTCGGTGGTTCGTTGGAGGACACCATCTTAGTTAAGGGCGTGATCGTTGACAAGGATTTCTCGCACCCTCAAATGCCTTCCGAAGTCAGGGACGCCAAGATTGCCATTCTAACGTGTGCGTTTGAGCCGCCGAAGCCGAAGACCAAACATAAGCTCGAGATTACCTCGGTCGAGGAATTCAAGAAGCTACAGAACTACGAGCGTGAGAAGTTCGTCGAGATGATCCAGCAGATAAAGGATACCGGCGCCAACTTAGCCATCTGCCAGTGGGGTTTCGATGACGAGGCAAACCACCTGTTACTACAGAACGAGCTACCAGCCGTGAGATGGGTGGGCGGTCCCGAGATCGAACTTATTGCTATTGCTACCAATGGCCGAATAGTACCTCGATTTGAGGATCTGAAGCCGGAGAAGCTTGGACGAGCTGGTGTTGTGAGGGAGATGACATTTGGTACTACCAGAGAGAAGATGCTCGTCATTGAGGAATGTGCCAACACTAGAGCTGTAACGGTGTTTGTCAGGGGAAGCAACAAGATGGTAGGTTTCACCCCTCACTTCTTCTTGCAATAATATCTAACGCTCTCCTAGATTATCGATGAAGCCAAACGATCACTTCACGACGCGCTCTGCGTTGTACGAAACTTAGTACGCGATAACCGCGTCGTCTACGGTGGCGGTGCGGCCGAGATTGCCTGCTCCTTGGCTGTTGAGGACGCAGCTGTCAAGACTCCTGGCCTGGAGCAATACGCCATGCGAGCCTTCTCCGAGGCCCTCGACGCGGTACCCATGGCACTCGCCGAGAACAGCGGCCTGAACCCCATCGCGACGCTGGCTGAGGTTAAGTCGCAACAAGTGAACGCTGGCCCCGAGGCCCGCGGTAAGCTGGGCGTAGACTGCATGAACAGAGGGAGCAACGACATGAAGCAAGCCTTTGTTATCGACCCGCTGATCGGCAAGCGCCAGCAGCTTATGTTGGCTACGCAACTTTGCCGCATGGTGCTCAAGGTCAATAATGTTATTGTTAGCGGCTCTGGGGACCAGGACTTTTAGATAGGTGTCTGACCTGTTTGAGGGTAATGGAACTATCAGTCTATCTACCATCCCGCCACGTTCTCCGTGTTCTGGAAGCAGAATGGCAAGAAAGGAGCTCAGTTGTGGATATGCGTAGATAGGTGTGCAGATGACGGACTTGTAGGGTTAAAATCAAGATACCTATTCCAAAGTCACCAATAAAAGAATGAATGCAGAGATCATGCGTACAAGGACATAATCTTACACGTGAACTCAATTTATGAATACCTCTTACACAAGTAATTGAAGTGACTATACACTTTGGAAAAGTCATGTAGGTTCGACATCTAAAACTATATGTACGACTTAATAGCGACCGCTTCCAACTTTTATTGCACGCACGCTAAACGATGGACACTATAACAACGTGAACGAGTACCAGTCTTAGAGGTAGTTTAGATGTCCTGGGTAGGGGAAACCCGAATTTCCATTCCATTCCACTCCGTCCTGACTTCTGAAGTACTGTATAGCAAAACTGGGAGGCAGTGTCCTAGGCTGTCCTTCATGTATCCTACAAGACACCACGTCCATTTATTTCCTGTTGTTTCCGTTCTCGATTGTCCGGGGCTCATTCCATCATCGTGTGCTAGCTTCGACTGTTATACCCCCTTCTTCAAGTCTCGCCACTGTACACCGGATCTCGACTCTCAGAACTTAACCGACTTCCCGCCTTTTCTCTCCCTCCTTTAATCATCTAGGTTTAGCGCCTCCTGAAAATCAACCTCGACACCCTCTTCGTAATTTTTCCACCTGTACTTACATATCCACGCCCCTTTTCTCTCGCTCCCTCCTTACGCAAACCCAAACCCCTGCGCATTCTCCAACGCCATAGCGAGTCTTTCCCTCAGAACATCCTTGTCCCTATACTCGGGCAGGAGCAACGTGCCGTAGCACGTATACGCAGTAGGCAGATGACCGCCCTCGCCCTCTTCCTCGCCGTTCTTCTGGACGACGAACTGGACATTTGCCATGCCGCCGACGGGCACGCGGTCGCTGGCCGTGAC
>KZ111248.1:270942-713500 GCA_002120335.1 Hypoxylon sp. EC38 | reverse complement strand
GACCAAAAGTCGCGCACCGTTCGGTGCGAAGCGTCCCAGCCGACGTACCGTGCCGCGCGGCGGAGTTCGGCTACGTCAATCTCCTGTGTTCCTTCCACGATATTTTGCAGCAGTGATGGTGTCAATAGCTGTAATGACTTTGGGTGTAAGCAGGTTCGGAATCCGCGGGCGAAGGCGGCGAATTGGGGTGCTACTGAGACATCTGTCAGGTAGCGAATATAGTCGCTGACGTAGGCATTGCGGTTATCGCCCGTGACGAGCGGGGCGTCACTCGGGTTGGATGCCGAGGCGGCATCGGAGTTTGGGTGGCTGGAGAACTGCGGCCAGGATGTGCGCCGCGACGCCTCCATCTGGCGGGAGACGGGTTGGCCAAGCATAGATGTTGAGAATTCGTAGGTGAGAACGAAGACATCCTCTACAGAGCCGTCCTTTTCGTTCCACTCGAGAAGGTTAGTAAGTCCATTAGCAAGTTCCGGCCACCCATCTGCGATGTGATGTAATTCGGTGACAGGCTCGCCTAGAATTTTACGATATAGGGCCTTCGGGAATGTAATTGGTAAGGTAAGCCCATTGTAGATAGCTAGTGATATGAGGAGGCCGATGAGCTCGAATTTCCACTCTGGTTGTACAGAACCAGGCTGGAACCACGTCATGCGCGTTCTCTCGTCAATAGTAAAGGCCCCATAGTCGGGGTTTAGAGCCTCGGCAATCGCGAGACGGAAGAATTCCTGTTGGACGCCGCCTGAGTCGAAACCTTCTTCCCCTGAATCTTCTCCTAGGTGGACCTTTAATGGTCTCAGCAATTCGCGCTCTTGTCGTCTCCAGAGTTGATCAAAAGCATCTCGGAGCACATTCTTACGGCTGATATCCAAGATCAAATATTTCGCTGAGGGAATCTTCAGTAAGTCTTGGAGCACGTTCTTCTGGTGCGTCTCCGTGACCAGGCTGTCATGTGCAATAATAGCTTTAATCCTAGCTTCTAAGGAGTTAGATTCTTCATATGAGCGGCTCATTCGCGAAAAGTTGATAGCGCGGAAGTATGACACTAGAGACGTAGGACTGAAAATGTATGGATAATCCAGGAGATGGACTTTCTGTTTAGTTGAGGTGAATGATAGCCAAGAAACTGGCATCTGAATAGGATCAAGCCGTTCTCCGAAGTATTCGGCACGGAAATGCACGTCGCCTAACAGGAGTGACTGACGTTTCTGGTCTGCTCCATCGTTAGCTTAAGAAATATCATAGGTGCAGGGGAACACTAACACATGGCCGCGATCAGTGAGAGAGCGCCCCCAAAAGGACCATCTCCAGAAACCTCCGGCTTCCCCTCCCATTCGTGAAGCATGACGGCCCTCGCCCAATCTAAGAGTAAGATGGGGAGTCTCTTTTCGTGCATACTCCGCTCGGCTTTGGAAAAATTCAATGCCGACTGTGTCGAGGATTCCAGGTGAGAGAGTAATATTCCTATGACATCCGGCTCTTTAATACTGTCCTCCGAGTCTAAGTCAAGCTCAACTAGCTCGTCAAAATGTCGCCGGGTCGGGATGACCCTAAGTAACCTCCTTGCTAAACGAAGTGCCATGTCGTCGGTGAAGGCATCCTCATATTGTAGACACAGTGATACCGGTTGTCTCGCGACCGCTCCACCCCCTGCGAGCGATAGTCCATGAGCCCTGATTCGAGACATATCATTAAGTCGTCTCGGATCAGTCACCAAAGGAGCTGCTGCAATCAGGGCATGGAAACACACGGACATGACCGACGCAGCCTCTGCATTTGTGAATGACTTTTTAGGTTCAGGGAACACCTTTGAAGTCGGTGATCTCATGGATTGCAGAGCTTTTGGTGGTGCGAAAAGACCCGTCAAAGCAATCCAGAGGCTGTCGAACACGAGGCTGGGTGCTACCCTTGTCAAGCGTAGCATGCAATACCAGAGTGTTTGAGAATCGATTATTCCGTTTGAAGTAGTAAACGAATCTAATAAGGCTTGAGGATCGCTCAAAACATGGAATATGCTTTGTTCAGCAAATAGTTTCCATTGTAATTTTAGATCCTGTGGGTAGGAAGCCTGTGACTTTCGTTTTCTTTTCCATGATTTGAGGCGATGTGATGACCGTCTATCAGATCCACTTATGGTTGGTGGTTCTAATAGATGCCTCTCAGAAGTAGCATCTTCTTGTAGGATATCGCATATAAAGTTGATAGCTTGAAGGTTTAATCGCGATAGTGACTGTGGGAGGTAGATATCTAGCTCAGATGTCAATTCCGCCTTGTCAGAAGATACCGGAGTATCTTGGATTTCGTCTGGTGTATCAAGGGACCTTATGGTCCCTGCACTGCTCGAGGCGTCCTCGCCACCAGCGCCATCCATCTGAGGAAACTGTTCATCCCCATGAGAGGGAGGGCTCATAGGCTCCGGATGTTTCCCTTCTTCATGTTCCATTACAGGAGACGTAGCTCGCGCTATAGTCGATGCAGGCCGAACGAGTCCTTTGGATACCTTTTCTGGTTGAGGAGCATGGATACTTGGTGACATGGGCCCCGTTTCATCTGTAATGGACTCCATTAAGGGCTCAGGAGCAACTTTAGCCTGTGGCTTCGAGACGGAGGATGTCCGGATCCGAGCGCTCGAATTTCTTCTTTGCGGTGGCGGTAGAGCTTGGAAATTTGGGTTTGAAGCGGATTGATGTTCGGGATGTGCCCGCTGATACAACCCACTGACATCACTCCTCGGGGAGAGTCCCGATGTAGAGTTTCGCTGAACTTCAGGAGGATCTCTAATGGGGGCCTGATTGTCCGACGTGGGCACTGAGGGAGTAGATGTCGGACTAGTCCGTCCACTCTGATCACCCGATCGAGATGGGGTTGCCCGTGATCCCTCCGCATCATCTGGACCATCACCAATAGCTGCAACTTTCTCTGACATAGCTTCTATATTATTCGGCGTCAACCACTCTAGCATCTTGAATGCGACAGTCCCAAAAACATTGGCAGCAAACGAGCGATAGTCCTTGCTGATCGACTTTTCCGTAATTCGAATCCCATGGGGGCTCCCAACCGATGATGACGTCTCGTTCTTCGTTAATCCACCTTCGGGGTGTTTAATACGATCCTGGCTATTCCCTCTACGACTTGTTCGTGTTGGTGACAAATTCCCTGCTATCTTTGCCTGTCCTCCTTTTGGCGCAACACGACCTGTACCTCCCTTAGTAGGTTTGGCCCTGGCCCCTGGACCGGCGTAGGTCGGGTTCGTAGCATCGTTAGAACGTGCCGTATATCTCGGGCCAAATATCAGCGGTTTCACGGCATCGCTAGGACCCGTCGGGGCATGGAGATGAGGACAAAGTCGACTATCGGCGTCATCCTGACTCGCTAAAAACACGGCTAGGGTTCTTGCGCTGGTAGGGTTGTATCGACGGATAGGGGCTTTGCCGGCGAGTCGTTTTCGACAACTAAAACACGAAGGGGTGGTACAGGCACTAAAACCGCAACCGTATCGCAGTTGGGTGATGAATCTATTGCATGTCAGATACTATAAGCAGAAAATACTTGGAAGCTTGGGCGATTATGAAACCTACTTCTCGACTAAAAGTTGGAGATCGTGACGGCGGAAGGCGTGATGGATAGCGTAAACCCTTTTTGGATTTTCAACATCGATGACAAGGTCTTTTATCTCGCACGGTGCATCTGCAGGTAGCCGTGGGAAGGGAACCTGTTCCCAAAGCGCAGCTATAATGTCATCCTCGAGGACATTGTTGCCAGGACAATTGTCCGCCGGCCGGCTGACTTCTCGCGTCATGACATACGGTGCAGACGGGCTCCCGTGGCGGAAGCGGATGGAGAATCGTAGGTTATGTAGGCTCCGACGAGAATGGGGCTACTTTGACTTTTCGAAGCGATCTATTCGATCACAGCCTAGTGGCCGATTGTTTATATATCTTTAGTTGATCAAAGGTGTCGGGTGTCGGTGGTAGAGGGATAGGAGTAGGAATAGGAATAGGGAAGGACTGGTAATAGGGTGATCGGGTTCGTAACGAGATTCCGCAACTTCAGGGTGTGTGATCTCAGATCATCTACGTTTCCGAGGAATGTATGTGTGGTGTGGTTTGATGAGGCAAATACTCAGCTGGCGGGAAGATTCACAATAAAAATAAGTAAGGAAGTTGAGGTAGTGTAGTACTGGCAGGTATCACACGGCTCGAGCCGCAAGCGATGAAGTCTCCAAGGCTGAGTACATATGGAGAAAGTACATCCCACTCTAACCAACCAATCCTGCTTACATTCATGTTATGTACATAATCCCGGTTTCCCTGGTTTAGCTCCATGTACATCCGATATACACTACATGTAGTCCTGTACAACTGTACATATTGTGGAGCCTATCGCCCTGCAATGTGGCTCTCTCCACAGCTTAACCCAATATACATGTAGCGTTCAGATGGGATTCCAGGGAAGTAATCATCACGTACATACCGTATAAGAGTCAAGTTACTAGTACAGGCAATCTACATAGAACGTTTCGGACTGAGTCTGTGACTCTACGTGTGACTCTTATTATTATTATTAGAAGTGATTCATGTAAAAATTGGGGCTCTACATAAAACTGACTTTACTACGGGATCCATGGGGTGTGCCTATCTGAGAAAAGCACATATGGATGTACATACCATACACAAGTTCCTATGCCCACCCATATTATACACTATACATGTACATAGATCGTGCAGTTGAGATGGAAAGATCGATTGCATCGGCGTACATATACGGTACATATACACTACGTTCATACTTGAGCAGGTGGATCGGCTAAATGTTTCGTAGTTTGTAACAAGTATTACTTCACGACTTCCAATCATAAGCAATGTAAAGATCGATTATGTTGCTTATCGATAGTCATTTTCCAATGAAACCTAGAATGTACCTGCTAAGCCCTGCTAAGCCTCAGCCCTGATCAAACTGTAAAGGGTTCTAGAACTGACGTATTAGTGAGCTAAAATTCACTTATTTATTGGATTTGACTGCTTCGGCAGACAAAATACGGTACTATTGAAGTTAAGGCGAAAGGGTAAAAATACTTGTAGCCCCACCAACGCCACCAGATCCAAACAGAATTTCGACGATTATTTCAGCAACTGACCAATTTCCATTTTCACTTCACCGTGCAACTCTTTCCTGACAAATAAGTCCGACCGCATGCCAAAGTCGTCCTTGCATTCCCAGCTTAACCTGACGTGTTTCAACACTTTCTTTCCCATTTGTGGTTTGCAAATCGCAAAGATTTGTTCCGTCACGGCTTCCTTGAACTAATTGGATCTGGGTTTCCAGATAAAGCCTCATAGCCCCTCCCCCTCATTAATTTTACTTTGCGCCGACTCGAGAACAAGGAATTCTGTTCAGCCGGAGCTTCCGCCATTGTCGTATCTTACTTAAAAAAGAACGCCCACTTCGCATAGCATTGCTTGGAGAGCAATTGCACAGTCAATCCCCTAGATTCACATCTATATTCCCGTGCACTCTGGTAGTGGCCTAGCCATGGCTACCATCACAGGGAATCGACCCGAGGGTGCTGCTCTGTCTCCCAAGCAAGACCCGGCACCGTCTTCCCATCAGTTCACTTGCAACACATGTCAGGTAGCATTCCGCTTCGCCGATACCCAAAAAGGTCATATGAAGAGTGACTGGCAGTAAGTTTCTTCTTTCACTTTGTCATTGTGCTGTCGCACGTCCGGCGTTATTAATCTAACATGTGCCGTACTTCTTTCGCAGTCGGTACAACCTCAAGCGTCGTGTTGCCTCATTACCACCAATCTCGTCCGAGGTGTTCACAGAAAAGGTTCTCCAAGCCCGTGCTGCCACGAGTGCCGAAGCAGACCGTGCCGGTTTCCAACAAGTTTGCGAAGTCTGTCAACGGACATATTACAGCGAGAACTCTTTCCGAAATCATATCTCGAGTCAGAAACACAAAGCAAGAGAGGCTGCTTTGCAGCGCCGAGGACCGAATCAGGACGATGCCAGTTCCGTTATGAGCTCTACTTTCTCTCTCGGTGACCCCATTCCCGCGAATGGCAATAACGAAGAAATTGACTCTGATGCTGAAGAGGAGTTCAACGAAGTAGTTGAGGGTCTTCAGAAGACTAGCCTAGCTGAGCGGTCTTCTCCGGTGAAGCGACCGTCGAATCCTCATCTTTCAGCCGAAGCCCAGCACAAGAAGGAACACACCGTATCAGAGGAGCGTAGTGATGCTGCCTCTAGCACGTCCACACCTGTCCCTGGTCTTACACTCAAGTCATGCTTGTTCTGCAATTATGACTCCCCAACCGTCCCTCTAAATGTTGTCCATATGGAGCGCATTCACAGCATGTTCATCCCGGAGAAGCAATATTTGGTCGACCTCGAAGGCCTTATTGGCGCATTACAGCAGCGGATCCAGGAGTTCCATGAATGTCTCTATTGCGGGAAAGTCAAGAACACTGCACTTGCCGTCCAGACACATATGCGTGACAAGGGCCATTGCAAGATACCCTATACTTCCGAGGATGAGCAGGTTGAGATTGGTGACTACTACGACTTCAGAAGCACCTATTCCGATGGCGAAGACTCGGAAGATGATGATGTTGAGGATGGTAGACAGAATGGAGGAGCTAAGTTAGGCGCTAGACGATCAGCCAAGGCGGTAGGCGAAAATGGTGACGAGGTTATGGAGGAGGACGGTTGGGAGACAGATAGCTCTACATCGTCCTGTAGATCTGAAGATCTGGGCCCCATTCCAGTTGATCACCATCTCCGCCAATATGAGCGACTCGACAAGCACCCTCATCACTCATCCCACGATCCCCGTCATCACCATCAAATGGACGGATGGCATTCGCATGCTCACAAGCACCGTGCTATTTTCTATGACGATACCGAATTACATCTTCCTTCAGGTCGCGCGGTTGGCCACCGATCCCTAGCGAGATATTATCGGCAGAATCTCCACAACTATCCCACGCCTGAAGAGCGTGCCGAGAGACTTGCAATCGAGGCCGCGTCAGCCGACGGTGATGCTATGGATGTTGATGATGTTAAGAATGGCAATGGCCAGGTTGCTCGACGCCAAGATCGAGGACGTAACGGTGCTGTTGTGAGTCGAGCGAATGGCGGAACTGGCATGCTTGGAGTCACGGACCAGAAGAAGAGAGAAGTGGCTCGTGCCGAGCAGAGAGAAGCCGTAAGCAAGAGCATAAGGCGGCGAGACAGAAGGAATGGGCGCTCAACAAGCAGGCGAACCACCAGAAGTACTACAACTACCAGATCTTGTGAAGCTCTTCGCGAGATGTTCGGTTCACAGGCATGGTCCATGAACCGAAACATGACTATGAGCAATATCAAGGTGCTTTGGTTGCGAGTCAAGTCCGCAACATCGACTTAGTCACTTAGTCGGCATCTAGCATGTTATTGCCAATAAAAGAACGTTGCTTTTATTCTGCTTGAGCTCTCACATTGCAGATGACTATAGCATGAACAATGAATCGATGATTTGCAGTTGACACTAATGCCTACCCGGGTATCCAAGAAGATCAATGTAATGTCGGACCGAGCTATGCGGGGTGCAGACGTCTACCATGGAAGGTAGTGGACCTAACTAAGGTAGATAGAACAGTACGATACCACCTTAATATAGCAGACTTGGAAGCCTAAAGGTTCCGGTCTTCTAGACAATGTTCAACTTAATCGAGTGTTTTCAATTGATCAGCCATCACAAGTCTTTTATGCCGTATTTCATTATTCAAGTAATAGTTACATAGTATCTTAGTAGGTTCTAAACAAGTGCATAGGTATATAGGAAGTACTAATTGTAATAACGGAAATATTGAACGGGCATCGTCGTTCAGCTCCCTAGTGTCCCGCGCAATTGGGAACGATGCCGGGCTTTTCATTGGATCGCTAGGCCGTTATTAGAGACATGATCCTTTCAGTTAGGATCAACAGACAGGGGTTTGCTAGCACATGTGTTTATCCGTCCTATTGATAGGCCAATTCATCAATATGGCAACCGCGCCTTTATACTGCATCCGATACCTATAAGAATCAAGCTTTGGTAGCTCAGGTCAAGCTTTAAAGATCCTCACTTGGCATTCCAGTCGTTACCGTTAGGTAGCAGATCTAAGACGAGAAAAGATGAAGCTGATTACCGCCGCCTTCTTATCAGCGCTGCTGGTTCACACTAGTACAGCTGCTGATGATGCTGAATTCGTCACGGCGGCGCCCCATGCAGGATCAGCCACCTCAGATCTCTACCCTCCCTCAGGCAGTATGTAGTAGCTATTGGCCTAATTTACCTACCTTAAATACACTTTCAAACCATCCCAAGTAGTGCGCGTAGAGTTATCAGCTGCTAACACGGAAAACCAGCTTCTGTCGACTCTGCGCTCTTCCCTCCAGAGTCCGAAGTCGGTTTCCCTGGGCCAACGCCAACAGGTGTACAACCTGCCGCCATTCAAACGGCGGCGGCTTACCCGTACAACCGCGGACCAACCAACCAGTTCCCGCTAATCGCGCCGCAGCCACACGGCCAAGACACGACGTCAGATGAGTTTGACATCACCAAGTATTGGGGTAACCTATCACCTTGGTATTCACTGTCCTCTGCCGACTACGGTTTACCGGACGCCAGCCCGCTCGCCCCAGAGGGCTGCAGCGTCACCCAGGTGCATCTGTTATATCGCCATGGTGCTAGATATCCTACTTCTGGCGCAGCGCCCGCCCAATTCGCTGAGAAGATCGCGAACGCTACTAAGCAAGGGCTCGAAGTACGCGGCGATCTAGCCTTCCTGTCTGACTGGACCTACAAGCTAGGCGGGGAACTTCTCACCCCGTTCGGTAGGAGCCAGGAATTTCTGCTCGGCATCCAGCACCGACAGCTCTACGGCCATCTCCTCAATAACTTCACCGAAGCCGGTACCATCCCCGTCTTCCGGACTGAGTCTCAAGATCGTATGGTCAAGACGACCCAGAATTTCGCGGCTGGCTTCTTTGGCGTCCCGGAATACTTGGATCAAGTCAGCATTGAGATTCTCGTCGAGGCGCCCGGCGTGAACAACTCGGGCGCGCCGTATGAGATCTGCACCAACTCCAATGTCGATAGTCGGGGAGGTATCGGGAATGCGATGGCGTCGAAATTCGCCAAGAATGTTTTCAATGCTACTATTGAACGTCTGAATTCGCAGGTTCGTCCACGTCGGATTGATTAAAGGAAATGGGGGTCAATTGGTTGTTAATGATGGCATTTCAGGTTTCTGGTCTTAAATTCACGACAACCGACATTCTCGCCATGCTTCAACTTTGCTCCTATGAGACGAATGCACTGGGTTACTCTGCTTTCTGCAGACTCTTCAGCCAGGAGGACTTCCTTAATTACGAATACTTCTACGATATTGTATGTTGAATCTTTTTAGTTTTGTTTGCCCTTAACAGGCATGCTAACCCTTCTAAGGCGTTCTACTACAATAATGGACCCGGCTCTCCGGTCTCTGCCGCTCAAGGGAAAGGTTATCTGCAAGAATTTGTCGCTCGCTTCACGGGAGAGTACCCCGAGGCTTGGTCAGCCTTGAACCAAACATTCGACAACTCTTCCACTTACTTTCCCCTGAACCAGTCTATCTATGCCGATGCTACGCACGAGGTTGTCGTCCTCGACACACTTACGGCTTTCAACCTAACAGCATTATTCAACGGACCGCCACTAAGCGTCACGGAAAATCAGGGAGAGAACAGTTTCGTGGCTAGTAAACTCGTGCCGTTCGCAACGCATTTCACCGTCCAGGTCCTCGAGTGCTCGGCCTACCAACCGACTAAGCAGATCAGGTTCCTTGTGTAAGCCCCCTTTTTTGTCTTCCCATCCCGCGCTTGTTAATGGATATCTGCCCATCTATTCTAATACGAAGTGGAACATACTCACAATCCTCATCCAGAAACGACGCCGTCATCCCCGTCGCGGACTCCTACCCCGGCTGCCCAGCGGACCAGCACGGTCTCTGCTCCTTCGACAACGTCGTGTCCGTGCTCAAGGACCGCATCGACGAGATCGATTTCGACTACGACTGCTTCGGTAACTACACAACTGAGGAGGGCGTCGATTACAACGGCCGCGCCCCGCGCAGCTAGGATCAGAAGTCGCAGGCGCCGAGCCTGCAAAATGGCGGAATGGATGTCGTCGTCGCTATGGTAAAGGCTTGTCTGGTCCTCGGTACTGTGCTTGTGATCATGTGTCGTATATAGGTAGCTGGGATAGCGATGTCAAGGTAAGGTAAGGTACCTTGCAGAGTCGGCTATATATAATTCGAAGAAATATTGCGCAAGAATTTGGTGGAATTTAGTGACGCTATATATCGGATTCATCATCAACTAGACGTCAGGTCGATGTGGTTGTGTAAGGTATGTTATAGCAAGGTGAGTCCACTATCTCAACGTAAAGATACAGATTCTCCTTGTGAAGTCTCTCGCTACGTTCTCATTTGAGGATATGTGTGTACACTTTCCACTGTTCGGATACCTTAAATCAGTTTTGTAAACAAATCCATTATAAGCGTATGTCTCGGATGATTCGGACATTGAACTTGTGCAAATTTATATATAATAGAGGTCTTTTCTTTGATACTAATTATTAATCTATCATTCTTTCATCAAAAACAGTCATTACTATTTATATTAAAATGAATTTCTCTAACTTACCAAGATTCGAACCGTACGAAATTCTAGGGCTGAGCCGCGACGCGAGCCCTAGAGAGATCAAGACTCGTTACCAAAGATTTTGTTTTGAACTTCATCAAGATAATCCTAGCCCGGAAAGCCGCGATAAATTTGCTCGGGTCCAGGCAGCCTATGGTTTCCTATCCGATGACAACCTTAGATCAGAGTACGATGAGATGTATAGAAACCATAGCCGTCATGAGTCTGAGGGAAACGAGAATGACCCGGTTCTTGTCGGTCTCAAAATGGAACTTTGGGCTATATCCAAAATGATAAAAATATTATATTGTTTAACTAACGCTGAAACCCTCTGGAAGGCTCTGCATAACGAACTCTCGGAAGTCATCGGGCTAGAAGACATAGCTATCTGGAATCAGTTAAATCGCATTATTCGGGACGTTTATGGCGCTTTGCATGATGGGGAAGTGGTGCTGGAAGTAATTGAAGGAGCTCTGATTGGCGATTGGGGAGATGATCCAGTATCAAAATCTACCATTGCTACTATTGATCGACTATGGATTAGAGCGTTTAGCATGGTCCCGAAGCTTCAGGACCTACGGTACGTTGTGAAACAGTTGACAGACCCTGAGGAGGATAGAGGAGTTTGGTTAGACCGACTTAGGAGGTATATTTCCGCTTGGTATGTTGAGTAGTGGTATTCTTATCAAGCAGATAGGTAATTTATCGTGAGATCTAATAGAAGGGTAATTGAGAGGTGTTAGTTTAAGGTTTACATAGTAATCGAAAATATATTGTCATATTTTAATTTACGGATGCCTGGTTATTTTCTTGTTTAAATGACTGCAGATGGTTTTCCACTTAACATCCTTAGAGTTGATTAAGCCCTTTACCAGGTACTTAACCTTATGCTTAATTTGCTGCTGTCAAGTTGCCACGAATGATAAAGCTATATAATCGACCATTGCCGATGTGGGGATGTGGGGAAAAATGGTATAGGGGTACAAAATGCAATAATAACCTCAATTGTGAAGAATATTTCGACTTCGCTTCGTTAATTAAAAAGGGGTTAGAACTACTATATTTTTCTCCTGTATGAAACGTTTAATAATGTCATGAGCCAGACTACAAGTTGTTGGTAGACAAAGCTATTGTTTGTGATCAAGAGAGAGAGTTGGGTACCCAGAGACTTTGATCATACACAGGATTAGGGGGCTCTCATGCGCAAAACTTACAGAAAACACGATCTTTATACTTTATTCTGTCGCGGATAAACCAATTTAGTTAGAATTAACACAATGTCGAAGTTGTTGTCGTTCTAGAATGAGGGTTGACATAATCTTGGCTGAGGATTGCACGATGACAATGTATAATGGTAGGGTAGAATGTAACCGAGCATGACAGCTAAGTAACATAATTTAAGACTTAATACAGACTTGTTACTAAGTAATAATGGTCGAAGCTGTTCGTAGTCACTTGCGAGATAGTGAAGACAATTGCTTAATGCTAGGAAAATGCTGCGTTCCGAGACTTGGTGTGCGAAAACATTGTTAATTTCCCAAGAAATCCCCTCAATGAAAGTAATCGCTTATATTAATGATGTTCCCATGCGAAACGTTACCCAGGTTTTTTTTCCCAATCTGCCATTATCCCCTGAATCAAATTATCCCTAAACCTCTAGAGGCCGCTATGCCATGCCGGTCTTATGATGTGTGAATATTTATGCTAATGCCGATGCCGTAATTCGAATCAGTGTGATTCTAAGTTCCAATGCTCGGGTGCCAAAGCGTCGCCGTCATTGCTCGTGATGGTCATAATAGTATGAGATCCACAATGTATCTGTGCCAAAGTTAATAGAGGATAAGGTTGTGTCTACTAAAAGTCAAAACTTACACAAAATCATCTTATTCCAATAGGAGTATTGGCGATTAACATTGCTTCTGCTCGCCACTAACCCAGATCAATTCACCTGTCTCGGTGTTCCGCAACGCTACGATCTTGTCTTGCGAAAATGTCATCTCAATGGGCTTGTTGGCGTCCTTCTCATAGTGATAAATGTATCTTTTCTCGGCATGGTCGTAAATTGAGCGCAGGCGACAACGGCATCCATCCTGGTAGACTTTTATGTATCGTGGTAACTTGGGTCGGATGTCTTCCTGTGTTGGCTGAACCTGGGGCTGGTGTAGTGGCCGAATAGGCTTGGCCATGGTCGATCTTGCTCGGATGCCGTACTTAGTAGAGCTGCCGACGAGCTTGATCTTCTTGAAAGCGCGGTTTGCCCCGTGGACCTTCTTGACCTGTTTAGGTGACACTCTAGGTGATACTTTGATGGTGATGGCCTCAGCCTGGGAAGAGGGGCTTGGGGTGCGGGTAGAGTCGTAGATTTGAGGATTCATTTTGGAATGATGAATGTAATACTGTAAGTGAAGAGTGAGGATTTCCAATCTTTCTTAAAATGGCGCGTTGTGGCAGAGAAAATTGGTGGGCGAGTTGTTGTGTAGATGGAATGGATTGGTACAATGATCTTGGGGTGCTCGTCCTAAGGAATTTCTGGTGGCATCGGAGACAGCTCGTTAAATGTGGTTTAAGGCTGTAGTTTAGAGTTACCAATTGGCTTAATACTCTGCGCGGACTAGGATAAATTCGACTTGCTCGAATATTTCTTCTGAATTGGCTCTGATTGTGCCCTTCAAGCCTCTGTTATAAGGCGGTTGCCGTTGTCGTGCGATTGAGTAGAAAGGAGAAAACTTCGGAAATCGCTTTCTATTCACGAATGACACTCTATATCTCGCGGCCGATCTTTAGAGGGGATGACAATCTCTAAATTTGTGACTCATATGAGAACCATATCAATTCTTCCCTAGCCAATATGGGAGACATAGAATACTGTGATGAGAAAGCGTTATGCTGGCTATATACTAAACTTGGTGTGTTGATATGTACGGTAGGTTCGAAAGGAAAGGGTCTTCTACACAAACTGATAATATTGAGTAGGAATATTGAGGTAGAGCTACGTATACGGCTAGGAATTGATAGGAAATAGGAAGGTTGACTGTCACGCATGGAGATTGGGTTGAAGGCTTTAATAAACTTATGCTGGGCGTAAATAACATTTGAGGAACAGAGCAAAATAGATAGTCAAATAACGTACTGACGCGAAATATGGGCCGAGGATCCCATGCATCAAAGATAGATTTTAGTTCAGCACGAGAGAGAATATGAAATGGCCCTCAGGCTTAATTCTTAAACACCCCTGTTCGCCTCTCACCCCATCACCTATCCCATCCATCCAATGAAATATAGAACACCCAATTCTACGGCGCTCGGACTCGAATCATATACTATTTCGTCCCTTCCTGTACAGGCTTATCTTCGGGGGAGAAATTTAAGCTGATACTATTAACACAGTGTCTCTCGTCAGTCGGCGTCGGATATCCCTCGCCCTTGAAGACGTGGCCAAGATGACCGCCGCAGTTGGCACAGCAGATCTCGGTCCTTGTCATTCCAAAGGAGTTGTCCTCATGCCTTACAACAGCACCGGGGATGCTGTCATAGTAGGCCGGCCAGCCGCAGCCAGATTTGAACTTGTGGTTTGCCTTGTACAGAGGTGCGTCACAGCCTGCGCATTTATACACCCCGGATTCGGTGAAGAACTTGTCGTATTTACCAGATCCTGGTGGTTCAGTGCCCTTTTCTCTGAGGATTCTGAATTGCTCTATATCAAGTTGGTCAGTAAGTATTTATTCAAAGTGGATATGAGAGTAGACTAGACTACCGTAGACACACCTTTGGTGAGAACAGCACGCCATTCATCAGGAGTTCTCTGGTCTGGGTATGACATATTATTAGATTGGCTAGAGCCTGAGCCGAATAGACTACCCAAAAAGGGGATTGTCGGCATAGACTTTAATGTTGATGGTTTGAGTAGTAGTGATTGATGAGCTGTAGGACGAACTTTGGTGAGGTGGGAGAAGGCGTAAAAAGCACGGAATAAGTTGGAAAATGGAGGGAATCGCATCAGTTCTCAATGAGTATGAGGTATAATATTTATATCTAGTGATTCTACGAAAATCAGATAATCAAAATGGAATCATGTTAGATGCGAGGTCATGATTTGGAATCAAAGTTGGATTGAACTTTTGATAACTGCACGCCGCCGAAGTCACTGATGTCAGACAATGGGAACTACTCCCCGCATGCCTCGACCCTTGCCATACTAATTGCACGCCCCTCCCGCTTTACCACAGACGTGGATCCACCAATAGAGGCAATTAAGTTAGCGGATTAACTCCATCTAGCGGCTTCCGACCCATGGTCATGTCTCAAAGCACCTGCCAAGAGCACGGGTACATAAAGTACATGAAGCACTGTGACGCTTAGACCAATTAAGGAAAGCCACAGTTTCATCGCGGCTCATCTCAGATTGCAACTTTACAATTCCATTATCGGGTGCCACACGACCAGATACATACTCCCTTTTCCACTCTCTATTTTACATACCCCTTTCCAACGACAACAACCTACCCTACTTATATCAATCCTACCACGTTTTCAGCTGTTAAGATCTGTCAATCTAGTGAGACCTCCCGTGTGTTTTCCTGATCCTCGTCGGGACGATTGCGCGGCACCATGTCTCGACGGCCTCCTAACCCGGCTGCTGAAAGAGCTGCCCAAAACCAACAAACTATTAAGAGTCTTTTGAAATTGGAAGCCAACAAGATATGCGCCGATTGCAAGCGAAACAAACGTACGTTCTTCGCGACATGACCACCCAAATATTTATTTGTAGTACTCACTATTCTTCTAGATCCGCGATGGGCAAGCTGGAACCTGGGCGTCTTTATTTGCATTCGCTGCTCGGGAATCCACCGAGGAATGGGCACTCACATATCGCGAGTCAAGTCTGTCGACCTAGATTCATGGACCGATGAACAACTACAGAGCATCTTGAGCTGGGGTAACGCGCGCGCTAATAAATACTGGGAATCCAAGCTGGCCGCCGGCCATGTCCCATCTGAAGCCAAGATCGAGAACTTTATCAGAACTAAATACGAACTGAAGCGATGGGTAATGGATGGGCCGATGCCGGATCCCGCCACCTTGGATGTTGAGGGCGACGATGATGTTCCCCTAAGCATTGTGAAGGAGAAGCAGAGTATTGACAGAAAAGAGTCGATCCGAAAGAGCTCTGTCGGGCATCAGGCGCCGCGCGGCGCAGTCGCTCCACCACCGCAAGCAGACCTCATCGGTGGCGATGATATCCCTCCTAGAGCGAGCACAACCGGCCCAGCCTCGTCACAAGTTCCCCCGAAGTCAGCTCCAGCGCCGCCGAAGGCATCGAACCCCAAAGACTCGCTCTTAGGCTTGGATTTCTTAGGCGAAACACCAGCTCCTCCTCCACGTCCAGCAAGCACAAACAATGCCGGCGGGGTGGGTGGTCAGTCGAGACCCGACCTCAAGCAGTCTATTCTATCTCTTTACGCGTCGGCTCCCCGACCTCAGCCACCGCCTCAACAGCCGTCGCACTCCGCTTCTGGATCATTCGGGGGTTTCGGAGGAATGCAATCTCCGTTGCAGTCGCCAACAATGGGACACCAGCCTAAGAGTTCGACTGGTGGAGGACTCAACGATGCTTTTGCTAGTTTAAGCTTCGGCAATGTGGCATCACCGAAGAGCCCTCAGAAGGATGCCTTCGCTGGTTTGGCGGCAATGTCAAGCAACCGGTCTACCCCTCAACCCGCGTCTTCGGCATTCTCAAGTTTGAGTGGGGGAAGTTTCTTTGATCCTAAACCTGCTCAGCCCGCACCACAACATCAGCCAAAGCATTCAACGTCTGACAGCTTCGGTGCATTCAGCACATCTCCAGCTCCACCGAAGCCGGCGCAATCGTCCTCGGCAGCCTTGGGTGATCTGTTTGACTGGTCCACACCTGCTCAACCCACCGTTGCACCAGCTGCGCCTAAGCCAGCTCCTGCGCAATCATCAACCACTGAGTCCATATTCAACCTCTCTGCAGCTCCACCGAAGCCAGCACCAGTCACGAATACCACTGCCTCTCTCAGCACATCCGCATTCAACAATTCGGACGTCTGGGGAAATGCGTGGAGTAATCCTGAACCTACCCCCGCTCCAGCAACGAAGAGTCCACTGGCAGCTAAGTCTCCTGGAATTGGCGGTAGCAACGATCTTGGAACTTGGGGCAGTACTGGGGGCTCTTTCGCCAGTCAGAGCATAGTTCCGGGCGCATCTGGAGGATTTACCCCTGCACCGAAAGTCGCAGCCGACGAGGAATTTGGCGGCTGGACTAGTAGCACAGGTGGAAACTCTAGCGGCAATGGAGGATCCAAGGCGACCGGTGGATTTGGCAATGATGATCTATTTTCGAATGTCTGGCAGTAGGTTGCTGGTCGACGGCTTACATGCCAGGAACTCTGGACAGGATAGGGCATAGAAGTGTGAAAATTGCGTTGCCGACATAGCCGTATGGCTTCTCGCTACTTATAGTCTTGTCAAGCTGATTGCCAAGGCTCATTGTCAAATATATTCAGCACACAAGACCAATCAAGACAAATCGTTGGACTTTTAATTGTAATCATCTATTTCGTGTAAACAGGACTAAACTCATAACGCCTATGCCATGCTCAGGGATTGCTAAGTCCAACATCAAGCCGACCATTACTCAAGCTATCCTCCTGTATTATAGAGCTGCTGCCAATACCGTCTAGATATGTGAAGGCAAAATTAATGCAACCCCGTCCTTGGTGTCTCATAATCTATGTGGATTAATCGTATAGTCATCCGGATTCCCCCCCTTGAATTCCAATACTATCCAACCATTTGCTTCCACGAAGAGCTCTACGTCATCGGATTCGCGCAGTAAGTCCGCAGGACATCCTTGATTCATCTCATTGAAGTTTGGTCGATATCGTCTTGATTCGTTGATTTTGTGTGCAATTGTGTGGAGGGACCATCTAGAATATCCATCTTAGGATATAGTAGATCACTAGGAAGGTACCGATTAAGATGGCCGAGAGTTTAAGAATGGCAACCTTGTTTCCCGACGCTGCCATGCGGCCCAATCGACCGGCGGAGCCTTTCAACTGTGTTGACATCGAGGAGAATGTATCGGACTACATAGGTTAAGGTCATAATCAGCAAGTCTGTAAGAATATGGGTATACGAAAGAGGCGGGTGTTGATTCGTACAGTATGGTCAATAACATCTTGCGCTCTAGCGTTGTCGTAGATATCGACTGTTACGCCGCGCAGAGACGACACCTTGGCGGATAGCTCCTCTAGCCGCGCATTGTTCTGGCGCTCGCGTTCGTATGCTTCCGACATCTTGCTTTTAATGTCCCCCTTCTTACTAATATCAGGAAAGGCGATAGAGATAGAGGATGAAATGAAACAGATTATTCGCTTTTCGTTGTTGTCCAATGCAAGCACGGAATTGAAATCGTTAAGTAAGCAAAAGTCTTCAAGGCGGCAATACGGATTAACAGGTACGTATCTGTACTTTGAAATTCGTTAATACCAAAGCCCCCGTGGGCGCAGAGTGATTGTCGTCTTTGCTTTCCCTAAGTGTGTCATGCCTTTTACCGGCTTTCATGGGGAAACACGAGAATGTTTCTGTGACAAGAAAAGGAGGCGACAAGGCGAGATGACGCAGGGTGTGGCTGGTGACAGACTATGCACGCACTTTCTACAGATACGCCACATAAATCCCACACTAAGGTGGCTAGTAAAGTTCCACGCTATTGTATTAGTACCAGGATTGTACCCGCCTATCAATCTGCACAGATGTCTACCCCAGCTGAAGGTTGGCAATCCAAGCTCGGGAAAACGTCACTATTGGCAGGTGGGTCCCGTCTCCCTTGTGACTTCATCGTCTGTACATACAAAGTATAGAGTTGTACCTGATAGCTTTCAGTTAGTAGCTGCCGTTGTTGCCGTCTGCCCCGCCAAGGTGGCAGAGCTTTTGCAGCTGACGACGCCAGCATTGATCTTTCCATAAACAAATAGTACCGATTCACTTTGACGTTACCGACCTTAGTCAGTTGCCTTACTTACTACCTTTCTACCTAATATATGCGATAATACCACGGCAAAAGCTGTGCGATAGAGACTCAGAAATCCAGATACTCTATCAAGTTGTCCAGCATCTCCTACTTACGAATTGTAGTAGCCTAGCTTGGAGGCCTCGACCCCCGCAGTTTGTGCTCGCAAACTAACGCGATAATTAACCCTTGGCTCTCTTCGTCGCAAACGACTCTTACCTCGGAAATTCCGGAATTCAATCTTCTTTGGTCTTGAGATAGCAACGATTATCTCTCAAGATGGGTATCAATAACCCTCTTCCGTCGTCTATGGCGTGTAAGTCTCCCGTTCCGAATCGGCGCAATCCCGCTTGCCGGGTGTCTGTGATTGCCTACGTGCGTTTGCAAGTCATTGCTCATACTTCTAATAGCGGAGTGCAAGAAGTGCGGCAAGATCCTTACTTCGTTCATTGATCCCCGCCAAGCGTTCGGTCCTGACAAGATTATTCCCCCATCCGTTCTCGCGAATGCAAAAGTAAGTGAGCTCTAGCTTGGAACCTACTTAGGAACCTAGGAACAGAGCTATATCCGTGTGTATATGCAACAGCCTAGCTTACAATTGCCTAGGGCCTTGCGATCCTCACCGTCATTAAAGCCGGCTTCCTCGGATCCGCGCGTTTCGGTTCTGGCCTTGTCGTCGCCCGCCTGCCCGACGGTTCGTGGTCTGCGCCATCTGCCATAGTCACGGCTGGTGGTGGCTTCGGTGGCCAGATAGGGTTCGAATTGACCGATTTCGTTTTCATCCTCAATGACTCGCACGCTGTCAAGACATTCTCGCAGCAAGGTTCTATCACACTAGGCGGAAATGTCTCCATAGCGGCTGGGCCAGTCGGTCGGAACGCAGAAGCTGCCGGTGCTGCATCCCTGAAGAGCGTGGCTGGCGTATTCAGTTACAGCAAGACGAAGGGATTGTTCGCTGGTGTGTCTTTAGAGGGCTCGGCCATTGTGGAACGGAGAGATGCGAATGAGAAGCTATACGGCCAGCGCTTGACGGCAGCGCAACTCCTTACGGGGGCCGTTCCACCGCCGCCCCAAGCCGCCCCCTTGCTATCTGTCTTGAACTCGAGAATATTTGCAGGTATGCGTCAGGGTACCGTTGATGATGCCATGTACAATGACGTGCCAGTGTATGACGAGCGTCACGATGACGTAGTATGGAACGGCCAAAGAGGGAGTGCGTACGGCGAACCCCAACCTCAACCCCAAGCTGGTGGCCAAAGTGAATTTGGCGGACCGAGACGTGCGCATACCTGGCAGGACGACGTGTACGACCGCCCGGCGGCTAGTAGCAGTGTTGGCAGATCTAACACCGTGGGAGGTCGAGCATATAACGACGATTATGTACAGCGCGACCGGCCTGCATCTACCATCGGCGGCTTCCAGGAGGAGAAGAAAATAGGCCCCGGGAGACCCGCGGCGCCGAAGCCGAACTTCGCGAGTAAGGCGGCGTTGATGAAGAAGAATGAGGCCGTTGCGCTGTTCAATTTTGAGCCGGATCAGCCTGGCGACCTGGGATTCAAGAAAGGCGAGATTATTACGGTGCTGAAGAAGACGGATAGTGATAATGACTGGTGGTAAGTACACATTCTTGTCTCCATGATTAGTTGTGACATTCATGCTGATGTGCGCTATCTACAGGACTGGTATGATCGGCTCGAGACATGGCATATTCCCTAGCAATTATGTCAAGATGAAGGAATAATTGGTCTTGTTAGGATAAGTAAGCTACGTTGATATCAACTTGTACACGTACGGGGTGTCCTCGGGTCGTGTTAAAAGCTTAAGGATGAGGAGAAGAGGAGAATGGCAATTATGAGATTCCGTATGAAATGCCTCGGGGATTCTTAAGATACCTAGATTTTACTCCTCACGCAAGGCTTATGACTCATTTGGTGTAGGTGGCGCTTCATTTATCAATTGATGACTTTGGATTTTTTTATAGGTTGAAGTGATCAGTGGGCGTTATGAATATGATATATGTTGGAACTCCCGTCTATGATTGATGATACTAATTAAAATCTCTGGTTCCTTAGGGAGTGAGATGCTGCCACGGTACTTGTCTTTGCCATTGTGTTTACACGGACATGTTTCGTTGTGGACAGTCTCGTGCATTTTTCTGTTTAGAAGGGTTGAGAGTGTACTAGACCTGAGTGGCGTATCGTTCGGATTCGGCGATCATCAGGCCAAAACTACCTATCGTACCTACCCAAGCCGCCACATAGGCATTCTTGGTATTGAGTCACACCTGCCGTACCGCCTCTCATCGATATCGGGCTTAGCTTTCCGGAAGGCTCGGGGTCCGGCAGAGAATAGGCCCACTTTACCGGGAGGCAATGACCGGGCACCGCCTCTTAGGATATCTTAAGCTGCAGTTCAGCACTGCAGGGTATGACCTCGGCTGCTTCTTACGCCAAACCCGAGATAACAGCGTTAGCTAGCATGATTCATTCGGCGCCTAGAGTGGAGGAGCTCGGTGATTACGACTTGTCTCATTTACCAAGGACCAGGACCAGTGTTTCTATCCTAAGCTGCGATGGAAAATGAGATGAGTCTGAATAGTGTGGGATATTAGCGTAAAATTAGACTTGTTTGGCGTTAAGAAATATGACGTATCATTGTGCTTTTTTTTTTCCCCAACACGGACCACGATGGGTCGAAATGGATATAGGCATCTATAGTTGGTAAGTGTCTGAGCGCATGCAGAAGAACTGCACGGCAGAGAAGGCTCGATATTTAGGTACACAACTTCAAAGCTTCGGTTGCAGTAGCGCTGATTGTGGTCCTAGAAGGCTCTCTGTTGCCCTGAAAATCTATCTTGAGTTACGGAAGCTCGAATATCCAGGCTGATGTATGTATGTATGTATGTATGTATGCTCTGGTAATAGACAAGATTAGCCCTCGATAGCATGTTTCGAAACGGCGGTCTGAGCACATTGCTCAAAATGCAACTATGTTGGATCTCACCCGATACGCTGTTTATATGCCCAATGCCACAGTTGTCTGCTTTAATTAGACGCCAAAGTGCAGAATACCTACAGTCAAATCCTCCCTCACGGTCCACGACACACCATTCTTGCATCGGAAACCTCGACGTCCGGACGCGAAGAGACGGGTCGTCGGCGCACGGGTTGATGAGGATTCAATGATATGTATCGCAGGAAGAAGCGCTATTCCTACGTATGTACTTTTCAACGATGTTTGTTTCTTTTCATAGCTAAGGATGGAGAGGCCAGTATCTTCGGTTCCGCGGGAGAAACGCGGGATACTAGGTAGCTATTTTTGGCCCCAGCGGCAAATGCCATTGGCTCGCTGCGGGGGATTAAGCGCGTTCACACAGCGTCCGTGGGGTGGCTCCTTAGTAAAAGGCACATATAGTAAAACGAATACTTCGATTACCCATTTGTAGTGGATGGTAAATTGAACCTGGGGTTCGCGCGATACGGCATGATGCGCATGTACTGTGTTCCTGCCTTAATCTCAAGATAGCTACGAATTACGAAGCGCGGCGCTTGGTGAAATTGTCCGGGAGGATGATGGGAATCAATAGGGATCAAAGCGGATTGTGCCTACATGGATAGTAACGTTTATTTCGCTGCGCTTGTTGAAACGGGCGGCTTTAGGGTTTGATTAGCATTACATACTACATGTTCCTATGGTAGTATGTCAGGCATTAATTAGCCGCTGGCCGGGGCAGAAGCGAGGGAGATGGATTCGCTTATTGTTCCGTGATCTGATACGGCAATAGCCGCGCTGTCCAGGGCACCGGTAGCCGCCTCAGCCCCGGAATACCGCCAGGCCTCCGGATCGCAAGCGCTGCTTCCGAGGTGCAGAGATTGTTTACGATGCATGTTTCATTGAAGCGTATCCACCGTCTGTTATTGCTGTCTGAAGCTTGTGACTAAAACCTCGACACACAGATGTGCCGGATAGCCTAATTGTTGACGTTTTGCTAGTCTGCCCTTCCATCTCCTCGAGACATGCAGTTCAGCTGCACGACTTGGCGTTGTACTTGCTGTAGCCGCTATTTGTCAGAGCGCAAGACAATAATATCTTTAATATAATGCCGTAACGTTATTGTTAATAGCCATCGGAGATCCAAATATTGGGTATGTCGGCCGTATGTACATCGGCCGATAGGGGGAAACGGAGTAAGCGGATTACACTGGCACCCCTATTAAGTAATAGGTAGCGGCGTAGAGAAACACACATGCACTAGTAGCAGCGCCGGGGTGGCTTTGAATGGCCGAATGGTCGGCACTACTCATATGACGTGCAGCGAACGCACCCTTAGTATAGAATAACGCCCGCGACGAAAGATTATAGGATAAGTAGTAGCATAAGGTCCTGCACGAACATGACCGCGGTAGTTAGAAGGCCCGAGGAAATCCTGCTATGTGAAGTGAGAACGAGCTCTCGTTAGCGGGGACGGGCAAGACATACAGCAGTAAGCCACATCTTGGCTCCGCCCATTCGGGAAGTAGATCGGCCAATTCTTTAGCGGAGAGGTCGAATTAATCGAAGAGGTTGCGTATAGTGCTGATGAGCCACACTCTTCATTCCCCATTTCTTACGCGATAGCTAGACCGAGGGTATTCCACTCCCTTGTGCTGCTGAAAAGAAAAGATCGAATTAGTTGGTTCAGCAGGTTGTGCTGAGTGGTTTGTTATTGTCGTTCAAGGCACACATTCTATTCAAGACATCTTAGCATCGCAACGTCACGTCAGTCGGCCATATCGTATTTACAATGGTGCAACGTGTAGAATATATGCGGCCCTGTTTATTTATTTGTTTGTTTCTCATATGTATCCATACCTAGTGTATGGATATAGTGGATGGATGAGCTGTCCATAACTTCGTGAAGCCGAGGCATAAATGTCTTACATACCTAAAGTGGCTGATTTTTCTGCACCTGCCATTTGGCCTACCGAGACGCAATTCCTCTCCGAGGAAAAAGTAAGGGTCTAGGTCTTCAGCCACACGGCCTAATTGGTACCCGTTCTCGGAGATGGCTAAACACTCGCAAACTATTGGACCGCCAGCAATGACTTGGTCTGTTTCGATTCTAGACGGCTCTAGCCAATGGCGGCACTTAGGTCGCGATTGAGACCCTGAGTTTTCCCTGGTCTGGATCAGGTACGGACAACAAATACATAACACACACTCGCATATGCATTACGGGTACCTGCCCGCTAAGTTTTGGCTTATGTCTGGAGGAAAGAGATTTTATGGTGAACGGCGGTGAGGTCTTGGTTTTGAACAAGTTGGCTCAGTACCTGCAGTCTGTCAAATGCAATGCATTCCTTTTCTGCCGGACACTTGAATTGGGTGTATTCAGATCCCCTTTAATGATATTAATACGAAGTTTGATAAGTGACGTTGCAGTTGCTTTTTAAGTTATTGGGGTTCATTACTACCCTAGATCAAGCTGCGGGTTTCCAGGGGGCCAGGGATGATAACGACGACGATAGTGATCTGGTCTGTGACACTGGCTAATTTTTTTTTTTTTTTTTTTTTTTTTTTTTTTGCTAGGGCTGGATAAGACAATTACGCCGCATTGCTGTGGAATGTGTGGCTTCAGGCAGGTTTAGGCAAGAGGGAAAAAAACCCTACCCTTAGCCAAGGGATTAACGACAGGAGGACAGCTCCATTCCAGTGATTCGTACGCGGGTGATGTCAACTCTGATTTGAAGGGGTGCGGAAGTGAGATCTCGGATAAATCTTGAAACGCCATAACGGCGTCCTGTCGTCCAAAACAGGAAATAGTGGATGATATTGGAGGGGTTATCTGTCCAAATGTGTAAATGTGTACGAATAATTGAGAGAATTAACAAGCATACGATTCCGCCGAGAGAATCACTCTCTTCCATGAGGGTAGCGTCTCAATGCAGGCCATGTTTGTTGATTCCATTTCTTCATCCACGACTATCTGATAACCAAGGGATTATACTTGAGATAGGGGGCGCAGAAGAGCCCAGAGAGGGCCAATCATAACAAGACCATTCGCGATAGTGTGCTATCTAGCACCCATCCTATGGAATGTTGTCCGTTGCCTCATTGCGTGGACCTTGCCACGATTCAGCAGTGGATGGAGTGCAAGCCACTCGTTGTTATCTGGATCCCTCTATACTTGGAACGCATTCCACCAATTAGCGACAATTTGAGGGGTTCGATACGCCTTGCTGCTTGAGGATGCGTCAACGTCTTACCTAGGTAAGAAGAGTCGGTCAAGGTCCAGCAAGCATAGGTGGATAGGTGGGTAGTTCGTTCAAATGTACCCTGCAATGAAGAATCCAAAAACTGGAGAAAAACTGGGCAACCTGGGGTGATCGACTACGTCTGTTTCGTTTCAAGAAAGGCAGAGCATTTGTCGATTACGACTTTTGATGACGATACGTTAAAGCGCATAATAACATGGAAGATAAACTTAGATATCGTCGAGATTATGGGGATACAACGAATCAATATTTCGTGAGGGTCAAGATTCTCTCAAGGGTCTACAAATTGTTTTTGGCATAATATCTGGTTTTGGTTATGCAAGATTGATTGGTCTCGATCATGTGTAACCAGCCAGTTATCTTTTGCGGCTTGCTTTCCCCGAATCGAATCCATGTCTTGATGCAGGTCCAATTGGTAGGCCACTATTTTGACAACAATACCTTTTATCGAACGTTATCAACATTTAGAACACGCGTAGAACGTATACCACGGATAGCGTTGATGTTTGAATGGGTCGTAACGGAAGCGGCCAGTAAGTTGTTTACCATTTGCTCATGTTTTTTTTTTGCAGTACTGTTTCAATTCTTAGTTGAGGTTGCTATTCCAAGCTTATTGGTTGAATGAGAGAGAACCATTGGTTTGCGGTTAGCCCTTGGGTGAGATGAATGCGCTAACTGGAACCTCAACATGCGTGTCAAGTGTCACTGGCGAGTGCCTGTGGTCCTGTGGACAGCGCTACCACTCGCTGCTACGTAGTGTCTTTCATAGCGGTCCTAAAGACTAGCCCCCCTCCCCCCCCCCTCCCCTAGTAGGGTTAGTTAGGTGGCCCGGGTGGCTCCAGCGAGTCTCTTGGCCTTAGAACCGACCCCTCCACTCGCTTGTTTCATGTCTTGAACCTATGAACCACTTACACCAATGAACTCCTCACCCGCCTCTGTCATTCTTAACCAAAGGGATCATGCGGCGCATACTGTAGGCGGGCGGGTCGTGGATGAGTTGTAAAGCGTTAGCCATTCAAATCGTCGCGACTTCAGCCTTTTGGGGGGTCTATGTTTGTATACATCCTAGATTAGGGGTGAATTCATAAGATGGGCTGGATGGGGTCCCTGCCGACCTACATGTCTCCCAGGCCCTATCCACGTACATACTTGCGATTCGCATCCAGATGAACCCCATTAGGAAAACCCCTGTGGTAAATAGAGGTGAAAAAAAAGTAGATATAGATCTGGAAACGCACACTCCTTTCCCCAGATCCCTTCCATCAATCTTCCCTTCCATCATCTAGAGCAACCACTAGCCGAGCACAAGAAAGAGGAAAAAGAAAAGCCACTGTGTGGAATGAGATTAGTTCTGTTTTGACAGTATTGAAGGGAACCGGTTATTTTCATTACGACAGACAGCCACCCACGTTGACGACAGATACGAGACTCCACGATACGAACCCACTCTTGTAGACTCCGGCCAGTCTATCATCATCACCGCCGTCCCTCCATAGACTATTCGGCAATTTAATGACTATACATTTCTTCAACCTGACATTTCCAGCCCCTCTTTTCCACAACAACCTCCTTGACAGGATCGACAAAGCTTCCCTGGTCTTAATGAAACTCGGGTAGATCTTATTATATATCAGGCCTGATTTGCGCACTTCATCAAGTCTTTTTTCGGGACACAAGACACGATACAGTACAAGACACAGTTGGTCACACAACTAACTGACAAGAAGTTGCGGTGTTTTGGTTGAGTTATTATTCATTTCGAAAGTGTTACGAGATTTTCTTCTTCTCTTCGCACGTCATCTCAGAAGGTCCTCGTGACTTGGATTTCATCCATCGCAATTCCTTTCTCTTTTATAAGACCCCGCTACTCCCCGAACAAGCTGCGCCTTGAGGCTCGGAGCAATCGGGAGCCACTTTGCTACTCGTCAGCATCAGCGAGATTCGTCAGTCTTTCACTTCACAACTATTCAGCCTACGCAAGACGCATACATCCTACCGATTCGGAGGTTTTTTTACTTTCCTTCGCATTTGACACCAAGGCGCATTCGTTATTAGCAGTTCGAGCAAATTCGAACAGTTCCGATCATTCCCAACCAATCTAGCCAACTCCAGGTCTTCCGCCGGCTCGGGAACCTCGCCTTCTTTTTAAAACCGTTCGCCACTCATTACTGAGCAAGACAATCATTGGAGCTTAGCTGCTTAGTTGACTTAGTCCTTCGCTATAATCGATTCGGCAGTCTTCTAGCACTATTTACCACTTTCCTGAAGCCTGTCCACGTCAGCCACCATAGGCATTAATATTCATAAAGCCCTTTTCGCACTCGTATTGCATTAATACGTTTATAATACCCGAAAAGGAAAGACGAGACATCCACTGCTCACAACGAAGCCACATTTTGAGTGCGTGGACGCGCGACAATTGATTTCGACATCCTGGTATTCTTTTTTTCTTTTCTTCGCCTCAAGAAGGGAGAAGAATATATATTCCACTTTACCACGATTCCATTCCATCATCCTTTACTTCCGGGGACAGGCGAGACAAAATTGATTGAATTTTCAGCGAAGCGAGCTCCGATCTTCCGAGGCAAACCCGGGAAGACCGCCGACCGAGGAGTAACGTGTACCTGTGCAATCGTTACTTAGGTGCTCACAACCTCAACCCCCCCTGTACGGCCACATCCGGAACTCCAGATTGGCACTGCAACTTGCCTCCCCTCCCCTACCCCCTGCATAGGCACCCGCTCAAGCAGCTGCACCTAGCACCTGCCACTATCCTAGCTGCTGCCACCTCCTTTTGGAAGGCTTTGCAGTGATCAATTCGAACCCCTGACACACTTTTGTACCTTCGTATCCTCCACTATTTTTTTTTTTCGAATCCAGCCCAGACCAGGCCAACCTTGCGCGTCAGCCGTCGATCTTAGCAAGGAATCTTAGCAAGGAAATCGATTTAGCCCAGTAATTCGGCTCAGCCTCGACCACCCTCACGTCACACACACGGACACACTCTTACGCATACCCTTCACAGTCATTTGTGTGTGTGGTTGCGCCTAACTACGTACCTACCTAGTCAGTCTATCAATTTGATATGACCATAGGCTCCGCCTCGTGATACACCCATTCCACCATCCTGCATCCTATCGCGTATTCCCACACCCCTTACCCCTGGTCTTATCCTAGTCACTGTTAGTATTGATATATTATCAACTATTCACCCCAACCTTCATCGCTTCCCCGGATTTTCTTCTTGGGTCTTTAACGTCAGTTTTGTGTTGCCGTTTGATTTTATATTCCATTATTCGGAATATACTTCCTCGTCGGTGTTGGAAGTTAGTCTTTTTATATTTGCCACCTCATCTTAGCAATACATACCCCTGGAACACACAATGTCTTCGACATCCAGGATACCCATGAGCGAGCTCAACGCCGCCGCTCTTGAGCACTTTGTCTACAAGCCAGTGAGCCCGGCAATGATCGCATATCTGGCTCGTGCTGCGCGCGATGTCATCCAATGCGATCCTAATATGATGCCTCCCCCAACCCACAAGTCACAATATCCCACGCCACCCCGGACGCCATCTCCGAAAGCTATCCGATGCGATGACAGTGGTCTACCGACCCTGGAGGAGTTCATCACACAACTAGTCCGCTCTTCTAACGTGCAGGTGCCGACTTTAATGTCCACATTAGTTTACTTGAACCGACTAAAGTCTCGATTACAGCCCATGGCTAAGGGCCTGCGCTGCACAACGCACCGAATTTTCTTGGCCGCTCTCATCCTCTCAGCCAAGTACTTGAATGATAGCTCGCCAAAGAACAAGCATTGGGCTACTTACAGTCACATGAATACCGAGAACTTCAGCTTCGGATTTAGCCGTACGGAGGTTAACCTGATGGAGAAGCAATTGCTATTCTTGCTTGACTGGGAATTACGGATTACTGAGGATGATCTCTATCGTGAATTAGATCCCTTTTTGGCACCTATCCGCGAGAATCTTGAGGCTTCGCACGCCCGCCGCATGCAACGTAAGGAGAAGCAACGGAAGCAGCAGGAAGCCGCTCAATGGGCGACTTCACAGTTCCCTACACCTCCAAGCTCTCGTGGAAGCTCTCGTGGAAGCTCACGATCAAGACAAGCTACACCACCGTACGAGACTATCCGTATGGTACAAGATATGTCGCCGCCTCCCGGATTGGTATACAGCTCTGCCGCTAGCAGCAGCGGAAGCTCTTACGCCTCATCTATTTCATCGCGGCAGCACTCAAGGTCGTCAACACCGCTTACAGATCCGGAGGATAGCTATGCATCTTACGACGGCTCACTCTACGATTCGCCTGTGGAGGTCGTTATCGACCCACCTCAGTCCAGCAAACTCTACTCCGCGAAGGAATCGAAGCAACTGCTTCCCTACGAGATTAGCGCTGACGACCTTCGCGCGCTTCAGGATGGTAGCGCCAAGGCGAAACGCGCTCGAACTGGGAGGGGCGTGTGGGGACGGATGTTTTGTGGCAGCATCACTGTGCGATGATTTTTATCATTATTGAGCGCATCATTTCCTTTGTGTTTTTGGGTTGTTTTCTGCATTTAGCAAGGAGTTCTAGGGGTCAGGGTAGGGGGCGTAAATTGTTACGAATCGAGATACGCTAAAAAAGGGGGCTTGAGAAATTCGTGACTTCTGTTACTTCTTTTTCCCCATAGAGAAGAGGGTGGAGGCCTATCATCATGATACCTACACTCACAGCATCTTCTAATAATGGCATAGGCCATCAGGCATGGTTACAGGGAGTGGGGACGGGGCATAATTGGGATTTAGGGAGGCAGAGAAAGAGCGTGGCATTATTATCATCATCATGCGCATTCTGGCATTGAGTGTCTCCCGAGCATTAGTGGGAAAGGAGCAATATACATCAACATCATTCGGTGTTCTAGGTTACAAAGCAAAGCAAAGCAAAGCAGAAAAGTGAAGTTCTTCGGGCTTGGTACTACATACCTCGCAATAGGTACTGGTTTCTAATAGCACCGATGGAACTTGTCGGTCGGACCGATAGAAATAAAAAAAACTACATACCTAGGTAGTTAAAGCTTACTGAAATGGAAATTTCTATGTTCGGTAACACAAGTACGAAAGACTTCTTTTTGTAACCTTCTACTGGTTTTGTGCATTGAGAGTACGGGTTATAGGGTATAGGAGCGGTGAATATAGATAGCTAACCTGCCTCGAGCAATGGGAACGTAGGATTTTCGCGCCTAATTATGGGCAGCCATTGTTGTTTTGGTTCATCGTCGTGATGACGCTCCTCGGCCTCACTGGGGACGAACAACCGAACGAACGAAACGAGGTTATTCCTACTGCCTACCTGTACCTACCTATATTTGGGCGCATAATAATCTGTATGCAAGATCGACTTTGATCGCATCAATCCCATCTTCATTGGATACTTTATTTTCATCTATCCTATAGTACGAGATTAGGTGTGTAGTGGTGTGCCCACTTACTACCTAACGTCTAGGTAACGTTTTGCTCGGATGCGCCGATCCGCCGATGCAATGCACGTCCTCGGTATTTGGCCCTTCCATCCTATGTTAGGCGAGGTTGGATGGGGATTCTAGAAATAGGCACCTTAGCTAATAAGGCACGTACCGTCTGGGGGTTGTACCATACTATGTAGGCGATTTGGGGGCCGCGCTTACGGTACGCACGAACGATACATGTCGTGCAACCTACCTACCCCAGAGGGCAGATCCGCCGAGATCTAATTGCTATGAATAAAGATTTGGGATTAACGACCTATATTTGTGCGATATATGATATTTGAAGATGTTTGTGGGGTTTTTTTTCTACTTTGCGCGCTCGTGAAAGGTGTCTGTTAGGAGCTTCCTAAGGCACCAAGGAGACGAGAGGCGCGGCTCGCGCTGTGGATTCAAACTGTGCCTCCTTGGGAATAGCCCGTCCCGGCCCCAGGAATAGAATGCGAATTTCGATATGTCGCATGGTACAAGGACATTATACGTAGGCATACCTCACCGCTCGCCCGCCGCCAACAAGGGATGGGCACGTTGAAGACTGCGGCTTGAGCGTTGGGACTCCTGGATCAACAGGCAAGTCGATGGGTTTGCCTTCAAGATGTGGAAGATAGGCATATGGATGGGTGAGCATGTAGAAGCAACTGGAGCCGAGTCTCCACATGGAAGATCCGCGAGGATGGATGAGGCGGACCGTCTACTATTCTCGAAACTGCTGATCGGATTCTATAGATCCTTCCGTGTTTCGCGGGAGGTCGTCCGATGGCTTCCTAGAAAGGCCCTTTTGCCCTTCACCTTCCTCTAGGATAGGTAGGTGAGAGTTACAAGTCGGCCTCGGCGACGACCTGTCTACGTCACTGTACTGCAGAATTGTTGATGACACCGAGCCGAGTGATCTAATAAGCCAGGTTAGGTAGTTATGTCAGATTCGAATCGTCGATGCTGCCGGCTCATTAACCTCGCTTATTTTAATCTCCTTATGCTGACTATCGAAAGGAGCTGTGTTGCGCCCTAATGATGGGATTGGCAGTCGGTCGAACTTTTCTTATTTAGTTTGTTGCAATCCGCCGATTTCCCCCGTCATCTATATTATGTAAGCGCGCGATGCTGATGCCATCGGTGACGAACGTCTAGAGGACATAAACGAACTGGAAGCGGATTGGTTCGATCGTCCCCAAATACCTAACGAAAGGGATATTGGCCCCGTCTTCGCCTCAGTCACCGGCGCTATTATATAGAAGCGATACGCGAAACCGTGGGTTGTTTGCGTGGTTCGCTGCGCCGCTCGTCTAGTGAACCGTGATGCAGCCTGTGGAGCGACCCGACAGCCTGGGCGTCTGTATCTTCGTCACCTTTAATAGCTGCCGGATCCAATCAACGTCGGGTTATTGTCGCGATGCTTTCTTTTTAGCTCTACTAGTGACCGCCGCTTTGGGCCCAGGAAAATAATAGGTATATCCATTGTCAAGCATAGCCACGTTAGGATGAAGGACTTAGCCGCGACGTGTGCCTATTGTTTGCTAGCAAACCATAGCGTTGGGAATTAAAAGCTGAAGCTTTAGCAAACGTAAATCCGGTGATGGATTCTGATAGCGCGTGGAAGTCGAGCGATCTCTTCTGCCTCAGGTCCTGGTTCCTGGTATGAGATTGATGAATGGTGTATCAGTATCAGATGATATTACCTAGTGATAACACTGTTGCCTTTGGGGGCCGAAACAGACGATGACGTATGCTGATATTTTCTTGACCACGGGAAATTCTCGGCTGGATATGTTTTATTATGACTTTTGTTTCATTAGTCAGATGCTTACTCATTGTTTCACTACGAACTCCTTCGTTATGCAACTATATTCGATCTGATATTGATATTCCATTTGAATGTTCGTTGCCGAGGCAAGCAAAATGACGAGTTTTAACACCAAAGAACGCAATTGCTGACTCTGCCCCGTTGCTTTGAGCTGAATTCCGATTCTGCCTATTCGCCTCAAGTCCTACCTGAGTCTTGTTAGCTCACGGAGCTTCAGCGGGGCGAATCTCGGCATATAAGAATGCCTCGCGAGGCTGTCTACAACCTACCTACCTCTTGAAGGATAAGCACCACAATTTATTATCCTACCTAGGTAGATTCTACAGATCCCGAGCGGGCATAACTAAAACGTCCAATGTGGCGCAGTCACGTATGCCAACCAATCTATGGACTCCCTTTAGAGCCTGGTCATGAATTACTAGCAAGGTAGATATTCATACTAGATACGGACTAATGAATAGTTATTTCATCTCTCACCGCACTAAACAAGGACGAAGGGACGAGGACTTCTACATTAGCTCTTATAGCTCTTATTAGGCAGAACGCATCATGGTGGTGACATGATGAAGCTCGGTTGATTTGGGATCTCACCGGCTTTGAGCGGACTAAGAAAGTTGTAATATCTCTATTTGCGGACGTGAGTGCTACATAAAATACATCATGATCTGAGACGACAAAATGGTAATCAAAAGACCTTGTCTGACTCACTAGTAGACGCTGATGAGTTATCCCGCGCTTCGTGGGCCCTGTGGTAGGCTGCCGTTCGATCTATAATTCTGTAGTACGAATCTAACCATATACCGTCGGATATTATGACCTTCGGATGATACCAGACATGGGGTAATTGAGGCATAGAGGGAAATTATAGGATATCGGTATAGTAATTGCCTTTCATTGGTATATTATTACTCATTCTACACTTTTTTAATCTACAAGTAGTTGGCCTGCTCCATTTAGTGATTATTATCGTGTATTTAGCGTGTGCTTATAGGCGAGTGTATTTTAAACGGTATAATTAGTAACTCATTGTCTAGTTAGCAACATATACGGTATTTGAGCAATAGAGTCCCTACCTATACAACTTGTGCAGAGCGAGCCAACACAAGAAGACGTGTGCTTGGATACTCGGAATTTCAAAATATGTAGGCGCCTGACTCCTATATGGTGTAAGGTGTTCATGTTTGCTCACAACTCCTTCAATCCGGGATGCACCGAAACTAGTCCACAGTGGCTTAGGTAATCAATCAACATCGCCAACACAGCTCACGCTATCACTATTCTATCTATACACTGTCTCACTTCTTGGCAAAGACGGTTTTATAACAAATTATATTATACCTATGGCGTCTCTTTTGCGATGGACTCGTAACATTTCCCGCCGTGTACCCTTCGCCCCTTTACGATTCCCGACCACGGGTTTCAATGTACTTGACGCTTCTTATATCGTCGAGGAAGAACAATTCGATGAGTTCAGAAAAGGCTACTTCTATCCTGTAAAAGTCGGCGACGTATATGCGTCAAAATACCAAGTAGTAGGAAAGCTTGGGTTTGGAAGCACGTCTACTGTCTGGCTTGCTCGAAATCACCAGTGAGTTAACCTACAAGTCTCACTTGCCCAGGTATAATCCGCCCCATAATTGACAGCAAATGCTAGAGAACATAGCCATGTTGCTCTGAAGATATATGCGAGGGGAGCGAGATATAAGCATGAATTTGAGATGTACAAGCGTCTGAGCGAAGGGAACCGTGCCCATCCCGGTAGCCGTCATGTCGCTGCTGCTTTGGATACCTTCGTATTGCCACGCCCTGGCGGTGACCACCACTGTCTTGTACAAAAGCCCATGTGGGACAGTTGGAGAGACCTTTTACTTCGAAATCCTACCAACCGCTTTACAGACGATCTTCTTAAGGCAGGACTTAAGCAGCTCTTCCTCGCTCTCGACTTTCTTCACACTGAATGTAAAATCGTTCATACAGGTTAGTATCGCAGCACTTGTGGGCCCTTCACTCGAGATAATCTGACCCATCTTTTCTACTTATGAAGATATTAAAGCCGACAATATCCTACATGAGATCGCGGATGAGAGTATTCTCGAAACTTTTACAAGAGCCGAGTTAGAGACGCCTACACCACGGAAGATCATAGGAGACAACACTATCTATTTATCCCGCCAGTTCGAATTGCCTAAAATATTCGGGAATGTCTTACTAAGTGATTTCGGGGCTGCCGTTTCAGGGGATGAAAAACGCAATCATGATGCGCAGCCCAACGTGTACAGGTCGCCCGAGGTCATGCTGAAAATTGAATGGAGCTATCCTGTTGATATTTGGAATGTTGGAGTAATGGTTAGTTGCCTTTCCCTTCTCTCCCTAGTATAAAGTACGTTGATCATACTCACACTTACTTTCTCTGAAGATTTGGGACCTTTATGAAGGAAGACACCTATTCAGCGGAGAGGATCCTGATGGAAAGGGTTATTCCACTCGCGCACATCTCGCGGAAGTGATAGGGCTACTAGGATCTCCACCAGTTGATCTAGTTCAAAGAGGAGCGCGGAGCTCGGAATTCTTCACTAGCGACGGTAAGTCAAACTCCTAATATACATATATGTTAATATATGATTTGATATCTAACACTAGTCCACATTTGGCAATTTTAGGGCGATGGAAAGCTGCTGTTGAGTTGCCTCAAGATGCAAGCCTTGAGAAGTCTGTACATTATCTGGAAGGAAAAGAAAAACAGGCGTTCGTGGAATTCGTGCGAGGAATGTTGCAATGGCGCCCCGAAGACAGGAAAACAGCGAAGCAGCTTCTTGACGATCCCTGGCTTCATCAGTAATATGATCAAGGAATACCTATCTAATGCGTAAGTCTTGGCTCCAGTTCAGCTCTTTTCGTAGGGCCCGTCTCGCTCAGTGTTCTGGTCAGCAATGAATCGGCAAAGGCTTGAGATCACCGGATCCTGTGCATCGGATGAAGCGAGGAGTAGCTTCACTTGGTTCCGAGCCCCCGAACGGATGGAACAACACCAACAGCGTCGGTTTAACGCTCTAATCTCGTCTGTCCGGCTGAAGGCTTAGTCGGTGGAGAGTCCGCCTTATAGCTATATGATAGGCTATAGGTATGAGGCAATAATTGTTCACCGTCTTTTAAATAATGCCACTATTCATGAGTGTCGATCCGGTAAAAGCTGATACGGAATTCGAGTTTGAATTAAAAAGGGGTAAGTTAATACTATTAGTCTGCGCTATTAAAATTTCGTCACTACCTGCATTGGTTTGCGGGCTATTTTCTTGACGGGATATGGGCGGATAGATGTTTGAAACACCGGCCCAAGAACGGACAGTTTAATGTGCCGAAGTTGGTTATGGGTCTTGGATGATCTCCGGTGCTGACGGCGTCGATTAGGTACCTAGGTAGGCAATAGGTGTGGGATTCACAGCAGTCGTGATGATGGGTATTAGGAGGTATAGAAAGGGTAGAAGAAAATGAGATATAAGATTCTTCTTCTCCCTCTTTCTAGAGCACGACATCCCTATTGACTTCTAGGTTGTTAATATTTACTTACCTCAGACACCATTCACGTTTGCCGGTATAATCTGTTCTAATGGCATCAGCAGTTGTACCCTCAAATGTCAAGCAACCCGTTAGGATTACTTTCTTCATGAAGAAGAAGAATAACCTCTCACACGAGGAATTTCATAAGTAGTATGTTTTCCTCATTCTAACTTACCAAGCTTGACTTTTTGGATTACTAATCTAATAACATATCTTAGCTGGTCCGAGGAGCATTCCAAAATCTTTCTATCGGTCCCCATCGTTCGTAGAAATATTATCAGGTACTCGCAATTCCATTCGGACAACTCCATTGACCTAACGAAATTCGGAGTTGGTATGGTGGGTTACGATGGAGGTGCAACTATGTGGGCGAATAATTTGGATGAATTACTAGCTGTTGGTCACTCTCCTATGGCCCCCTTTTCTTCCATAGGCTGATGAAGATGACCACCAGGTATTCATCGACCAAGACTATCTGAGGACCGTAGTCCCAGACGAAGAGAAGTTCTTCAATAGAACTGAGGTTGTCGCAATGTTTGGGTGGGATGAAGATAAATGGGAGAACGTAAATGCCTCCTGAACTGAGGATATATGTTTGAAGATACTTTCAATATTTATTTTAATATTGTAAATGAAACTGTAGATCAGATATTCAAGCCCCTATTTAGGGTTATATGTGCAGAAGAAAAAAGAAGAAGGAAAAAAACGAAATGTGACTTCCATAACCAAACTCGACTCAATCCAACCTCTTGGGAAATCCCCCCAAGTGCCCAACACACCAGCAGCGCTACTACTATTACCCTCCAATAGGCCCCTTACATAAAAGAACAAACAAGCTCGAGGGGATCCCGCCCCGGAACCTGTTTCTAGATCTGTATGTCATATAGCGGCGGGAAGAATGTTGTACACACGGTTCTCAAAACCGACGTTGTGAGACTCACACTTGAGTTGGATGAGGCATCTTACTCAAGGAGTTTGATCTTGGAGTAGCTGGAGCAGGTTGGTGAATAAGTTCTCTCTCGTTTCTGGGGACCAAAGTGGGTTCTGCCGCGACCTCAGCAGGGGTTGTGCGGCTTTCCGTATAATCTTCGTCGTCCTCGTACATGCGGCGCATCATCTCCTCGTAGTCTTCTAACCATCTACGTAGTTCTTCGTCGTCCATTTGGTCAACGTCATCCTCGTGACCATCCCAATCCAAATCATCTGCGTCACGATCCTCTCTGGTTAGCGTATCGTTTGTGGCGGCAAGCTCAAGGAAGCTGCGTTTCTTCGGTTTTGGGAACTTGGGAATGCTCGGCAAGACTCCCCAAAGCTCCTCAGGGATTTGGCCATCTCCCGTGCCTACCAACTTGTTCCAAAGGTCTTTGTCCGAGTTTGCGTGGAACTGTTTCTTCATCCAAGCAAGGTCACGAGGTCCTGCGGCATCAAGCTTCTCCCCGTTCTTTTTGGCGGCATCAATTTTTGCTTTAGCTGCGTCGACCAGGGCTTTACTGGGTGCTTTTCGGTAATTACCGACGTTCTTGGCGCTTTCGGGGTGCTCTTTGTACCATTCATCATCAGTCAAAAGCGCCCAGCCGGGGTCATCAATCAAGACCTTCGGGTAGCATGGGTTTTCCTTTAGGCCGTCGTCATTGGGTTTAAGTCCTTCAAAGTCGGATATGCTGAAGATGGCCCGGAGCGTACTAATTTTGACGGTTGAATGTATGGCTATACATGTCGAGCTAGTATTAGTAACAAGCATAGTGCCCGGGACCTGTTAATAATTACAAGACGATAAAACTTACTCTTGTCCTTGCCCTTAGGCTGCTCTACTCGAGTGACCGGCTTATCTGATTTGAGATTTGAGCTTACCACATATGTCTGCTTGTTCTTGTCTGTCGACGCAGCGTTATGATTATTACAGAATCCTTTCCACTATATGATCCTAGGATTAGCATAATTCGCGTACAATAAATTTTGAAGGTACAGCGTCAGGCGTAGTACATACCATTTGACCGGCGCCTTCATTCTGCTTTGCAGGTATGAAGCGTACCCATTGTCTCACTTTTAATAAAAGGAGTCAGTAATAGAATTTTCCCCATATGAAGAGAGATTTGATGGATCATACTCACGATCGGGCACCTTTTTATCGCCTGGCCAGAAATACCTGGGTGGGAACTCGTCTCTATCACACCCGTCAAATTTCTCAAGTTTATTATCATGCGTCATGATTTTCCCTTTATCATCCACTTCATTCTCCCGGTATACGTAGCCATTTGCCCAAGGGAACCAATGTTGCATCCCTTTTTGCGCTCTAGGAGTTTTGCCTCTAAGGGTGGCTATCGCCGTCGCACCCCATATAGCGGTAGCACCTCCGTTATGTCCCCAGCCACTCTTAATCCCCTTCGACCAACTTGAGGTTGTTTGTTGACATGTCCACTCGGTCATGCTACGCGTCTTGGACCATCTGGACATAACGGAACTATTAAGATAATTTATTAGTAAGATCTGTTCTCCATGGCCAGAGGCAGGTGATCCTGGATATCGTGGCATGATTATCACAACATACCGGTAATGGTAGCAGGCCTGAGTGTGCTCCTTTTTGCAGGTAATCTTGGGCATATCTTTCCTATCTTGTACGTAGTAACCGATAGCTGAGTCGGTAGTGGTACGGTGCACAATAGTTGTCGTCTTCCCGTTGTTGCACTCTTCTTCTTTCCTCTCCTCAACGTCGCCAAACTTCTTCACCAATCTCACTGGCTCTGGTTTGTAAGGATCGCGCTTCTGTTTACAGGCCTTGGGGTCTTCTGTCGTCTTTGGTGGGTCATTTTTCTTGCTTGTAGTCTTAGGAGGATCCTCTTTCTTGCTTGTCTTCTCTGGCGGATCCTCTTTCTTGCTCGTCTTCTTGGGTGGATCTTCTTTCTTGCTTGTCTTCTTAGACGGGTCACCTTTCTTGGGACCTTTTCTTTTGTGTACTTGACTAGGTGACTTTGGATCGGGTTTTGGGTCGCGTTTGTTACACTTGCTCTTGTTCTTGCGCAAACAACCGGTAGAAGCAACATTGGGTCCCATCATCGAATCTGGAGCGTTCACCATATCCACTAATTAGAAATATTAGTCGAGGACCCTAGGATCACGTACGAAGCTACTAAACTCACTGAACATGCTGTCAAGACTGAAGTTCCAGTTCGGTACGCCGCACGCCTTACCGACCCAATCGGTGTAGAACCCAGCCGCATTCACTAAGTAACATGTAATCAGTACCACTCGTGTATGTCTTAGTATGTTTTAAGGGGCATGTTGAACATACTTCCATTCTCAAAAGCCGACTTTGCGTATTGTATGACCTTGCCGACGCCGCTAATAGCTTGACCACCGGGTACGAACATAAGGCCAATTTCTGCTATTTCCATGATCGCTGAGACAAACACAGCACAGAGGATATTGTCTAGCTGTTCCAGCGCCTCGGCAACTAGTTCGATTATCTCAGTTGTAATTGTTTCCACAGCTTCATTCTCGCATTGGCATGGTGCTGCCACCCACGGGAATCCATCATCGTCAACATATTTCGGCATTCCGTTGTTTTTCTCAATATCAATGTTCTTGAATGAACTCGAATCACACTATTAGGATGAATTAAATCTCGATAAGTAGAAGTCAGGTGATGTTCAATAGTGCCAGTACCTACTTGAGCGTAGCCGTGCCCTCCATGGTTAGCACAATATTTGATACAAGGTTGCAATGCCTTATTCCAGTTGGCCTTTCCCTTGACATAATAGTAGAAACACTGGCCTGTCGCCTCATAGGCGGCAATGGTTTGCGAATCGGGTTGATGCTCGCGAACTAAGAGACTGGAATCGGCAGTGGCTTCATGGAGAGTGCCGACCAAGAGCAGTAGGACTGAGTGAAACTTCATGGTAGAGAAACTAATGTATATTGTGATGCTTGAGGTATTCGTTTCTATCAACCTATGATCACCAAGGCGGACTCTTTATACTCTACATCTTTCTATAGTTTATTCATTTGCTAGCTAGATGTTGGTCTCAAGAATTGTCATATGTGATCATCCCTCTATCTAAATGACTGAGGCACGGTTCTAGCACATCTGACCCCCTTCCCCCCTATTCTTATTATCACTATTGCCAACACATCGTGGTCCATGATGTTGGCGAAGAGCCACCGGGGCTGGAGCGTAGTGAATGTTCCTTCAACGGTATATGTTTATATGAGAAGGTTGTAAGCGCCGCATTGCCCAGAAATCCTCTTCTATGAGGAATATGACGAGTAGTACCGGCCCGAGTGGTATCGGATATCCTTTGGATTTCATTCTGCCTATTTATGGCACGCCAAGGTATCACATGAACTATATACAGCCATGGGAGTCTGTGAACTGCCATAAGTAGATATAATGTTAGACGTACAGTCTTACTAAGATATATATGTGATCGTCCTATTATTGCTGGTCAACCCCTGAAATGCCTTACCCTCTGCCAATAGCCACCAACACTCAATACTCAAGTAGGAATACTCATTGCTGGAATGTTTCATCTATAAAACCTGGATTTACCTAAGTTCACAAACTTTTATCAGGTACCTGCATGTTGGCGTTTAATCTACCTACCAAAATAACAACGTGGGATCGTCTTTCGTACTCATGATCAGCCCTAGCAATGCAACCCACTCCCAACAACGTTTCTGGATATGTAATTGGGGACGCCCTCGGCATGCAGCATATAAATTATTTCGTTAGTCGACATGGTCAGTGCGTCTACGCACCTATAAAAACCCATAGAACCAACACAATCCAAGCAGGCCAACTTTTCACATTCTTTTTTACCTTTCCTTTAATTAAGTCATTATGGCGACAGGCCAACCCCCGAATACAGGCAGGAGCTTGTACTCTCATGACGAGACAGTTTCAGCAATTACCTCCTACTACGAGCTCGTTTCACGTGCCCTCGGCATTGCGACATATTCCAAACTCTTGTATCCGCCGCCAGAAGGCTGGCCGGTACTAGCCGACCCTGACGTTGTCAATGGCATGTATTATACCGAAGAGGCCATGAGGCTCATACGTCACATCCCGTATTTTGATATGCCGGATATGGTTGAGATATTGCCAGATGTGGCATCTATAAGTCACATAAACGTGGGTAAAGCTCTACGTAATGGCGCGGTTATATGGAGAGGCGAACTGAACATACCTCCATATATTGTGCCGCTGGGTCACCGCCCTCAGGAGCGAGAATACGGACACTCACTCTGGCTGGATACAAAGTTAGGCAATGTTATTTTGGGCAATCACCACGAAATGGTTGAATTTTCAGGTGTTGGTGATACTCCTGCGGATGGCATTTGGCCTGATGATGGTTCATATGACGACCTCTTCGTTGAACATGGAATACGGGGTCATGGTGTGCCTATTCGTATCGCTACTTTTTTTGCCGCTTGTGAGCGTCAGCTAAGGCAGCTAGAGTGGCTTCCTGGCATGGAGGAGGATGGTGGCGAAGGCGGTCGTCTTATTGACTATTTTGATGACTTTGAAGTAAATACGAACTTGACTTATGAACAACGGATGAAAATCATGCTCGACAATGGCTGGCCCGATGACTGGAACCAGAAGGGGGCGATAAAAGATATACACCGACTCCTTGAAATTGAAGATGAAGAGGACGACAGTGATAACGGTGAAGACGGCGCCGCAGAAGATGAGACTGTAGCGGAAGAGGGACCAGTTGAAGAGGAAGCCGTTGCGGAACAGGAGCCTATTGCGGAAGAGGAGCCTGTCGCAGAGGGTGGGCGTTGGTCTCGATGTTTGCCGATGTAAGGTATGCTGCTAGTTACAGCTACCGTCATAGCCCTTACTGGAACAACTGAGAGTTAACATTAGGCACCTAAATGGAATTCTCAAATTGAAGGTCGATTATAACAGTACCATGCATGTGGATTTCGTGGCAAGCAAAAGTATCTGATCCAGCTGGCATATTTTGGGGACAGCAGCATCCTGAGAGGCATATTTCAAGTACATATAGAAGACCTTCTTCCATTCCATAGTTGAACTACATGATAATAGACTAAGTTAAACCCCTAGCGGGTAGATTGGAGGTTTGCCAAGGGCCGGAGGACCATATATGGAAACACAAAATAGCACTGCTATCACTCCTAAGTAGAGAAGTGTCTAGCTATCGAGGCTAATTCACCCATGCCACTTCAGAAAAGTAAGAAAGATCATCCCGACACTATTACCTCTATCGGCTTTTTCTGCGTGAGTTGCTTAAGCTAATATTTGATACATATCGCGGGTTCGTCTAAAGTCACCGTGTTGATGGATAAAGCCACCTTGTACCCACACGTGCTAATCCTAACATAGTTTAGTAGCGTGGGTACCTGATTTAAGGTACAAGAGCCATAGTAATCAAGGTACCATTTCTACGTATCTATGCTTAATCTATTGTAAGTGAAGCTATTCCTACCTAACCATAGCCTCTGCAGCCCATACCTTATTCTCCAAGGCTTTAAAAGGCTCGTTCGGTAGCTCGCTAGGACGCTCTAGGGTTAGGCTGTCGGGCTCTTTATCGAGCTCATCGAGAAGGTGGCTTGAGTCGACGTCGTCGTTGATAAACAGGGGTAAGTTGCTCATGCTACAGGAGCGACAGCAAGGTCGACGACAGGAATCTTATTTTAACATCGACGAGAAGAAAAGGTACATAATTTTCTACTGACGCGGTACCTTAAATTAGGTACCAATACTACTAAACTATGTTAGGATTAGTACGTGTGGATACAAGGTGGCTTTATCCATCAACACGGTGACTTTAGACGAACCGCATATCGCAGGCTAATGCGTTGAATAGGGCTTGGAACAGAGGGTTCAATTTCGACTAACCATTCTCTTGGGTCCTAAGGTCCTTAGGTACTTTTCTTCATTTCTACCTAAGAAGACTTTCTAGGTCCTACTTGCACCCAGATTCGTGCGTCACAATATAGCCTTAAGAATTGCGAATGAAGTTGTGTTGGTGCACCTTGCATTTGGACATGCATCGAAAAGCGTCTAATATCCAATAGAATACTGCCAACCGCACCCTGGACCGCTGATGCTAAGACCCTTCCTTTTACCAACATGTTCTTGGCACCTATCCTTATGTGACGGGGAGCTTCATGCTAGTCGTTTCTTAACCATTGTGCTGTAGTATGTAATGAGGCATTGCGGTGTATTTGCGCTAGAAAAAGTAAACTTGTCCAGATCTGATTGAAAATGCTGTATTCCTATTCAGGGGTAAGGTGCGATATCAGATGACCCTCAGTCACATGACACATATTCACCACTAGATCACATGACTATTGATTACCTAATGTAACACCTCATGGTTCCACCAAATTTGTTTACCAAGATTCAGCAACAAACTTGACCCAAGCAGCGAGAAAGTAGTCAAGATGTTTTATCCGAGCTACTAGTCGGGTTCCATTTCATTACCCGTTTAGAGAAGGTGCTCAATTTGCCCCAAAGTGATTGAATAGGGCCCCTCAGATCTTATGGACAAGACTAAAATTTTGATAGAACTCTATTACCCCTACACAATCTTGCTTATTAGCTTTCTCCGTCGGGTGTCCGTTTATTTCCCAGGATATCATTCAGCTCATCCTATACCTTTATCATACGTGACTTGCTAACTTTAACTCGTCCAAAACCTCGGCACGGGGCTTCAGTACCACGTTTGGGCCGTCGTGATCAGCCGTGAAGATGTCATAGAGCTGATACTCGTCCACCCGATCCCTGCCGTCTGTTCTCCCGGGCGTCCCTCCCCCTACTCTTCCCGCTTCACCTGGGGCCGTTTCGAAATCGAAGTACCACAACGTCTTGGCGATGGTCAAGCTCGTCTCTAGGTACGCCATGGCTTTGCCGGCACAGGCGCGGTCGCCAAGCGCGAAGGGCACGAAGGCTCGGCGCATGGTCGCCTGCGCCTCCTTGTCAAACGCGCCGTCCTTAACTTCTTCGACGTCGAGCCACCGTTCCGGACGGAAGGTGAACGGCTCGGGAAAGTAGGCCTCGTTGTGGAGTATGCTATACAGGCTCACGCCAACGGCGACCCCACGGGGGATGATATGTCCGTCGACTACCAACGGTCCATCCGACCGAGGCGGTATAGCCGAGTAGATATCGTCCTCGCGCCAAGGCGTAGCTGTGGTTGGGGGCGCGACCCGCATTGTCTCGTCAATCACGGCGCGGAGATACCTGCAGGAGATAAGCTTTGGGCCGCTGGCGATGGCCATGCCCGAATCAAATGTGGTACGGATCTCGGTGGCTAGACGTGCGTACACCTCCTGGTGGCGGGTGAGGTAGAAGAAAACGGCACTCATGAGCGTAGACACCGTCATACCGCCGGCCATGACGAAAAACGATGCCTCGGACCACAAGTCGGTGCCCTGGAGGCCCTTATCGCCACTAGGCGTGACGTCCCCCGATGCTACCGCGTAGAGGTCGTGTGCCGAGTCCTTGGGCATGCTTATGCGCCTGCCGATCATCTTCCTCAGCTCCTGGTAGAACTTGGGGATCTGCTTCCGGCCGAACCAGCGGATCACGGGGTCGACGATCGATATGTTAGGCCACGCCATGTACAAGCTGATGCGATAGCTTGTCGACTTCATGGCGGCTGGGATTATTTTGTTTGTGTCTTCGGTCTGCGTCTTTAGCTCGTAGCCGAAGGCGAGGAGTCCGACGACATCGGCACCTAACTGCTGGCACCGCGTCGTCATATTGACGATTTCGTTCTTCTGGCCAGAGGCAAGAAGCTGGCGGAGGAATACGTCAATCTGCCGCGCCATGGTCGGCTCAAAGAGGCGCATAGAACGCTCCGTGATGAGCTGGCCCACTACTCGCCGCTTATGGCTGTGTTCCTCTCTGTCTAGGGCATTAAACATGCTTGGCCTGTTGGTGCTGAGGAGTGACTTCAGGTAGACCTTACTCTTGGTCACCCGCTGACTGAGGTAGATATCTGGCTTCTGTTAGGGACAATGGGGCTTTAAGGTGATGTTCTTTACCGTGTAGAGCTGTTACTGTATTGAAGACGAGCCTGTTTGGCCCTTGCCTGACAATAGGACCTATCACGCTAATCAGTGGTGTATGCAGCTCAGAGCAAGATCGTGCATACCATATGTTTGATGATCCCGATATGTGACCAGATGAAGCCGCCTCTGAGCAGCATGGAAGCCAGCATAGCCATCAGTGAACCGGGCCAACGCTGGCCCAGGAAACTTGTTTAGGGGATGGGAATTGAATCTGTACACTAGTATGACGAAGACCTAGCACTATCAGTAATTCTTCACGATGGGTTTGGGACTGCTGGGCGGCGCACTAGAGGACCAAGGAAATAGACCGCTAAGACAGCATATTGGGCGATCATTGACATTTTGTCTCCAAATCTAGTAGTACCTGGAGCGAAGCAGGGTGGGAAGTAAAGCAATCAAATGGTAACGACTAGGAAGATTGATGAGGGCGGCGTTTGTTTCTTCGACTGGGGGAACGGGACTTAAGAAAATCGCTCTCTCTCCAATAACTGGTGGGTATCGACCAGGCTGTGTTTAATCCGGGGCTGCATAATACGTTAGGACCAGTTGACATAGGAGTTGGCGGTTAGGAGAAGCCGAGTTGTTGGTTGTCTTGTGTCACGTCAGATTTGCAGGGTGAAATGTATACTGTATACGCACTAGATATACTATACGATATACTGTATTTCATTATTTTTAGGGCAGCATAGCGCTATAGCCCACTGTAAATTCTGCGAGCTACAGCGCATACCCTCTTATAATTACGATGAGGCTTTTCATACAGCTTTAGCTATACTTACTGACTGACTGGTCAGTTAACTTATCTATTAACGGCCAGTACGTACATCAGTTAGTCGGTTAGTCAGTCAGGTAATTAATCTAACTGACAGACTAACGTACGTATTAAATGTTGAATAGACTATCGTGTGTGTATGTGTGTTGCAAAATAAGATATTGAAGCCGAATGAGGATATTATGTAATAAAGTCACTCGTGATTTAATTGGTTAAAATATTACAAAGGGCTATGCGCTATAAATGCGCTGTAATTCCGATAACTTACTGCGACTAGGTCGCTATAATTTCAATGATCTATTAGTAAAATGTAGTGTAGATACATCCATGTAGTAATGGAACTCTGCGATTACTATCGTCCGCTGTGAGTATGTCGACATAACCCCTTATTATAAATAACCAAAACTTTATAAAAACTATGCTTGCTAACAGACATTCCTATATGAGGATTGCTGGATTCATTGGGAATATTTATATTCTAGGTTCAACCATTTAAGCCTCTGCTTTGGCATCTTATCCCTCTCACTTTCACAGCTCTATCCATGATGTATACAAAGATCAACTCAAACAGTACTTCAAATCATCAATAGGAGATGAGCGGACAACCACAGAATCCTCAGACATGGCACAGCCGGTTATTCTCGAGCACACGTTTTCTTTTTTTAATACGGCTTTAGACTTCAAGGTACCTAGGTAAGTAGCAAACAATGAATAATTGGTACCATTATGTTGTCCTGAGTAGGTAACCTGCTAGCTGCCACTCCTTCATGCACAGGGCTATTACCGAAAGAATATGCGTCACTGGAGGTAGCAAGCACTGACCTACTTTAGTTCCACACATCTCTGGATTATCCTTTATTTATACTTCTGTATTTATTTAGACTTTTCATATCCAAACCTCGCACAATATTTTCCCGCTACTAAGTGAGCACGAATCAATACCAAGTGCGATCAACCAAATGCCTTTAGATCATTTGCCGGCCGAGATTCTATGGGAGATTCTCTCTCATCTCCCGAATCCGCGTCATTGGGGAGAAAACGGCCATCCCGATCTCTGCGCAGTTGCTCTCACTTGTCGATACATTTCGCCTGTAGCTATTACACTTCTATACTCCCGCATCAAGCTTGAGCTCTACTGGTACAATCATAGAGATCACAAACGCGCAATTGCCCTGAACAATAGCTGTCGAGAGAATCCAGATCTTGTACACCATATTCACTCCTTAGTCCTTACCTCCGACAACCGGGACACTACTAAGCTATGCAACGAGATACTTAGCCAGCTAGCAAAATCGACATCTCTAGTAAAATTGAAGCTCAAGGTCTACGATATATGGGAGTGTCTGCCGGCCCTGTTCAAACCTGTCAGTAATAGTTTCCCTTGTCTATCAGAAGTCGAGTTCGGGTTTTACCTTCATGAATATCTAGACGATCTACCTGCAGACTACTTGGTTAGGCTGTTCGAGTTACCAGCTCTCAATACTCTCGTCCTCGGCGTGTTATATAATAACTGGAATACTACACTTTCACCGAAAACGGTGTTTAAAAGTCTTACGGAACTGTACATGGACGAGAGCATGGTCTGTTTTAAGACACTAGAATCGATTCTTGCACGAGCCCCAAACTTGAGACGGCTGGCACTCCGGATGACCAGCCATGGAATTAACGGTGATCTGGATAACACTTTTCGTCCCTCCTCTTATGCGACTCTACTTGCTCCCTTAGCCAACTACCTCAAAACCCTTGTGATAGATCAGGCCGATTTATATTCTGCGCCTCATGATGGATCCCGATTCGATCTGTCATCCTTTAAGAATCTATCTAGTCTCACTCTACATAGCTGTCTCCTCTTTGGCCCAGAGAGTAGTGCGAGCAGCTGCCAATGGCAGGGAGAAATATGCGAGTTGCTACCGCCGCGCCTATGCCAGCTTAATGTAAATTTCAAGGGCTCCCAGGGCCTATTATGGCCATCATACGAGATAATAAGGCACGCAGAACTTGGGACATTCGACCTCCTATGGAAGGAGAGACTCCACCAACACAACATAGATTGGCTACTTGATCTTCTAGATAGACGCCGCCGAGGTATGATTGCGATCAAGACAGTTAAAATCAATGAGTATAGGGGTCCAGATAATAGACAAAATCTCGTGCACTGGGGGATGACGGATCTGTTGAGGACGGCGGCCACAGAGGCTGGTGTGGCACTCATGATATACCTTGCTGTACCTAGATGGTTCAACAGTCCGGAAAATACCATAGTACCTTTCTCGCAATTAAGACTTACCTTGGAGACCAGTGATCGGAGGACTGTCAATTTCTACTAAGTACGATAAAGACGTCGACGACAAGAGCTACGACAAGGACTGTGATGGAATGTCGATGCTTATGAGATAATAGGCGAAGAAATAGGCGATGATTAAATGGATAGGGGTTGGACCTATTACCGGGGAAAAGGGTCTGAAATGGGGCAGGATAACTTTGATTTATGCTGAGATTATTAGTGTAGGCCAATAGAGACCTCGATAAGAATAAATCTGCATACCTAACATACCGACCGCCTTTATAACTACCTAGGTATGCTACAAATCTCAGATACCAAACCCCCATAACAGGTATTAAGTCCATCAGATACTTATGATCTGGCCAATAACGCCCAATTCAACACGAGAGTTGCGATAAAAAAATAAGGTAAAACTACAACCTCATCTTGCACCATGTGACATTGGCAGATATTGCTTTGAATAACTTCACCAAGGCTACGTCCATCTTTGTATTGGCTTGCTTTGTTCGCATTGTATTCGCCGCAATGCTTCTCTTTGTCATAACATGTTATACTATATCACGGCCCAATCAGTAATGGCTATGTGACACTCTGAACAAACGATAGTATATGAATGATATTTCTTTCAAATAAATAAAGACAAGATACCTCGACACCCCTAAAATAGATAACCTGTAGGAGGACTATCAAAGTTATTTGCGACACCACCTACATGCCGCTCCATTCCCGAATATAATAACAACCGACGAATCTACCAATAGCAGTAGTTAGGAGGTAGCCAAGCCTCAATAGAGAAAATGAAGTATTTGAAGAGTGCGACTGCATTTCTCGCTGTAATGCCGGGAACTATTGCCTGGAGAGATTTCAAAGCAATCGAGTTCGAATCAAACGATTGTAGCGGATGGGTAAAGCATGCGAGCTTAGGGTTGAAGCCACAATACTGGCAAATTCAGAGTAAGTCACAGATTCGCCTCGTGCAATTCAGAGTCCTCCCATCCATCAGGAAAATTTCTCGTCAAGGATACTCTCAAAGTCTTATACGACCTAGTATGGTGTGGCGGATATAGCTGATAATGTCTCAAAGTGGATAATACTTCTAACAGTGTATATACGTCGACCACCAACGACGGCATCTACCGATGGTACGCCTTTTCGGAAACGTCCGATAAAGGATGCGATGGTAGAGCTTTAGGCCGGCTCTACGGTGGATGTATTGGCCTGGGCGTGTTTAGTGAGAGAATACGGTGTATTAGATGGTGTAGTATTTGGGCGCATGACAAGCACTCGTGCAAGGCCATAGGGCAAGATTAACGTAAAGGTACCTGTTAGTATATGATATCATGCCATCCTATGAGGTACTCTGATGATATGGAAGGGGTGGCACATTACGGCTAGATTCATAACCGCGTATTTCATGTCTTGAAATTTAAATTACACGATAGTTGATATAAGGTGGGAAGGTCGATAGACAATAGACAAGGTACAGCAATATAGTACACGAGCACGATTACCCCTTTTCCACGAAAACGTCCAAATGCTACCTAAATGGCGTCCTATTACTTCTATCTAATTATCGTTCAAAGGTTTGTAATTGGCTCCGAGTCCCAAGATCTGATAGTGCAAATGTTTTATTTTCACATCCCTTAGCTCCAATTTCTTCTTGAATCGGAGCAGAAATACGGACCCTACCCTGCTCAATATCCTTCTGTAGGGCGTCGAGCCGGCTGATCTTATGTGAGCGCCACTGCGATTAAAATATTAGTAATCACTTAGGTAAGGGGTCTAGGAGTCTTAGCCATCGCCCCGGAGCGATAGCTTCTCAGCCAGGTCGACTAGAAAGCTCTAGCTCCTATGGCAAGCTCAAATATTGTATAAACAAGGAACACATACAGCTGGGAGTCCCGAATCAAACACATCGTCCATCTCCTCAAGGGTAAGCCCCGCGGTCTCGTGGGCGCAAAGGGTCATATGAATGAACGCACAGCCGTTAAAGGCCGCAAAGATCATATAAACCTTCCAGTTTATGTTCCATAGCAGTGGTGGCACGGCGAATGCTAATACCATGTTCCAGAGCCAATTGGATGCCGCGCTGATGCTAACAGCCATAGCGCGCACCCGTGAAGGAAAGATCTCAGCAGTGTATGTCCATGAAGCAGGACCCCAAGTGGTGGCAAAGGTAGCCACGTAAAGGTAAGAAGAGGCGACGATGGCAGAAGATGCGGGGACGTTGTCCAGCACGATCCATGTGATATCGTTGTTACCTTGGCCGTTGTTCGGCTGCCCGTATTTGGCCTGTAGAGCACCTATCCCCCTTGTTAGTTTTCAGAATTCGTTATGAGTTCGAAAAAGGGACGCACCCGAGATCAAGAAGAATCCCATCATGACAATAGAACCGAACATCAACATGGGCCGTCGCCCAATTTTATCTAAATATACTATTGCTGGTAAAGTTAGCACGACGTTAATCACGTACTGAATTGAGGCAGTTGTAAGCGGAGACCCAATCCGCGCTCCCTCCACTGTAACATGGATATTAGCTTGGGGCTAATCTGAGCTTTGAAGATTACTCACTAACGTAGACGATGTAGTACATCATGATGTTCATTCCGCATAGCTATCGATTAAAGACATCGGTATTAACTCCTTTATTTGCACTGTCCACGAAGGATAATTACCTGAGACCACATCTGCACACTGATGCCTAGGATTACTCGCTTGAAGATGCGAGGTTGAATAAGAGCGCCGAAACTAGACAGTGCTTGTTCGCGCTCGAACCGCAAGGCCTCTTCAATTTCTTTATACTCCGCGAGGACCTTGGGATGGTTCACATTACCGCCGCCGTGGAGATCCGCCAATACTTTAATGGCCTCTTCCCAGCGGTCTCTCGAAGCCAGCCACCGCGGACTGTAAGGGAAGAAGAACAATCCAATAAATAGGATAAAAGCCGGTAGCATCTGGATACCCCAGGGGATTCGAAAGGCGGACTCCGGCTGGTTGGGATCATCCGGACCCTTGCCAACTTGCGCCGCGCCGTATTGGATGAAGTACTGTATCAAAATACCCCACGTGATGGCCCATTGTTGAAAAGACACGACCCGACCCCGGATCTCCTTCGGTGCTATTTCGGACTGGTAAACAGGCACGATCGAAGACGTGATACCTACGCAGAGACCAGCAATGGCTCGGCCGGTGCAGAGCATGGTGACATTTTGAGAGGCGCATTGTACACTAAATCAGGAAAGTCAGGTATTAGAGTGTAAACATGAGGGGTGGACATACACTGAACCGATGATCCAAAGAATACAGGCCATTTGAAGAGTTATCTTACGAGAGAATCTGTCCGCAATGAAGGAGCTTGCAAGCGAGCCTACCCAAAATCAGTTCCAGTAAAACACTGTCTCTCTATTGATCTCGAGCTACTACACACCCACAAGCGAGCCAGCGGGCATAGACGCAGTGATGCCACCTTGACGATAGGACACGGGATTTCCGAAATATCTCTTGTACGCGCAAGTACCAATAACGCCGCTCATAGAGCTGATATCGAAGCCGAATAATCCACCGCCTTGATGTCAACATTTCCCAAGTTAGTAATAAGGTGGGCCATTGCAGACGGTTACATGTAGGACTGGAGTGTAGGGACGGACCGATAGCAGCAAAGCCGCATATAAAGTACACATTGCTTGCTTGATACATAACAATATCCTACCGAGACCATTCAAATGGCACTTAAAGACTGTCGATAATGGTTGATAAAGAAGACGAATATTCGACTGGCTTGACTTGAGTTTCATTGATAGAACTGAAGTCGGTATTGCGATGCAAGAGGTGTTGAGGAAAGCATCTTCCTGCTCGGTCAATCCCCAACCGTAATCATAAATAGGGGCTTGGCTGCTACACAACATGGTGCCACGTCTCTCGTGGGGGTATGCAGAAATATCATCCACCAAATTCGGTACGTTGATTACCAAGCAATTGTTGCAATATCCAGAATCGCTTGCACCGGAGATGCCGTCTTCATGAACGATTCCTGGGTGATGGACAACCCAAGCCTCGAAGAGAAAAGGGGCCTCCTTCGTCCGTACTGCAGCTGTAGCTCGGAATTAAGGACGGCGATCCGACCTATTATTAACCTATGTCGCCCAATCCCAAGATATTGAGTTAGGTTTTACATAATAACAAGGACGAATAACCTTCTTCCCGAAGGTTTTGTAGAACAACATCTACCAGACTATCGGTAGAATCTCCGCGCCTTGGACTCGGCGCCGAGGGTCTTTGGGTACACAGCTTTACATCGGCTAGCTTTGGACGCAAATTCTTCGCAAGAATGACGAATGAGGAAACATGCTTAATATTGCCATTGGGCATTAACGACCAACGAAGGCCGATGTGATCGTAGATTATTCCCCTTCTTGAACGAATAAGACATCATAGTCGAGGGCTCCCGCAGGGATTATGTCGATATAGGTTGCACCGATCCACCAGAGGAAACCGGTCTCCTGAAAGATTCTGCGCCTTTATATCTTCGGGATCTGGTCGAGTTAGATCATTATGAGGCTTCCCTTACCACTTGTCATTACGTCCAAGACTAAGGAGTTGCTAACATTGGAAGTTCTGAACACATGAGGGTAACTGAGACTCATCTGATACCACCTACTAGTCCCAATTGGTGGGAGTTTCTTGAACCAAATCGCCGGGATCTCTTCAGCAGAAGGGAAATGGAGGCGGAGTTATCTCGTATTCGCTATTGCCCAGTTAGGGCGCCGGAATGCTGATTTACTTCACTTCGGACTTCACGATCAGGAACACCTGTCCCCTTGCAGCCAATGGCTGAGATCAGCATATAGTGCTTACCGAATATATCGCGATCACCTCGAATATCAACGTTCTCGAATGCGCATGGAGAAATCGCTATCTCGTGTGCCCATGTTGATGCGCCCGGTCGTAGGATCCAAGTAGCTGGGAAACCGGAAACCCTAAGTATGCGCTATGTTTGCTCGGACTGGTAGTGTGATGATGTGATACCTGCGTGTAGAAGCCCCGAGAAAAGCACCGGTATCACGCGGGGTCTGGAGTTTTCGGCCGGGAAACTCAACGCGGACTGGTCTTATGAATACTGACAAGGTCACAGAATCAAGACTGAGAGCTCCTCGAAGATACATATTCCTACTCGCTCCAGCCGAATTACCATCGCAACACAACCAGCGGCTTCGGAAACATCTGCGTATGACGGTAATATAAATTAGGTATGTTCGTGTTCCTGACTGTGTCCTTGTGTTTCTTCGAACAAACACAATAAGCACAATATACACGTCGTTTTCAGGAACGGGAAACGCAAGAACGACACCAAGCCTGCCAACCTCGCGTACAAACCCAAGTTGCACTACGTTTGTACGACCGCGACCTCCTTGTTTTCCCCGGGAATTGAGCAGGTGATCGGGTACTCCATTGGATATTCTCGAATTTTCCCAACTTCGTCGTTTATCACTCTCCGACCGAGTCGCCAACTCATCACCTGGGTATGCATTGGTTGAAACCGGTCAAAAAACGACGTGCCACCATGACAGATTTTGACGTGGATGACGCTTCAACAAAGTGCCGTCGCGGCCGTGATACAGGTGTTATCTTTCAGAGCTCAAGGTCGGGCAACAATTAAGATAAGCACGGGTGTACTATGGTCATTGTGACACTATCTCGCCCACATTATTCGTATCGTAGCTGTACTACGGTTCATGTAACCATTCCAGAAATGAGAGGAGTAATGGATGTTGTATTTTAAAAGGTTTAGGTCCTGAAGCTCTTGAAACGTGTGGGAAGATATACCCCTCATACAGTGTGCCGCACTCGCCAATTTTAGGTACCTGCCTCCATCGCTGGCACCATCTATTCCAGGGTAGACATCAAGGCATATCCCGAAATTTAACCTTGTGCGATATCCTCTCTGTGGCCCGGCGTAAAGCCGAGCGCACAGTGAGAAAACGAGTGTCGCATACGAGCCACGATTAGCACCACCAATCTTCCCAACTATGAGTAACACAACTCTAATAAATGAGAAGTGAGTAGGATGCTCCGAATAAAGCAACAATCTGGGAAAATGTTAGCAGGGAGTCGTCGACCAGACGCCTCAAATTGTTGGTTGCGCCCTAGACCGAGCTCTTTGAATCCTGAGAATCATCAGGCCGTTAGCAGAGACAACTAGTCTGGCAAATCACGCTCACAATCTCCACTGGAGAGAATTAAAGAAATATGGGGAATGCGAATTCTGATTTTACCCTTGCCACTTGGCTACTCCAGCTAGGTTGGCTGCCGTGATCGAGCAAGGGGTCCTAAACCGTGAGGCTAGAAACTTGAAAGCAACGTAGAGTGTCGAAACAGGTTTCCAGCTACTAAAATACATCATACCATCCTTTCCTTAACGGATGGCTCCTCGTAAACTCGTGGATGGGAAAGTGCGGTAATAAAGAAAATGGTATCTGTCTTCCGGAACGCCATGTGTTCTCATCGGGTCTCGAGCCTGGAATCGGTGCATTCTCCATCATGACCAGCCGTCCTAATTCAACGCCAATGAATGCATCGTGAATATATAATTGAAAAGAATTCTCTGGAATCCATACCGCCACTAACGGCATCGTTGGTGAGATATGATTTCCATGGCGAGACTCTCAAAACAACTCAAATCCTAGCAGAGTTGTCGCCCCTTGAATGGGTTACCCTTGATCGGATCACCACTCATCATCAAGACTGTACCCTTGGCACTGAGAAACACCCTGTTGTGACAAGCGTTCCAAAGAGTCTCTCTGGTTCTGGAAGATAGAATAGTTGCCACCGAACAAGGGTTCAAGGATCGTGCCATCGCCTCCCAAGGCAAGAACGGCCATACGTGACTTAAGGATTGCATGGGCTTCTGAGAATTTCCTCAGGATCGTCTCAGCGTTCGCGGAGCCACCAGCGATGTCGTTCTCAGGGTTGTTGGGATCTAGGATAGACAGCCGATCCATGTTGCGGTAAACGAAGTTGCTGATTTGACTCTGAATTCATAATCAGTATGTATATCATTTAGATTGTTCTGTATGACTTACCTTCGGGATAAGACCAGGAGGATTCATACGAATCGCCACTGTCTTATACTGGAAACGGTTACCGTAGAAATCTAGGAACTCCATCAGGATCTCACCGAGGTGGTGTTCGGGAATCATTGAACGGCTCTGGACTTGTGGCATCAGGTCGAGTAGGCTCACGACCATGCAGATGACAGAAAAGCCTCCGATGCCACCGTTGACAGGCTCGTTGAGACCTCTCATTAGTAGGAAATGCTTGATGATAGATACTAGAATGGGCATTGCTGGATACTTCTCCTTCCAATCCAGGAACGTCTTGATGGCCCGATAACCATCCATCTTCTCGAATGAGATGTCAACCTTCAAACTAGTCTTGTCATCTGTGTACTTGACAAGAGGGACCTTTGCCTTGGCTATAACCTCGATCTCGTCGTTCTGAGGGACTCGGTGGTAGACCAGGTGAGTTTGGAGGTCCCAGAGATGACGTTTCTTATCGTACTTGGGACTACCATCCTTAGTGAGTCTCTCCGAGCAGATGGCGATGTCCATGTCTGCGGTAGGCAGATAGAGTCCAGACATGAAGGAACCAAAGGGGTACAACTCAGCATCCTTCCACCTCTTCTGGATCAGCGTTCGGAGATTCTTAATCATCTCCCTGCGAACCTGCTCCTCGAACTTGCGAGGACGAACCCATAGATAGAAGTCGATTATCTCTTTGTGGAGACTGGAGGGAATTAGCGGGAGCCTCGGATAAAATTGTTGGATGGTATGCTTACCGCGTGGCCATGGACGGAGTGTCTCGATGATCACTGACGGCCCAAGGGCAAGGATTGCCGTCTCTGGGACGCCATTGTGGCAGAATGTCTCCTGAGACACGCCCCTTGCCGGCAGATTTCGACTTCCTTGGCATCTTGATGGTATCGTCAATGTTGCGTTTGCGATTACCTAGAGACGCAGATGCTGTTAAATCAATGGGATTATCCTTGTTGCCCTCGGCAGCACGTCTGTGATCTGTGCTGTCAGGGTAAGTTGCGTGGGGAGCGGGCAAAGAATGTGGTTTAGGTGGTAAAGTTATTGATGAAGCCCCACGTCGCGTGGAAGACGTGTCTTGTGCACTGTTTGTGAAGCTCTGTGACTTGCCGGTCATGCGATCACCAATGTTGTCGTCGACACTGCCGTTGTCATTGAGATCACACGAAATAAAATCTAACCCTTCAATTTGTGGTGTAGGTTTTTTGGTGTCAGCTTCTACACGTGCCTTGCGAATTAGTTGAACCATATCCTTCTTCTTGCGTGAACTCTCATCCGGAGGGGGAAGCGCAGTGTACGGGTCCGGATTCGACCATCTCGGCACCTCCTGTTCCGGCTTTGTTGTTGTTGCATCAGACGTGCGAGCACGTTTTCTCGCAGGCTCGGCTGCATCCGAGTCAGAATTCTCAGAAATGTCCATCTCAGTCTCGTCACTATCCGAAAGCTCGTCAACATCTCTGTAGGTAACTCGTCCGGCTGCGGCTCCCAACATTAGTTCTGGGTTCTCATCATGCTTCTTGATTAGTAAGAGTCGATCAGATGGCTTCTTCTTCTTGTGATCGCGTAGCCCAGCGTCAATATTACGCTGAAAGCGTTGCTGATATCTACGATCATCATTACGATGAAGCCGGCCGCTCCGACCGGCTGGCCTCTCATTCTCATCACGACGCGATTGACGAGGCGCAAATCGTTCATCGCCGTAACTATTTATGCTGCTATGAGTATAGTGAGCCCATTGCTGATGGCGGTAATAATCATACTGTCTTGGGCCACGTTGTTCCCTCTCTCTCGGCCGGTACGAGTCGTAAGGCTCAAGGCCAGGAGGGGGTTCTACGCGAAAAGTGAAATCACCCTGAGGGGGACGGTAATTGTCGCGATCCCAATCACGATCGCGGTATCCTCCATCGGGTCGGCGGCGATCGTCTTGATGAGTTCGGCGTAGATCGGAATAGGGGCCTCGGAACTGGTACTCATCTCGGCGGTCTTGTTGGGGGTGGTGATCATTCCACGGTCGCGATGATCCATTTGCGGGCGACGAAAACGGAGGTGCAGGCGGCGGCACTCGATCGTATCCTCCGTATCCATATGAAGGAGGCGGAGGACCAGACGAGGATGACGAAGGCGTATAGTTTTGTCTATACATCATGGATGAATTGATGATTGATGCTTGTCTTCCTTGACGATAGGTGGAGAAGGTTGGGTTGTAACAATGAAAATTTAAGATGGGTCTCAAACAACGAGTAGCGCCTTCGTTGTCGCGTAGTGCTGATTATGTAATGTTAGGTATTCTGCACGGGAAACCCGCCTGCATCGGCGTATGTACCTAGGTACCCTACTCACCAAGAGGCCAATACAGCAGGTACTTGTACCAATAAAGGCATGAATGTGCTATAAAGAACATCCACACAGATACCAGATACCTAATGGTGATGTTGGGACGACTAATAGCGGGTTTTCCATTGTGCAATTCAACATAGCGGCAACAAAAAAACATTCCAATTCAAACATTGAAGATCCCATAATCGTAAAAAAAGGTGATCGCTAGGTACATGTGCACATGCCTTCTAAGCTTCAAAGCTTCAAACCCTTAGCGCTGAAGCAATTGGTGGTGAATCTCTGACCTTCCCAATTACGAGAACCTTAGCACTGTAGGAGAAGAATTCCTACTGTTAATGATATTTTGATGGATAGCTTTTGGGGCTATGATAGATGCTGGCCATAATTCAGCAATCCATCATATCGGACAAACCAGCGATCTGATATTGTCCTATCTAATCATGCGGGTAATGCGTGTGGTCGCTGGTGGACCTTAATTCTCTTACACTATAGGAATTGGACAGATATCAGATGTCAATTATCGACCCCATGGGAAACGAAGTGACGGAAGGGCAATACGGCAATATGTTATACCGCGCAGGTTGAACTCGTTCTTCTACTGGCTGTTTAATTTCCCTATATTGTCGCGGACCTGGAGGCGCCGCCCTCACGAATTGGTCTCGCGATGCTCTACCTATAAGTGACCGTACAATCCCCAGCTCGCAGTATGACATCTATGCTATCAAGCTGCCGCGACCTCGCTCTAGTCACTTCAAGCGTGGACTCGAGAGAACATGAAGGTGCAATCAATTATCCTCGGCCTCGCAGCTCTGGCCTCCGGCCATTCCATCTTCCAGAAAGTGTCTGTCAATGGGGTGGATCAAGGTCAGCTAAAGGGCGTTCGTGCTCCCGATAGCGACTACCCCATTCAAAACGTCAACGATGCTGCTTTTGCTTGCAACAAGGACCTTAAGCATCTCGATAGCACTGTAATCACCGTGCCGGCAGGGTCGAAAGTTGGTGCCTGGTGGGGCCATGTTATCGGAGGTGCCCAATCCGCAAATGATGCCGACAATCCAATTGCCAAGAGCCACAAAGGTATCTCCAGCTAGGACGTCGCATGCGGCTCACAACTAGGAGGCGTGGCTAATCTTATTAGGTCCAATAATTGTATATCTCGCCAAGGTGGACAATGCCGCTACCGCCCAGACGACTGGCCTCAAATGGTTCAAGGTTGCCGAAGACGGTCTGAGCAATGGACAATGGGCGGTTGACAAAATGATCGCCAACAATGGCTGGCATTACTTCACCATGCCACAGTGCATCGCCCCTGGAGACTACCTCATGCGAGTTGAGCTAATCGCCCTCCACGGTGCTCAAATGCAAGGGCAAGCCCAGTTCTACATGGAATGCGCCCAGTATGATATCCCATTCCATGTCTACCTATTGAAAAATCTTTCTAACCACAATCCAGGATTCGGATTACTGGCTCAGGGACAAACTCCGGCTCGAACTTCGTTAGCTTCCCTGGAGCGTACAAGGCGAACGACCCCGGTATTCAGGTTAACATCTATGACAACAGCGGAAACCCGTATATGGGTGGCAAAGCGTACAAGATCCCGGGTCCACAGGTTCTTACTTGCTAATTGCGAGACATAGAGAAGGGTGTGAGAGCTACGATATCTGCTTCTATGTATCTTAGTCATTTACGCCAAGCCAACGTTAGCCAAATGAATGTAATACACAAAATCACCTGTATATGTCCTATCAGCGCTATATTATCCCTAGGTGCGCATCAAGGATATGGCAATTCAGTATCAGTAAATCCTTGAGCTGCATCAATTCAGAGGCGCACCTAAGCGAAAAGCAGAGGAATGCCTCCTTTACTCAATGCGAAAACGTTTCCATCTCATACAATACGTCCAGTGAACTATGGTGTCTCATACCTTCGAACACCGAGGCACACGAGGATACACAATTTACCATGGTAATAAGAGTAGCAGTAATACGTCAATCTTACTGACTTTCGACCAGCAGGCGACTATCCTCTTCACTAGCTCAAGCCTGCCCAAAACTTTTACCCTATTCGGTAAAAGTTAACAACGAGTAAGAGCCTGATTGGTTGCATTGCGACACAACTAGAAGAGATAGGGTACCCCGGTCGGAGTGTACGATAGCTTCAACTATGTTAACCCTAGAAGATGCCTGGCATAATCCCTTTTGGCCTACGACTAGCCGCTCTTTCACGCCTTGAGATATGGAACATACCCCGACGATATTATCTTACAAAGCGTACATGACGCTCTCTTTATTAGAGTTCCATAAAGGGCCAGGGCACTGCTTCCGTATTTTGTACTTTTGGCTTTAGAGCTAAAGTACTTCGTCAAATACCGAGGCGACCGAGGAATTGTCATCGCGACGTTCTGGTAGATCTGTCTAACAGCTCCCAGTGTTGAAGTTTGGCTTCTACCTTGGGCATGATGTGCCCCTCCGAAACCCTAGAGTAGAGCCACCATAGCCTACAATACCCAAAGAAAGGTGGGCGTCCACCCCCACTTCCCATCGTTTCAATCAACGACGAACATGCGACCCATTCCACCTCCCTAACGTATATATACATCTAGTAGTAATATATAGTCTAATGATCAGAGTATATATATTATATGTGTCGAAATGATAAATTTAGAGTAATAGCAAGAAAGAGAGAAAAGCAGATATGCAGTCACTCATTTTAATACCGCTATATTCAAGATATGCATCACGAAGACTGCTATAAGCCATCCTGATTTCCGCCCTCTTTAGGTTCGGGACCAGCCGAATTACCGTCTACAGAGGAACCATCCACGGTGTCATCCATTGTTTTCTTCTCGGGCTTCTTCAACGATAACCAGTCCATAAAGATGGGCCCAGCAATAGACAAGGCGCCGAGAGCAACGGCCACGTAGAAAGTTAGCGTCACAGAGTCGTTATAAGCTTGCAGAACAGCGGGAAGTTGATCAGGAGGAACGCTGTTCCTCAGGGCCGTCACATCATTGTTGATGACAGACGTGGAGTCGATTGCGGGGGCGCTTGCAGCCAGATTTTTAATCAGCTGGTTCTGGAAGACGTTCTACGCTACAGCCAAGAAGATAGAGGAAGATAGGGTTTGCGTGAAGGTCAAGATGGATACAGCCATGGCCATATCAGTTATCGGAACAGCGACTTGAGCAACAAGCATTACATTCTGGGCGCCTAGGCCTGCTCCGGCCGCAAGCAGCACTTGGTACCCGAACCAGTAGCCGATGGTAGAGTCGACCTTAAGAGTACTGAGGAGACCGGAGCCGACAGCGGCAATAACCGAAGAAGCAATTAGCAGCGGGGTGTACATGCCCAGTGCGGTGGCAAGCCCGCCGCCGATAATAGAGAATACTACCAGGCCAAGAATGCTAGGCAGGTTCATGAGGCCAGACTGCGTCGCCGACACACCTTTGACCGCTTGGAACCAAATTGGCAAGTAATAGGAGAAAACGAATAGAGCGCCGCCGATGCATACGCCGTACCAGACACCACCCAGAATATTCTTATTCTTCAGAATGCGCAAAGGCACCGTAGCTCGATCCTTCTGCCAGAACTCGACGCTCCAGAAGACGATGCCTAGAACCCCAAAAACGACGAATAAAGCAATAATGCGACCGTTGGCCCAAGCGTATTCGGCTCCACCCCATTGCAAGGCCAGGAGCAGACTTGTAACGGAAGGGATGAGAAAAAAGGCACCGGGAAGATCGAACTGCTTGACTTGCTCCTTCCAGGCTAGACCAGGTTGGGTGGCCGGCTTAGCTGGCAGGAACAGAACCAGGAACAAGACCGCGATGCCGCCTAGTGGAAGGTTGATATAGAAACACCATCGCCATGTTACGTGGTCTGTGAAAGCACCTCCCAAACTAATACAGGAATTAGAATTTGTTCACCTAATGGGGAAGAGAGATCAGGAATGCTCACAGAGGACCAGCGACACTCGCGATGCCGTGCATGCTCGCCAATAAACCTGTGTAGATAGGTCGCTGACGCAGAGGGACGTTCGTCGCTAGAATGATGATGGCGCCTGCGAAAATTCCGGCGGCCCCCACTCCCGAGACCGTTCGTCCACCGATCAGGACGGCTGAGGACGGCGACACAGCGGCGATGAGAGAACCAATCTCGAACAAGATGACACCAGCTAAAAAGACCCATTTCACTAGATACATGATGTAGAACTTGCCGAACATCAATTGCAAGGCGCAGACAGCGAAGATATACGAGCTTCCATACCATGCCACATCATCGAGGGAGTTGAATTCGTTGGTGATGCGGGGAATGGCAGTGGCGAGAATAGTTCCATCCTAAAAGGGCAGAAAAGTCAGGAATACTACCAATGTGCAGGTATGGATTACTTCTGATAAGAGCAACTTACCAGCGACAAGCATGGCCATACAGAGAGCAATGGTCAGGAGGACCAGATTCCAGAACGAAGGATACTTCTCTTCGGCGTCGGCAGCGGCTACATCGACGGTGGGCGCATTTCTCTCTACACCCTGTGGGCCTCGAGCAGCTGGTGTGTCCTCGGGTTGAGATTGCATGGCTACTTCTTGGCTGCTGATCTTCTCAAGCGCTGAGGCCCCAGTAGCGGTTGAAGGAACGGGGCCGTCGTCAAGTCGGCCGCATCGCTGGTATCTGAAGCGAAGAGATGGAAAAAAAGACGAAACAAGAAAAATAACGGGCAAAATTACAACTACGGATCAAACATAACGTCGTAACCTGATGTGCTCTCCATGATTAAATCCCTATTTCCAATGACTCAGGCCGAGATTAAAGGTCTTGGACATGAGCCTGCGATGTCAAGAGGTAAGCATTTTTGTGGCGCTGTTAGTTTAGTTCCAGCGTTGGTGATATTGAAACAGGGAGACGAAACGAAAATCGCTTTAGCTTATTAACAGCAAGCATTTGGATACGAAACGACGTCGCTGATTGGGTTCCAGGGCTTACTATAGGTAGCTTGCACCTGCATACTGCGGGAACTAGTACATCTGCCGTTTGGAGAACTCGAGCAACTCCACTACAAACGGGATCTGACGGAGAAGCAACTGGACATTATTTCTACATGCGCTACCCATTTACGTCCTTGATGCAAAGATTCGGAAGTCATAGACTATAGGCGAAATTATTTTACAAGTAAATCATCGTGGAAGAATAATATCCATGTCCATAGGGGCATTTGCTCCGACAAGTATAGTACCTGAACAACTACTTCCACATTCCAACGTACATATACCCAAAGGTAAAGGACCACCTAAAGTACATTAGCGCGCCGAGGTAGGGGGTGAAAATAGTCTTAGGTATTATTGTAAAAATTTGAAATCATATCGGGCTAACATTATCACTTAAATATATTTTATACGTAAGCGTTTTACCTTAATAAGTATAATAGTAAATTAAAATATAATATATTTAATAAATTTATTAAAAAATAAATAAATTTTAATACTTTAATTATTTTATTAAATAAATATTTTAATTAATAAAATAATTTAAATATATATATATATATTATTATAAATAATTATTTTACTTAATAAATATTTAAATTATTTAAAAATCATTTTATATTTTAAAATCCTTATATATTTTTTATTATAATAAATTTAAGAAATAATATTAATAATTAATATAATCTTTTAATTAATATAATATTTTAAAGAAAACTTTTTTTTAAAAGTAAATAAAATTAATTTTAATATTTTATTAATTATAATATTATATTTTAATATAATTAATTAATTTTCTTTACTATTATATTTATTATATAATAATATTTATATTATTATAATTTATAATTTTAATAATATATTAATAGTACGAAATTATTTAAATATTTAATTATATTATTTAATATTAAATGTTTTTAAGTTATTTATTTCATTTTAATTTTAATAATAATATATTATTAAAATACTTTAATTTATATAATAATAGTTAGTTTATATTATTTATAATTTTATATATAATTTCCTATATATAAGTATTATATTTAATAATATTTATATATTTATATTTAATTTTAATAATATAAGTTATTGCTTAACTTATTAAGCTTAAATACGATAATTTCGAATAAACTAATAAATCTTTTGCTTTAATTATAAGTAAATATAACTTTACTATTAATTAGCAAAATTTATATATATAAAATTATAATAATTTAAAATCTTATTATTAATAAATATTTAAAGCTATAACTATTTAATATTATTAATATATAATAAAAATATAATAAGATAAAATATATTAATATTAATATAAATAATATTAATATATTAATATTAATAATATTAAATATTATTTATTAATAATATAATATACTTATATTAATAATATTTATATATTTATACTAATAGTATTAATATATTAGCTTTAAAAAGCTAAAATATTATTATAATAAATTATTACCTAATATAATTATTATATATATTAAGCCACGCGTTTAAATTTAAAGAATATATGTAAAATATAAAAAATATTTAATATTTACAATTTAAATTTTCTAATTTTTATCCCATTTTTATTAACTTTTAATACTTATATTTTATGTTAACTTAATACCTTTAGCTAAATCTTTAAATATTACGACAGCCTTATTTAATTATAACTTATACTTAAACCATTTAATATACTTATTTTAATATATAATCTTTTAATTAAAAATATTATTCTTTTATAATAATAAGTCATAGTTAATTTATTTATATAATAATAATAAAATAATAAGATAAAAATACTTACCTTTATAATAAACTTTAATTAATAAACTTTTTAACGCTTAGCTTTAAAGGATTATTATTATATAATAAATATAAGAAATAAAAGATAATATAATAAATAAAGTTAATCTTACCTAAAATAATAATAAGATAATAATAAAGTAGTAATAAAATATAATAAATTAAATAAAAAAGGTTTTAGAAAAGCCTAATTTAATTAAGTTTATATTTTAAAAAAATATAAAGAAATAATAACGATTTAACTTACTTATATATAATAATAATAATAATTTAGCTTAATCATATATAATAATAGTGAAAATTTTAAAATTAAAGTTAGAAAAAAAACTTTAATAAAAAAAACATAGAATTTTCAAAAAAATAAGATTTAAAATAAGCATATTCACTTTCGTACCATACATAATATTTATAAAATATATATATATATATTAATTATACAATAATTATATATATGGCATATATATATTAATAATTCGCTAAAGGCATTTATATGAAAATAGGATATATATATATATAAAATACTTTCATTTAAAGTTATATATATATGTTAATTATTTTAAAGGTTATTATTATAATTCTTTTTTTTAATAAATAATTTTAAATCTATTTAATTATCCTTTTAATTCTTTCTTATAAATAGTTTTAACTTTATTTAATTATCTTTTTAATTCCTTTTTATAAATAATTTCTAATTTAAATTATTTTAATTTAATTCCTTTCTATTTCATAAATTCCTAAGTTTAATATTATATAAAAAACTAAACCTTTATTTAAGTATATTATGTAAAATAATATAAAATCTATGTAAGTATTTAAATTTAATGTTATTAATAACTTAAATATTAAAAATATTTATTAGTTTTTATTTTTTAAATAAATATTATATAAGTAAAGTATAATTCGATATTTAAATATTCTTATAAATAAGTTTTAATATTAAATGTTTATAAATACTTTAATATTCTTGCTTATAATATATTAAAGCTTATTTTTAATATTAACCTTATTTATTATTAAGATTTTAAAAGAAAAATATTTAATATTTTTATTTAAGTTATTATTAGGGGTGGAAATAAACAAAAGCATTATTTTTTCTAATAAAAGGTAAATATAACTAATTAAGCGGTTATTATTAAACCTTTAAACCTTAAGTTAACCTATGTTAATATAAATAACTTTAAAAACTATACTAATTTTATATTGTTCGAAGAAAATTCCTTTAACATTAATAATAGTTATAATAATTTCTTATATATAAATATTATATAAAATATTCACGAGAACTTTATTAAAGCTTATTGCTTTTTTATTACCTTTATATAAGGTAAGTAAGGCTTAAATGAATAAATTATTCATAGAAGTATTTAAATAAATATTAAAAGGTATTTTTAATAAGGCTAAAATTAAATTAATAAATAAATATTCTTAAAAGTAATATTAATTATAAATTTCATTTTTATTAATAAGGGTTTACTTAAGTATTTAATCTTAAAATTAAATCCGATTAACTTTTATTATTTTCGAATACATATATTACCTTATTAAATAAAGATATTAAATCTTATATATTTATTATAAATATTTATTATATTTTATCTTAAAATTATATATTAAGGAAAGCAATATATTTAATACTTATATATAAACTGCTATTATAAAAGGCTAATTTATATTATTTAAACATTATAATTTATAAACAATAATAAATTATTAATGCTTAAAACTATTTATACTTATTTAAGGCTTATATAAGGTAGCTTTATAATAAACTAGCGATTTATTAAATTATAAAATAAATACTTAAGTAAGTAATTATAATATAAAAGCGACATATATAGTGTAATAAAAGTAACTATTAAAAATAGTTAATTAAATAATATTTGTTAAAAAATAAATATATTATTAACCTATGTAAATATAAAATCTTATTAACCAATCTTATAAATTTTAATAAAATCCTTAATAAAAAAGCAAACCTATTTTTTAATTTACTAACCTAATATAAGTTTTTATATTAAAAGTTACCGGGTATATATATATTATGTAAACTTATAATTCCGTAAAAGTATATTTTTTTAACTATTATAAAATGATATAATTTAACACGTTTAAAAAATAGCTATAATCCTTTAAAAAAGCTTTAAATAAGTTTTAAATGAAATTATTATTGCTTATATTATTTTAAACCTTTTTAATATATAAGTATAAATTTATTTATAACTTAATTATATTAGGGCTTATTTTATATATAGTAAGTAATATTTTATAAAAGTTATTTAATATAATATTAAAGAAGGAATTATTTTAATTATTTTTATTATTATAATACTTAAATAGTAAATTAATAACATATAATAAGGTAAAATACGCTAAATAAGCTAATTAAAATATAGCATATAATTTAGGTATAACTGTTTTAAAGCTATTATTATAAAGGTAATATAATGTTTATTTTATATTTTCTTTATTAATTAATATAACTATTATATCCTAATGGTTAATCGTTGAAATTTTAAACTTATATTTTTTATAAAGACTTAATATTCCAGCCATTTAATTAGTATAAATTATAATCATTTTATATATATTTTTTCTTACCTAAAAAAGTTAATATAAAATTATAAAATTTAAATTATACTATAATATTAGGAATATATAAGCCTATGTAAATATTAAGTAAAAATATTTAATTAATAAATTAAAGGATTTTTATCTTTAAATTGGCTTATTTTCTTTATAATATAAATATATTAATCTTAAAAAGAAGCGAGGATAAATCTTATTATAATAAGTTAAGCATTAATTAATTAAATAAAAAGCTAATTTAAAATCTTTAAATTGGTAAAGTTATTTTATCCTTTTTTTTATTAATATTTTGCTTAATACCTTTTATATTATATAACTTTTTATTTACCTTTTTCCTTGTTAACTTTATTTCACTTTTAACCGTTAAAATCTTATAGAAAAACTATAAAGCTTTTTTACTTATTATAATTTTTTATATAATATTTTATAAGGTTTAATAAATCTATTAAATATTATAATAATAAATTATATAAAGATTTAATATATAATAATAATTTAATTTATAAGCTTAAAAAAAGCTATTTAAATATTTAATTTAATAGCTTTTATATATTTACTAATATTAAGGTAATCTTTAATATATATAAAAATAAATAATTAATACTTTTTCTTAATATAATAACCCTTAAGCTAATATTAAAGTAAAATTAGGAGTATTATAACCTTATATAAGTAATTTATAATTTTTGAAAAATTTAAATATTTTTTAAAACTTTGAAAACGAGGCTATCTTAAAGGTATTATAAAAGATTAATATACTAAGCAAACTTTTATAATAATGGTAAAGATAAGAATTAATCTAATTTTTTTAAATAAAAAGCTATAAAGTATATGTAATAATCCTTAATATTTTAAATAAGCTATATTTATAAGTTAAGTTTAAATTATATTAAAAGTTAGAAAAAAAAGTTAAGGTTTTTTATTAAGTTTTTATTTAAATAAATATTAAAATTTGTAAATACTTTTTTCTAAGCTATAACTTATTATATTAAATAAATTTGGCTAATATTACTTTGGAAATATATATAATAATAACCTTATTATATAATATTAAAGCTTAAGTTATTATGCTTATTTTTTTCTATTATATAATACTTATAAGGCTGGTTTATTTAATAATTTAAATCATTTAATAGTTCCTATTATTATGGTATATCTCCAATTATATAATATATATATAAATAAATAAATAATTTCTCTTTATTCACTTTTATTTTTTACTTGGAATTAATGTTTTAAATATGTATTAAAGCTTTAAATATATTTATAATATTTATATTAAATAAATTAAGTATAAGTAATAATATATTATATTTTTATAACTGTTAACTTAATGTAAAAAACTTGTTTATTAAATATATGCTTAAAATATTACAATATATATTATAATATAACTTAAATATATTTATAAAAAGTTAAAATGATAAGGATAATATTTTATAAAAGGTAAAGTTTTAAATAAAGTATTTTCTTTTATATGTTTTAAGTTTTAATTTACTTTTATAAGGAAATGTTAATTTTATAATATAAAATTAATTATAGTAAATATTAAAAGTATATTAAATCTTATAAATAAAAATGAAAGGTGTAAGCTATATTAAAATATTATTAAAATTATAATAATAATTAATAATAATAAGCTTAATTTAATTTATTATATTTTTTAAGTATAATATAATATTTTTATTTTTAATTAATATTAATTTAATATAACTAAGGATAAACTATAAAATATTTATAAAGTTTAAGTATATTTAAAGTATTAGTAATAAATATTATTATTTAAAAACTTATTATATAATTATAAATGATTTTCCAATAGTTTTTAAATCTTTAGCTTATTTTATAAAATTAAAATTATAATATATAACTTTTTTAAAATGGCTTCTTTTATATTTAAATCTAATATTAATATAATTAATACTAATATATTTATAGCAAATAAAGTTTAATAAGAAAATTAAACTTTTATTAAAATATTAGAAAAGTTCTTTTAATATATTATAAATTAACTCTCCTTATTAATATACTTTCCAAAGATTTATTACCAATTTATTTATATAATAAGCTATTTTATGATAAATATCTTTATTAATATGTAATAAAAAAAGTGAAATTTTAATAATATTAAAAAGATTAAAAACTAATATATTTTATTATATTTTTATTTATAATAATAGGTAAGTATAGTTTAATTTAATATTTATCTTATATAATTTTTACAATAATAAATTATTTATTAAATTTAATCTTAACATATCTTTTTATAAAATAATAGATTTAATTTTTACTAAACTTTTTGCCAATTAAAAAATCTTTACTAATTAAGTATAAGCTTAATAAAAAATATAATATTAATCTTCCTAAATAACTAATATAATATAAAAAGGTAATAATATATAAATTTTAAATTTATAAATAATCTTTTCTATTTTATTTTAAAGCTATAAAATTAACTTAATATTAATTTAAAATATATTTATCTTTATTAAGTTTATAAGCTTATTAAATCTCATTTCCTTAATATATTTATTCTTTAAGGTATTATTAATATTAATAGTATTATTAATAATAGTAACATTATTTATTCCTTTATTAATTATATAAATATTAATAATTTGGCTATTAATAATTCTTATAATTAATATAAATCCAATATTATCTTTAAAATATAAAGCTTTTATAAGAATATTTTAAGTAATTACTAAAATATTATACTTTATTAATATACTTATATTAATTTTATTACTATTAGGTACAATATTATTTAATAGTGTTAATAAAATATCATTAGGGATAATTAGTAATAAATTTTTTAACTTAGCTTTAAAATTATTATAAGCCTATTATTTAATAATTATACGCTTAATATATTCACTTATAGTTTTAAAATTTATATTTTCATTTACTATTAAATTAGGTTAAAATAATACCCCTATTTTAATTAAATTACTAAAAAACCCTAATATATCATAATTATTATTATTATACTAGCATTTTTTAAAGGCAATCTTTTTAACTAATTATTTAAATTGCTTTAATATAATAATATAAGTTCTAAAAATATTAAATAGTTAAATAAATAACTTAAATATATATATATATTTATGAAATATTAATATATATAAATTAATTAAGGCTTAAATTATAATAATTTATATTTACTAATTTATAACCTTACCTATTTACATATATTAATAATACTTTAGATTAGTTTTAAATATTTTTTATCCTTATCCTTAATAATACTTATTTTAAAGCTTCTTATTATTATTCTTAGCTATTTTAATTTAAATGTTTTTATAATTAAAGCCTTTAATTCTTTTAAATTTTAACATATTTTAATTAACTAATTAAGCATAAAATATTTATAATAAGTTATATATAGTTTAGCTTTTTAAAATGTAAATAAAATATTTTAAATAAAAAGATTTACTTTAATAATCTTATTCCTATATAAATAATATTTAAATATAATCTTAAGTTAAATTTTAAACTTAAAATAAAATTTAAGTTATAATTAAATTATATATTATATTAAACTTTAGGAAATAGCTATTAAAGTTTAATTAAATATAAAAATATTTTCCTTTCCTTTAATTATATATATTTTTTAAATTTCCTTATATATAATTTGATTATATTATAGTAAAAAATGGCTATATTATTAATAGCTACTATAAATAATAATAATTAAAATTAAATATAAATCGGAAATTAAATTTTAGCTATAAATTAACCTTAAAATAAAAGTTAAACTTTAATTACTAGTTAAACTTAGCTTATAAGTTAACCTTTAACTATAAATTAAACCTAATAAGATTAAAAAATTATAAATAGTAAAATAATAAAAACTAAGAAGCTTTTAAATTTATTTAAATTTCTTTACTATATTATAATACTTTTTAATAAATTAAAGTTAGCCTATATAATTAAAGTCGCTATAAGTAATATATTTTAAATCATATACTAGTAATTTTTATACTTACTTAATTTTTAAATTTTTATAAATAAAATTAAAAGTCTTTATTTAAAAAATATTAAACATAAATAAAATATAAGTTAATAATCTTTGTAAAAAATATATTAAAAAATAAGCAAATAATATTATATAAAACTTAGCTATAAGCTTTTAAATTAAATTAACTTAAGCCTTTATATATATTTTATTTCTATTATCTTTAAATAGCTTATAATTAAACTTAATTATTTATTATATCTTTAAAGATAAGGATAATTAATTAAAAGAGATTTTATCTTATACCTTTTTTATAGCTTAATTATACTTTAAAAATAACTTGGCAATTTAGAAATATAAAGCTTTAAAAAACTTTAAAATAAGTTATATACCTTTTCGCTATTATAACTTTACTTATAATTTAATAAGATTATATTTTTCGAATGGAAGTAATAAATAAAAAATTTAAATCGTATAGGAAATAAGATATAAATTAAATCTAAAATAAGCTTAAAAAGAAATTTAACTTTAATAACTTTATTAAAATCTTTAATTTCCTTAAACCTATCCTAAATATTAAAAATTCATTTAAGAAACTTTAGTAATAATATATATATAAATTTTAAGATATTAATTTAAAATATTACTTACTAATAATTTACTAGTAATTTTTTATAATTTTAAAACTTATATAAAACTTTATATAAACTATATAAAATTAAAGAATTTATTATTAAATTATAAATATAATTGTATAAATTTTTTCCACTAATTTAATATTTATATAAACCTATTATAATAACAAAAATATAAACCTACTTAATATAATATAAAACTTTTAAGGAAAAAAATAAATAAGTTAAAATTAAAAAGAAAAATAAATAAATATCTTACAAATTATCTAAATAATCCCTTAGCTTTTATTCCTAAAAAGTTATAAAAACTTAACTTAGAAATAAAAATAAATAAGGAGGAAAAAATAAAGGAAAAGTAATAATAATAAGAAAAGTAAAATACTTAATAAAATATAACGCAATATATATATCTTACTAAACTAAAAATATTTAGTTTTAAATATTTTTAATATTATTTTAAAAGTTAAAACGGTTATTTTATAAATATATAAGTAACTATTTACCAATTATACCTTTATTTATTTATTTTATATTAAAATAATAATTTACTTTATATATTTTATATTAAATATATTATTAAAAAAATAATAACCTTATATATATATATATATTATTAAAAGTTAAACTAATACTTAAAATATTAAAATATATTTTATAATACTTTAATTAAATTTTTTATACGAAAATTATATTAAAATTAAAATGTTTTAAAAATTATTAAATTATTAATAAAATATAATTTTATAATAATTTTAAGGATAATATACTTTAAATAAATTATTATATTAAAATAAATTTACATATTATTAAATAATATAAAATATATGCTATTTATTTATTAAATATAAAAATACTATTATATTTAATATTATATAAAATAATATTAAAATATAAAATTATTACTTATATAATATAATATTTTTTAATAAAATACTTTTATATTAATTAAAAGCTTAAAAATTATATTAAGTTTTAAATATATATTTGAAAATTTAAAATGATCTTAATATGGTTTCTAACTATATAATAATCTCCAAGACTATATTCACCCCCCACCTCGGCGTGCTAATGTAGACCTCATATTAGGTACCTAAAAATGGCCTTTTCTAACGACGGCTTACTTGGATGGGTACGCTGCCTATTTAATTTATAGTGAAGCTTAGGGAAATCCCTCATGTCATTCCATCAGGCGACTATTCTTTGATTTCGTCCATGGTACCAAATCTTTTGGCCAAGCCGATTCTATGCATTTGATATCAAATAATTAACGTGAAATGACTGGTGTACTCTTGAAGAGTTAAGAATAAGACTGCCGTTTGATTGAAAGATAGCGCTACGGATAACTCTACGCTGAATGCCTGAGACAGCATCCTCTATCTTTTCGCAAGAACAGGCCTAGCTCGGCTCAAACGAAATATGCATAGGTTAGAAGATCCGGGAAGACACATAGACGATAATAAGTACCATATTATAAGAGAAAATCATTGGCGCAATTGCAATGGCTAAGCATCTCGATGTCTTAATGCCATAAAGCTAAACTCACGGCAGCCTGCATTGCGCCATGGCCGTAACCACCTAAAAACCTGCCATGCCAAAAAGCCTTGAGTGGCACATGGTTCGATTCGAAGGCATAACAGCAAACAAGGTGGTTGTAGTTTCTAGAGCTCCCGCTGGCGAAAAAAGGAATATGCCTTTAGAATCTAAGGGGGTGTGCCAAAAAGATAACCATAAGCGATACGGTCATGAGAATATCTTTTTTGGGGAACTCTGTGGCGATAACTTCCCTTCATGTTACTATTAGGTAGCTTTCTCTTCCCCTTTGCATTTGCCTAACTGCTTGTATCATGATCTGAACGCCTGGCAAACACGAAGTGAGAAACCTTGGTTAGGGTTACATTTAAGATGCCCCGCATTTGCTTGTAAGCATCCTTAGAATGAATTCATAGACCCTAAGAGGGTTCGCCCATGCAGCAGAGTAATAACAGACTATTCCCTTATTCTAGGAGTTTTCCTTTCTTCGGCTGTAGAAGACCTCATAGAGCCACGGAAGCGCCCATTTAATTCTAGACACAATACCCACTAATAGGCCAAAATGCTTCTACTTCAGTACTATGTAGATCAAGGCTACCTAGGTACCTCTATAAATCGCATGAATAGCATAGATTATCGCTCCAATGAAGTAGCATGTGATATTCAGATTTGACAAGATACCTATTGTTTACTTCAGTGAGCAGCCTTTGGTTCAGTATTACCGGAAGCGCTACGAGCTATAACGTGACCAAGAAGTCTCAACCGAGGCAGGGAGAAGCTATGTCATAGGATTCGGGGAGACCGATGGTCGAAGACGATGAGGTGCAGATAAAGTCGCATCCATCGAAGAGAAGCGGTGCAGCTAGTAGGACTATAAAACGACGATCCCCGAAGCACTATGCTACGCAAACCGGGCAATATAAATTGCGGCTGTAGTCGCCATCGTTAGTTTCAGGGGGTTAAAGCCAATCACCCCCTGACGACTGCTGAGGAAGTAAGAGCCTAGAAGATTCAAGTTGAATCTATTGAGGTTCATGCCCTGTTAGCAGAGTAACGGCGGATCACAGAGGTGTGTAGTACGGTCTCGGTGACAGGGAGGTTGATGCAAGTGAAAGGGTGAAAAGACTACAAGATAGCCTTCTGTAAATTAATATAAATTGACCCGACACCCATTCAGCCTACACGACCACTATATCGTTAGCGTATATTGTAATGAAAGCCGGGGTCTTTTGGGGGCTGTTACAGAGCCCACTCATTATCAAGTCCTATCAATACCGCCAGGACTGTTACCAATCACTCATAAGGCTTCTTGTATTATTTGGCTGGCCGAATTAAAGACTTTGAATATTTAGACTCAATTATTTAACGTATTTGCGAGGTTCTTTGAAGGAGTCAGGGGTGCTATAGGGGGCTACATTCAACCATTACGAGGTACCTCCCTCAATATAAACGTTCGAGCTAAGTATCAAAGTAGCAGTTATTCTATATGATTTAAGTCGTCGCCCTACCGTAGGTAATTAAAATTTATCTGTCAAAATACTAGCTTAAGCGACTCAGAGGCACCGCAAATGAATACGAGGTCTTCTTTATCATAGGGTGCATGTACATGCTGGTAGTACTGCTGAAGCGGGCGTATATTGATACCTCCTCTACTTGTTCTGGGCTCTCCTGCGTCGGACTAACAAGTCTGCTTTGAGACTGCTCAGTTCATTACTTACTTGTCTCCAGTGGTATATAATGGTATCAGCAGGAAGCTACAAGAAAGCATCTTTGATTAATGAATTTTAATTTCCACATATTCAAGGATTACACGTATGCGACCCAAAGAAACACGATGGACGACTATGTTTACCTTGGAACTTGGACGAATTGGTCCCGCGGGCCAATTCTAGGTCGAACACTCACCACAACGAAGGAGTATGGCAACCTTCTTATCGCATTCACGGCTTTCTTCGTTGCTTTCATAGCCTCCCGGTGTTGGAGGATCTTTTGTCTTGTTCTCCACAGATGGTACTCGACTTCTGAACCTCAAGATGCAATTTACCATCAACGCCAAATTACTCTGCGTAACTCCCCGACCGCTGAATCTGGGCTTTGGTCTTTCATATCCATTATATATGCATGGCATCGGGCTCCGATGAGAAAGCTATTGAGTATTCTATTGCCTACATTGCTTGCAATTGGTTCACTCGTTGCCTTCACGGTTGCCGGAGGATTTTCCGCCAATATTTCTACGGCTATGGGGGACGAGGTGTTGATCCGGAGCCCTTCCTGTGGACTCCTACCTGGATTGAACGACATACCATTGACAGTGCTTTCAAGGGAATACGCCGAAAGATCCAACAACGCAGCAAACTACGCCCAGCAGTGTTACAACACGAAGGATCCAGGCATGTTAGATTGCAACCGGTTCACAGCTGAACGCCTCCCAACTCAAAAGATTGACTATAATGCCAGTTGTCCCTTCGAGGGGCAAATATGTCGCAGTGATGAGTCGAATATGCTTCTTGATACTGGCTATGTTGATAGCAGTAGTCACCTAGGTCTGAACACCCCCAAAGGCGAACGATTTTCCTGGAGATATGTATTGCATTGCGCGCCCTTGAAGACAGAAGGATATAAGTCCCGCATTATTCAACCAGAAACCAATAGGAGCCTTATAAGGTATAATTATGGTTCGGCGCTCTGGGGGACGATAGGTAACCTGACACAGAAGGATTACTTATATGAGGTCAACGACATCAGTGATCAATACCCATCCATAGAGGATCACGAATTAGATGGACTAAACTTCAGGCTTGTGTAAGACTCCTTATATCAAGTCTAAGAAGCTTTGGCTTAAGTTATATTCACAGGTTGTTCGCTTCCACTTATTCCCAGGGGCAATTGTGGCCACAGTCGGACTTCGTCCCCCCTCCGGAGATGAACGAATCGAACGGAGATATTTCAATCATATTTTTGTCCGGAGACGGCGTCGTGTTTTCCCAGATAGCGGATGATCCGTGGTACCGTGGTACCGACCCATACGGGACATTCTCGAACGTGGCTGCCAATGAAAGTCATCAGAAATATCGACCACAGGAGGCCGCATCTCCGATGGGTTGCATAGAAAGGTGGCAGTGGTGTAACTCAGCTTACCCGCCAGAGACCGGTTGTGGACCCTTGACTGGGAGTCTTGATGCCCTTTATGGTGCTGCTCCCTTGTTTAACCTGACTGTTGAGGACCTAGCTCCGGATCGTCCTTCTTCGCCTACGGCAGTTGGAACGCAGTTGATCTGGCCGGCCTTGATATTCCTTGGAAATCCTCAATCGATAAAATACCCGCTGGTGCATCTCGGTGCCAAATCATTGATCTCCCAGTCTCAACTCAGTAGCGGTGTACAATTGGGTTTATCCACGAACCAGTGGCAACTTGATGTCATACACTGGTGGAATACGGTTCTTGCATCTATTCAAGCGTCATATATCGACACCGCCCGAGGGTATAATGACCCTGAAGTAGACCCATTCAAATGGCTCCCTCTCAACGAGGAAGAACAGAGAATGTGTGAGAGTCAGGTATGCCTTTTTAAAATATGAATTGTTCTTTACTCTTCTCCTTGAGGTAAACTTATACCGAAGAAGTGGACTGATATTAACATTCCATACCATAGAAAATAAGAAGTGCGGCATACACCTCCTTCAGCCTGTTTGGCATTTATTTTACATATGTTACAGGAGCCGTCATAATAACAGTCTCCTATGTCCTTGAGCCGATTTTAGCATGGCTTCATAGACGCCGAAATTATAGACAGTACGAACATCTTGAGTTGGTCAGCAACACAAGTCTACAGCTCTATCGACTAGCAAATGAAAGCCTGGGGTTGGGGAAATGGTCTGACTCTATAGAGACGGTTCCTACTACGGACTATGATACCCATTTGGCGTGTCTTGATATCACAGACTTGAATCATCCTGTTTTTGTTCATCCGCCCGATACTATTCAGACACCCACACTAGAGCAAGATGATCAGGAAAGCAATGGGGAGCAAGAGGAGGGTTCCTTAGATGGATCGGCAACAGGCGATGTTACGCACAGCCCAACATCCGGCACTCAAGTCGAATCAGATTCTAGAAGGGTGTCTCAAGCCAATGACGACAATGTCAGTCTCCATTCCACCATTGAAGAGAGCTTCATAATAGATGGAGGAGACCAACATTCGACGGAGAGTACGATTCATGCGCCTCGCGTCCCTCCACAAAACCCCACGATATCAAAGTAACGGCTATTGACTCAGGAGGACTGGTAGCGCACGAATTGTTGATTGGAATTCATGGCCATGGATATCATGGTGTGTTCTGTTCTCAGGAATTACGATTTTATTATAATTTCTTCAATAGCTATTGGGTAGCTAGATGAAATCTCGCGAGAACCTTTACCTAGTTACGGGTACCTATGAAAAGGATCGTGAATAGGTAAATACAGAAAAGGAGACAGTCCCTACAATTTCCATCTGACGAATCACCGTTCAGGTTCACCCCGAGGGGTTTGGGGGCGGTGCCCCCTTTTCTTTCCAAAGCTTCTCAGCCAACTATATCTAAAAGCGGACGAATGACTGCCCTACATCTGATTAAAATATGCATATGTAGAGTGGTAATTATTCACTTTAAAACATTAAATAAATATTCACTATACTAATAGGAGAAAAGATATTCGGTGATCTTCGATGGATCAGCGGAATGGTGAAATATCTATAAATAGCTTTAGCTTTAAGGTTATTACCTCATTAGGTCGTCTCGTGGGTGGGTCCCCTAACCGACTAACCAAATTAAGGGTTTCCAGCCAACAAGCGACAGATATGGCTTGCTAGAAGCAAAGCTAAAGAACCGGACGGCCTCGATAGACATCAACGATGTTTACCTAGGTAGCTCTAATTGAACTCCGTTGAGAACGGTTTCCTACCGTAGGCCTCTAGAAGGATCCCAGATTATAAGTACACGCGACCTAGGCACCTACCTGCCTTAGGTATAGTCCTGGGTGCATACGAAGATAGCTGAAAATAGCTTGGGGCTCCTGAAAGGACTAATACCCAAATAGCTTAGCTTTCCCAGCTGATAAATTCAGCTGAAGCTTACCGTACGGCAGACACTGTGGAGCATCTCGAATATGTAAGGAGGTAGTTCAGTCCAATGAAACGGTTACGCACTAGCAGTATATAAAAATAGAGTCTTTATTGATCAATCAATCTCAATCAGCCATTACTCCTCGTGCGTAAATTTAGGTATCTACAATCATCGGTAAAGATTCCCATTAGGGTTCACCAAATAGAACATCATATTACACCGTCTGTAGAGTCCATTTACTATGAACGATAATTTAATCTCTAAGGATTTAAGGGTAACGCCACAACCCTTCAGATTTTCTTAAGGGTGATAACATCCATCCATCGGGCTTAAGAGAAAAAAGATGCTATTGAAATATCTAGCATCAGAAGCTTGACATTATGTGATGTACTTCGTACTATGTAGGCAGAGAGCCTTTAATTTAGGATCCAGGGCCTTGGCTGAAATTGCTGATCTCAGCACCAGCCTCGGGAATTTTCCTACTCGCTCGCTCGCACTAGCCTAGGGAACCCATGTAGTAGAGCCTCAAGTATTCCGTCATCCATCTGAATCTCTTAAAATGAATCCCTCTAAACTTGGCCTACAAAACCTGACCATGTCTGTCGATCAAGACTCTCGCTCTCTACTAACTCCTTTTAAGGCTCCCTAATGCATATCTAATTGTGAAGGAAGTTGAACACCTATTCACATTTTTGCTAAGATGCTGTCCAAGTCAATATTATCAGCAGTTCTTGCCTTAGCTGGTACTCAACTTGCTAGCTGCATTCGTAAGTCTTTCACCAATTAACGTCTAATTACCTAACTTATTGACCATGATGACAGCACTCGAGTCTTCTAGCGAGCCCACGCAACCTAGTAAAAGATGGCTTCCAAGCGGCAGCAAGGTTCGCGGTGTCAATCTCGGGTCTCAATTCATTATTGAACCGTGGATGGCCCATGATGAATGGCAAAGTAGTAGGTTAAGTGGTTCACTTATTAACTGTACTATGCTCTCAATTGCTTCTCAATACCCAAATCCTTATTCCATGCCGTTCTCTCTATTCCCTCTCCTAAAGAGTATTGGCGAGATCTTTAGCTTGGAAGAAAATGACTAATATATAGTATCATAGTGGGATGTGGAAATGCCAACGACGAATGGCAATGCGTTCAAGCGCTTGGGCAAGAAAAAGCCGATGCCGCTTTCAAGAAGCATTGGGATACATGGACTACCCAGGACGACATCTCGCAGATCAAGAGTCTAGGACTCAACACCGTACGTATTCCAGTTGGCTACTGGATCCGCGAGGATCTTGTAAACGACGGGGAACACTTCCCACGAGGTGGTCTCCAATACCTCGATAGACTTGTTGGGTGGTGCGCCGACGCTGGCATCTACGTCATTATGGACCTCCACGGTGGTCCTGGAGCACAATTTCCCAACCAGCAATACACCGGCCACGGTGTCAGCAATCCAGGGTTCTACACCAAGGACAACTACGAGCGCGCATACAAGTTCCTCGAGTGGATGACCGAGAGGATCCACACGAACAACAGCTACCGCACTGTCGGGACATTAGAAGTGATTAACGAACCCGTCCATGCTGGCGATTACCCGTCTCAGGCTGCGGACATGGTTGCCAACTACTACCCCAATGCTTGGACTCGCATTCGCAATGCCGAAGACAAGTTGAACGTAGCCGCAGACAAACGTGTCAACATCCAAATGATGGTATGACTTTCACCAGCCCTTGTGAACTTAATCATAGTATGCTGACGTCAATCTAGGACAAGTCATGGGGCTCTGGTGACCCCAGCAGTCACCTTGCCGACAAGACCCTTGCGCTATACGACGACCACAGGTATTACAAGTGGGACGGTTCCGTTCAGACGACCAAAGATGGATACATCTCGGCTGCGTGCAACGACTACCGAGGCGGTAGCGGTGTCATCGTGGGCGAGTGGTCGATTTCCGTCGCCGACTCGGTAGAATCCAACGACGAGTTCAAAATCAAAGACAGGCCGGACCAGGTCGACTGGTATAGGAAATACTGGGCCGCTCAGGTACAGACCTTCGAGAAGTCCGGTGGCTGGGTGTTCTGGGCGTGGAAGTGTAACTGGATCGGTGGCATGGACGAATGGCGATGGTGTTACAAGTCAGCTGTCGCCGCTGGTGTCATTCCCAAGGATGCTGGAAGCGCAGCCAGTCTTAGCCCTTGTTAACTCGGTTCAATGTTGTTAATGTTTCACCAAAATCATATTGAAGGTTCCTGTTCTGACTGTATATATTCTAGTTTTCCCCTTTGCGTATCTATCTACTCACCTGTACATATATTCCTAACTAGGTAATCAATAGTATTAGCGAACATCTAATCATACGCATCCCCATTTGAAAGAAAGTATCCGTACATGCTAATATATTCCTTTGCGAAAGCGGGTAGACTTGCTATCGTTGTATCTTGATAATACCATAAAGAGTTTGGTCACATAACAAGGGTCATGAAAGGACTACCTAGGTACTGTAGGTTGGAATACAATGAAGACCACCACAATGGGTTACGAAGGCAGGCAGGTTTAGAAAGACTTTGTTGGGATGAAAAAAATAATATTGGTGTATATAATAGCGACGTCCCGCCGTATGTAGAGATGATGTACCTAAGGTACCTTTGGTACCTGGATCCGAGGACTCAATCATAACTCTCCCATACACTACAAGTAAGTAAGCTTTTGTATTTGAACTTCGTATCTACCAAAATGTACCTAATGAGGTAGGTATAGAAAGCCTTCCAAACATTATCAACTCCTAACACGCACGTCATTACTTTCAAAAATGTGCAAAAGAATTCTTACACATCAGATGCACCATGATGTGCGAATCCCCATAATCACAGATCTCCACAGTGACAACCCGCGCATCTATGCCGACTCCCGGCACACGCGATGTCACCAGTGCGAGCTAACGCGACCACTACCGAATACATGGATGCTCAACAGCCCATACCCACCATGTCCGTTCCATAGCTGCTGTATACTCAATACTGACTTTGACTTCTGCCCAGACTTCTATGCGAAGCTGGCTTGTTCTGGCATAGACGATCCCTATGCCGAAAATTGTATACCTGAAGGATGTAAATATTTCATCTGCGAACATCGCCACGTCCGGCTTGAATATTTCGGGAGGCCAGAGGCATACTCCGTCAACATCCCAGCAACCTGGCGCGAAGACATACAGGAACACCCATACTATTGGTCCTATTTATTCAATCGCGAGAAGACGGGATTTTCCGGTTGGGAACAATGGGTATCCTACGAATGTGGAATTGTGTACATACTCGAACAAGATGCGAAGACTCTTCTCGCCGTCTACTACGACCTTATTAACTTCTGGCCACCAGGAGATCCTAACATACTCATCGCCGAACAAATCATGTGGGAAACACAGAGGAAATTGATACAGTGGAGAGAATCCATTTCTAGCCGAATGAATTGGGCCCAAGGTTGGCGCTTTGCACCACCAGAAGAATTCAAACCTGTATGGTGGATACGTATGCACGAATTAAAGGATGAGGTATACAAGAGTAGGTATCGCCGCCTCTTTTAATCTACATCCGTGTTCTTTGGAACAATGATTGTTTCTAGAATTTTCCAGCGAGTATCTATTAAATAAAGCTCGGATTACAATAGCTTTATGCTGGAAAACAAAGGAGCAAGTTAGATGGGGTATGCGGATTGAGACCATAGAGATGCTCTATCCTCATGGTTCCTGGTTATGCAGGCCATGGTATTTATAGAACGTAATATTAGTTGTAAATACCAGCAATTTCGTCACCCTCTAAAGTGTTGATAAGGTCAACCCGCCTGCATGATAGATGGTATTAAGGTGCTGGTCTTCCTGGAATATGGAAGACTTCTTGCAACAGATTGGATATAGGAGAAAGTGCAAGGTTTTAAATGATGTTGGCCTAAGTGATACGACATCGAGAGCCCGATCATTGCGTGAGAGGTCGGGGTATCGTTTGATCAAAGTTATTGTTACACCACTGTGGGCACAGATCTAGATTGTTAGGTCAATTATGTAAGCAGCGCTGGCCTTTGTGACTTGAATTAATAATGGTCTTGTGTTCATAATTTCTTGTAATCTCTAGGCTCGGCGAGAACCGGATTCTCTTGAACAGCACTGGAGGCCGCGGCGAGGCACTCAAGCGGCATGTCTAATTCCCCCATATACATAGGTAATCTGATATAATTAGTAGTCTGATAGAAGCTCTGTCTGGCAATATCTTGTTGCTATTTTTGGATTTTACCCGTCTAATAGCAGAGACGGAAGCTTTGTTTACTTCTCGTAGTGTAACCATTCTGGCCAAGCCCTAACGTTCTAAGTCGCCGGTGCCCTGAACGCGCTAACTATTATCATAATAGAAAACGCAACGCCGCTTTACTATGCTTGAGGCTTACCCAATATATGCGATCAGATGCGATATACTGGCTGAATTCGGGAAGCTGGGAATAGCGACTTGTCCCACTGCTTGCAAGGTATGAGGGCCCACACCGAGCTTCCTAGGACGCGGATTCCTAGGAATGGATGTCGACTTAAGGCTCTTCGATCGATCGATAGATTGGTGGAGTTATATACCTGGTCGGATAGCCGCGCAGTCGGTTATTTGCCGTGTCCTACTTACCCCTGTCATCCCCGTGGCCCCCAACTACTTCAGCAATATGGTCTGCACAATTTTTTAACTAAATATTTGGGCTTATATTATATTAGAGTTATCGAAAGTCTCTGTATTATCTAGACCACGAGAATAATGGGTTTCTGGTAGATTAGAAGTTCCCATGAAGGCACTCTTCTCACTCACCATGCCTCCCAAACGTGTGAATTGAACTGATGTAAAATTGTGGCGACAAGGCGTGCTCAAAACCAATATTAGACGGGCCATGGTACGGCAAAGAATGTGCTCAACCCGGTCTGCAGTTGAGAATTCGTGTAACTTGTTTTGAGGTTACTTTTGCCTTCAGGTCTGACGCACCCCGCAGATTTTCAATTCGTTAGGGGGGGCTGGATAAATTGCACAATTTACAGATACCCAATATGCGGCTCCCCGGCACAGTATATTTACCTTAAATATGTTACGTACGAGATTCGTCTCTCCAAAACGACTTGAGGTTCCAGTAGCCAGGGGCTCGTGCGTAAGGTACCTGATGCCGTTGGTTCCATGAGCTGCGGGTAAGGGGCCTGCAATTGGGCAGCATTTCAAGTTCCAAGTTTCTTTACAGGTGGCGGCCCGGAGATGGCCGCTACCAGTGGCGAATTGAGCAATGGCGCCCTCACCATAGTAGCACAAACAATATGGATGAAAGATTACCACTCTCGAAGATGGTAACTCTCGATGTCGTTTTGAGAATGATCGTCGTGATCGCTTTGGAGTTGCTTACTCAAATATAGTGCTTAGCACACGCGAGCCATCCAGCGAATTGATCGGCGGGCATCGATCAGATCGCCGGTGGGGAGAGAAAGAAGCTTAAAACTGACAGCTGTGATCGTCAGGTCCCAAGTCTAGCCGAAATCTGTTGAGGAAATGAGGTTATCTCACTCTCAGAAAACCGTGACATCATCCAGCATTTAATAAATGCACTGAATGCCACGTCGACTCTCGACTACCGCGAAGACATGCCTTTCCTAAACCAATTACTGGTAAGGTTAATTCCCGAAGAAAGCTTTGTCACAATTGCGTCCCAGCACGCAAAGTCAGGGGTAAGGGGCAAGAACCAATGGGGAGACAGGCCACACCACCATTACCGCGATAGAAATTTAATATCTTCTACCACGTTGTTGCCTATCTCCCGCGAAGGCTATTCTGAGATCGTAGAGCTGTCTTCGGCATCCGGACATAGCCTCCGCGGACGAGCAGCAAAGTCTTCTTAGTCATCCAATGAGAAGGCTCAGCTATGTCTTGTTAACAAGGGCCTGAATTTCCGGCTGTTGTTATTGTTGAGATATATTAAGATATTTCATTAAAAAGATCAACAGATGAGGAGTGACGAACTGGGTTTTCTGGGAGGATCGACGTCACCTTGCAGGATTGCAAGTCCAGAATCTCTACGAACGGCCTTTAGGACGATTCTCGGTGGAGGAGAAGGACGCAAGAGCGTATGACAACTGTGACTTCAGCGAAGCACGTAATTTTGACCGGCAATTATGTTTCGAGGGGAAACGAGCACGTCGTGAAAAGCATAAATAGAGCCCTTCGTCCCCTTGAAAATCATGTCTCTTTTTGTCCACCAGCGGCAGCGACAGATTCGACACAATCCAGCTCTTCCATCTTCGCTTTTCTAGATCTCAAAAGCTCCACTTCGTCTCATCTTCAAAATGAAGGGCTCGCTCTTGACTCTTTTTGCCTTTGGCGGCTTCATTGCTACCAGCATCGCCAGCCCCCTCGCTGTTGACACCAGCGTGGAGAAGCGTCAGGATATCGATGCTATTGAGACTAGTCTGGAAGCTCTTTTCACCCAGATTCAGGAGCAGACCGCGAAGATCAGTAAGTAATGCTTTGGAAAATCAATCGTGGCAATGTTCTAACAAGGAGCTAGACGCTACCCTGACTCCGGTTCAAGATGCCGCCCCTGAAGCTGACGCCCAGGTTGCCGCTGATTCCATTTCTCCCCAACTCGAGACCATCGGAGAACTCTTGGACAAGTCTGTCAGCATCGCTAAGCGTGCCATCGTCGAGAGTCGATATGTCAAGGAGGATATCTTCAAGACAGTCTCTCTCATTCTCTGGGAGTTGCTCGGCACTGTGAAGTTCATCCTCATCAAGCTCGGCCTCGGTAAGATAGACATTTAGACTCCGACTTTAGACAGAACTGACATCACAATAGGCCCCGTTTTGATCCACTTGGTTCCCTTGATCCTTGCCCTCGTCAAGCTACTCAAGGCTCTCGACAAGGTCGTCGCTGGTCTACTCATCGCTGTCAAGTTCATCGTCGATGATCTTCTAAAGGCAGTCGGCCTTGGTCTTCTAGGTCTCCTGCCCTAGACAGATAAACAATGAGCAATTCTGGTCAGAAGAATTAACCGATAGATCAATTGAGAGGTGTGGGGAAGGGATATATGGATGTTGCTGGTTGTTGGCTTCGATATACATGTTCGACGCCCTAGGTACATCATACTGGTTTATTTTCTCAACTGTGGCACAGACAAGAACTTCTCGGTGGTATTGATACTGCCGAGCGGACGTGCTGTAGGTTAATGAGCAATGAAAAGTACACATATTACCAACATTAATAGCCCTTTGACGAGCCTCGCGCGCGAATAATTTAATAGTAGCCAGCTAGACCCGGTACAAGCGTCACTAAATACGAAGAAAAGATGAGGATTTAGCATTGACGTTGAAACTTCACAGGTTGAAAGATGGGAGGGTTAAGATAGCGGGCTTGGCGGGGTGTTGCGATACGACAGGGATGCCCTAAATCACACATAACGCCGCAATGTAATTGGTTGATGGCTATAGTGAAACCCATCATCCCCTGATAAGGGAATCCTCGTTGAGGCTCTTTCCCTTACCCAGGTTCAATGCCCCGTGGTTGACCAATGGGAGAAGGACGCTATCGTAACCGAAGAGGACGTCCGGGGGAGCGTGTAACTATCTGGTTGAGTCTCAAACCGAAGCCCACTCGAGATGAGACGAAATACTTAAATCCCGTCATAGTGAACACCTGACAGTTCGGTTCTCGGATCGTCCCTCGTGTTGCTCAGCGGGTACGATGGTAATAAAAAGCACGAGGGATCCCCGTTTCAAGATGATCGACGTTCTCCCGTTCATCACTCACTTCTCACTTTCTAATATAGTCATCCTTCTGGGAAGGGGTCTTTTCGTTTCTTTACCTATATTCGTTCGTTCTCGTCTGGTACTAAACTTCGCTTTTGTCTATCGTCCTGCCTTGTACATAGCGGCATTAATACCAATAATACGCCTCCACCCAACAAAATGCGTGCCTCACTCCCCATCGCCGCAGCCCTCGCCGGCACCGCCGTAGCATTACCTAAGATCCCCTTCGTCGCATCAAACGCAGTAATCCCCCTACAAAACACCAACACCGCCGCCGTCAGCGCCCGGCAGAGCGCGAACCAAGCGTGCTTCGTGATTGGCTCGAAGACGCTTCCACAGGAAACAGCCGACATCGCGGCGGACCTAGCGTCGACCGTGACCTGCGATAACTCCGCAACGACCATCGCCAACGTGCCGGACGTGACGTCAGGATCGACGACCTTCTCGTCCATCGACTTCAGCCAGTCGAACCAGACACCGCTGCAGTTCGCGCTTTCGCAATTCGCGACGGCGAACCCGCTCGCCGATACCGATCTGCAGACCTTCCAGGACATGCTGAACGTGTACCAGGCGACGGAGGCGGGGATCCGGAGCGTGGGCGGTTCGCTCGCCATTAAGGTGCCTAAGTTCTTTCTCGAGATGCAGGTTAGCCGTATCCAGACGGCGCAGGGCAACCCGCCCACCGCCGCCGGCCTGCAGGTCGACCATCTCCGGGACAAGGTGCTGAAGAATGCGCCTAGGGAGGCCCAGAACTTGCTTGACCAGGTTACGCAGCTAGCGACACAGCTGAGTTAGAGACGTGCAGTGCCGCGCATGGAGGGACCCTTGCGGGTGATTCTGTAATATCTGCAAGGCCTTGAGCCTAGCTAGTACGAATTGACGTTTATCTATAATTGATTTTATCTGAAGAGAGGCATTGCTCAGAGACCGATTCCATCTACCAACGCCCGCGTATGCAACTCTATGTCTATACCCGACTGTATACATGGATTAGATATTTGGTGACAACAAGTCGTATTTAACACATCTCTCCACCTGTGTAGAAAATTAGTATCATGATAAGTATGGGGGAAATGCTTCAAACTTACGTCTTGAATGCTAGCCTGCATGAACCTCCTCGCTTCTAGCCCTGCCCAAACGAAGAACATGGAGAAATCGCCGCCCTTCATCATCTCGGCTCCGCTTTGCGCGCCCAATTGTCTGAGGATTGGCAGCGAACTGCTCAACAAATCCACGTTAGGATCGAGGCTGCGACCGATACCCTCAAGAAGCAAGATGCTGATCACGACGTTGACAAAATCGCCTTCTAATCTTACATGATGCTGTCTAACCATGTCGAGGACCTGTTGCAGTATATCGCCGATCTTAACATTACCTAGGGCCAGTGTGGAACTTTTCACATTCAAAACGAGGTGTTGCATCTTGAGGGCAAACACTTCCTTGTCAACGACTGCATCAGGCTGTCGGCAGCGTTCGCACATCAGGTGACCGGCTTTATATCCGTCGAATTCGGCAACGGCACGGAAGAGGTCTAGAAAGTTGCGACGATTTGTCGCGTTGAGCTCTGTCACTAGACCCGTGTCGATAAAGATGAGCTGCGGTCTAAAGCCTTCCTCGTCGATCTTCTTCAGTTCTGCCTCCCAAGCTGCCGTGTCTTTCCGTTTGCGGAACGGACGGAGCCGCGCGAGCACTTGCTCTGTAACATCGGCCTGCTCTTCGGGATGCGGCTTTTGACCGTTGGTGTGACGAAGACTGAGACCCGGTTGGTCGGCCTGATAGAAACGAACCATGATATTGCCGGGATGCAAGTCGGCATGCACAAAGTTATCGATAAGTAACATTCGCAAGAAAGCGTCGAGACCTTCCTGAGAAATATCTCGCTGGAAAACTCCACCTCCATTCTGCAAGAAGTCTTCTAGAGGTATGCCTTGCGCAAATTCTTCGATCAAGACCTCCCGAGTTGTGAATTCTAGATACGGGAATGGGAACCACGCAGTCGTACGGTCTTTGAAGTTCTTTCGGAACTTGGCCAGATTGGCGGCTTCAATGCGCAAGTCAAGTTGTAGCTTCATCATCTCTCCGAATTGGGCAACCTCATCAGGTAGAGATAGCCACTCGATGGTAGGTATCACGTTGAGCGCTGAAGCAAAAAAGTGCATAATGCGGAGATCACGTCGGACTGTTCGCTCAACTCGCGGGTGTAGAACCTTAACGGCTACATAAGAAGAGGGAACTCGCTTCGGCACACTCTTCAAAACAGTGTCAACTTTCCGGCGGACATTCTTTCGAAGGTTGCTTCGAGTCTCCAGAACATCAACATCGCCTGGTGCCGCTAGATCCGGCTTCAATTTCGCCTTATATACCTGCGCAATCGCACCCACACCTAAGGGATTGTCGTGGAATTCCTCGAAGATGTCTTCAAATTTTCTTCCATCAAACGCCTTTTCAACTATCCGCATCGTGTCTTCTAAGGAGTGCGCGGGAGCATTGGAATGAAGTTTAGACATTATATCGCACATTTCATTAGGGAAAATATCGGTTCTCGAGGCGGCCCATTGACCGAGCTACCGAACGCATGTGTTAGTTTGGCGTCATAACGCGATGATGTGAGCATTGACACACCTTGATGAATGCTGGACCAGCGGCCTCCATGGTCCTCACAAGGAAATGGTACCACCAGAGAGTACCAGATCGTTCATTATCGCGGGTCGGTTGGCGAGGTCCAATCCATATAGCTGGAACCGCCAATATGACCGGTATGAATATGAATACCAATTCGACGAATCTGAAGCCAGTGCACAGAGGTTCCCAGAAATAGAGGTCCACGAAAATTACGAATTCACGTCCAAAGCGGTACAGACCTTTTGCATCATCATCGACAGTCTTTTTCAGCTCGGCTCGCGACGCTTCGAGCATACGACGCTCAGCCGTTTGTTCCGTATCTCCATCACTTTTCTCAGATAACTTGACGAATGCAGCGGTGCCAAGAGCTATGTTGGCTGTAGCTCTAAGTATTCTCCCTCTGAATTGAGAGCTCCGCGATGGCAAAGGCCCGAGAAGCCGAGATCGAAATGTCGAATGCCATCGGGCAAGATTCGTGGTGGTTGTGGGAGCTCTAGAGAAACAACGGCGAGCGCAGAACCGGCCAAGTAAGATGGCCGGTCGCATCTCTATTAAAACTTAATAATTATAACGAATGAAGAGAATAGATGAGCATGATGGGCGACACTATTACTGTCTTATTCAGTTTCACAATGCTGCTGCAAGGAAATGTTCACGCCATTAGCACATGCAAGGAAGAACATCGATGGTGTTGAATCTTCGAGAGGATCGCGCGGAAACATCTGCAAGGAATGTGACGTAGTACATCCAATTCGAACCCGAGACCGGCAAATTCCGGTTCTGATAGGTGGATAAGGCAAAAAACTGCATTACCTAATGCAACGAAGCGTAGGTACCTAATGTATCTATAGTGGGCCACTTTAAACTTCCCGCCTTATGCCGTCTTTATGTTCCCACTACTGACTCAGCCTTTGGTGATCCCAACGCGGCAAATTAGAAAAAAAAAAAAAGGTTCACAAGCCAAAGACAAGAGAACTTACGAGATAATCCTCTGAAAAAAAGCCAGAATCCAAGTTTTACCTCAAATTCGATCATTTATATTCCCGAATTATCCTATAATCCTTCATACTTTTCCATTCAACCAAGTTCAATCGCAAACATGGGTTGGTTCTGGGCGGATGGCGCTCAAACGAAAGTCCAATCACAGCCTTTATCGCATAACACATTCGCCCTATCTCAAGATGGAGCACGATCACCTCCAGTAAGTCGACATTAGAATCCGAGTACTCCAGTTAGTCCTAACCGTTGATAATGTTATTAGCCGGGATGTCCGATGCATAAACACCAAAAGTCTGCCGATGCAATGACATTTTCCTCGGGCTGTCCCGTTAAGCATGATACTGCCATCTCTGAACGTCCCTCAGGATGTCCTGTACCCCATGACTCGAGAGAATACAAAGAACATAGAAAGGAGTGGAAGAAAGAGTGCAAGAGAGAATGGAAAAAGGACCATGAATCGCAATCTACATTGTCGAGACTAAATCCGCTCAACTACATGTTCCGCGACTTATCACAAGCGCCCGCTCCGGACCAAACGCACGTCCTTCCCACATCGCGCGAACCCTCAACAATTCCTAGGGGCGATGGAGACGGCAATTGGGAATACCCCTCCCCACAGCAGATGTATAATGCCCTCCTGCGCAAGGGCTACACGGACACAGACGTCACCGCAGTTGAGAGCATGGTGAGCGTACATAATTTCTTGAATGAGGGAGCGTGGGCCGAGATTATGGATTGGGAAAAGCGATTCGCTGGTGGTCTCTACAAGGGGTGGCGTTTGTGCAGTCACGGCGAGCACAATTTCGAGAATATGGCGAAGAAGTATGGATACGACAAGGAGCTAGAAAATCTGAGCCCAAGCCTGGTCAGATTCCAAGGCCGACCGAAGGACATGACACCAAAGGCGGCCATGTTCCAGGTCATGGGTTGGCTATACCCCGGAGCCTTTGGGTAAGATGACCTTCCTTGCCATTGTTCGATGGAAGTTGGACTAACCCAGATCATAGGACCGAACCACCTTTCGATCGGCACGATTGGTACGTATCCCGAGATGTGAACGGCCAGCGAAAAGAAGTTCGCTACGTTATCGACTATTACTCAGGACCGCCTGAACCCACGGGCGAACCGGTATTCTACCTTGACGTACGACCGGCAATGACACCGACCGGAGCAGCTGAGAGAGCATTACGATGGGGTTGCGACGTATGGTGGAGAGCAATAGGTGGTGACGCACGTGAGCGGGAAAAGCAGAGCAAACCGAAGTGATAAGACGGCTATGCGAAAACCAAAACCAAATACTGTCATGAATAACATTGATCGGGGGGGTGGAGTTTTGGATTTGCTTTGCATGGTGTACTATGAATGGGAGGCTCAGCAGTTTCTATCACCGTAATGCATCACGACCCCTTGGATTCGCGAAGTACATTGCTTTTATTATCCTGTACATAATACACAGCTTCTGCCATCTCCTCTTCACTGCAAAGAGTATAATGGACCACGTGTCTTGACGTCGCTATGGATCTTTCAAGCAGACGATCTCCCGGCCCATCGATCAGTCCTTTATTTATAACTCAAATGAATAGACTACCTGGATTGGCCAATACTCATATTATACTATTATAATATACTTAAGCCCCGCAGCAAATTGTCTTCATCGAGCTATTAACGAGCCGGCTAAATCCATGGTTCGCTCCCTACCGATGCTTCCAGATAACGGCAGAGGAATTGTATTTGGGATTCGCGTGACGTGTTCTGATCTTATCAAATCCTCCACGATCCTCCAACGTGGCCAATTACATACCTAAGTATAGGCACTTACAAACCTAAGAAATTTAATAGTCACGTCTATCCCAAGATTTGATATCTGAGCTGGTTCCTTTTGATTGATTTGCTAGTTCTTCAAATATCCCATACACCCAGTGAATAACTCAATTGGACTTCATTGGATCTTAGCTACGCTTAGAGTCTAAGACGTATACAACTATATCGCGCTACGTCTATTTAGTGAAGGGATGTAAGTGTTCCTACCTACCTCAATAGTCGTAGTCGACCTTAGCTCAAATAAAGAGCTCGCTCCCTTGCGTGCATCATATTAACGAACCAGATTACTCTAATCTCACCTCATCTTCGACGAGTTGAGGGCATATTTTGGCTCCCTAATGCTGCACCTAATACCTGGCAACTCACTAAAGGTGAATTTCGAGAGCATATTAGGGAAATACAAGGTCTCGACGCTAGACGAGTTCTGGATTGGACTCCTGGTACTGGAAGCTCTCTTGATTACGGGTGTCATTGGTTTACGGGTGCTTGAAGTGATAGGTAGAGGTGCGCACAAATCGAGGTGGAATAGCCACTCTGCCGTACATCTCTAAACGCAGAATAGACAATTATAGAATGAAATATGAGCCTCAACGCCAAACATAATCTGCATCTGCTAGGACTCTATCCTGTAATGTTCATGGTGCGGAAGTCAAGCTAGATTACCGTAGCTAGACCTAAATCTAAACACGCAATACATGCCGACTTCTCTTTCTAGGATACGATAGCGATTGACACTCCGGAGTCTGCTATAATCGACTGCCCATTGACGAAGCTCGCCCCAGGGCTAGCCAGGAAGTGGATTACGTTGGCAATTTCCTCAGCTGTAGCAACCCGACCCAAAGGCATCGACTTATTGATCAAGTCTTCAATCTCAGGCTTTCTCTGGAAGCCACGTCGCAACATTGGCGTATCTGTGAATCCTGGGCACACCTCGTTGATGCGAAGGCCTGATTTCTGGTTTTCTAGGGCTGGTGTGCACGTTTAGCTTAGCCATGTCCTTGAATGACTAGGTACGGACTAATTACGACAGAAAGGGTCTATGGAACTCACCAGCACACTTTATTATACCCCTCGCAGCGAATTTTCTCGCCGTGTAAGTGATCGAATTAGTTGAGCTGACATAGGAAGACAGAGAGGTAACATTCATAATCGAGCCGGGACCTATACTGCGACGGCCACTACGCCCTTCGACATGAGCCGGCTCTTGATCTTTCATGGCGACAATCTCCTCTTGAAGCTATCCGTGGGATCTAGGAAACCAAAGAAATGAGATTTCAGTCAACGGTTTTGATGATACTCGTAGAATAATTCTATTCGACGAGTGATAGCCAAAGGTAGGTACTGACCCCAGCGCTATTAACAGCGTAGTCAAGCCTGGCGAATCGCTTCTTAACTTCTTCTACTATCGCCTTGACGGACGCTCGGTCCCGAACATCAACGGCTATGGCCAACGTTTGATAATCTCCAGCCGTTGCTATCGACTTGCTCTTCTCTGAGGCCTCGGAGGCTGCATCGAAGACCTGGTCTGCGAAGACGACGGCTCGAGCCCCCCTCTCTGCGAACAACAAGGCGGTCTCGAGGCCGATACCGCTGCCTATCCATTCCTGTTTAATCCCACTTGTGTCCTTGGGGGTACATTGGGAAAGGCTGTTACATACATACCAGCGCCAACAACCAGAGCTACGCCGTTGACATCCATCTTGACTTGAAAGAGTATAACCGTTAGGTATATCAGAATGTCAGAGTAGGAATGAAATGTAGATTGAGAACAAATATGTCATTCAACGACGAAGTGATCGACATGTTGTTGACAAACTTCTACCCCTCTGGAAAAAAGGGAGGAGTGTCACGTGGCGCAGTATGTATGAAGGGAAGAAACCGGTTGTTCCGCGAGGAGCTGCGAACTATCTAGCTACGGATGTGGTATACATACATGATCCTTCTTTGTCTGTCATATCTTACCACCTGAAGTGAGATATCTGGAAGTGAGGGCCACATTGCGATTTAGGTAATGCAGTGTTTAAATCTTCTCCGCCGATAGGAAAGCTCCGGCATCAGGAAGTTGGTCGTTTGAATAACCCAACCCACCCTTTCGTTAAGAACACCAATCTATTCTGTACTCTTGTCGTCGCTTGTGTTATAGGAGAACTCTAAACAGTCGCATTTTGAGGCTCTGCTGGAAAATCTTAATATGACATGTTCCTACCCTCCCTCATGCGATGTGAGCCGCACGTAGTGTTGCAAGTGGGCCGCACCTTAGGCTGCGAGGAAACACTTTTGTCCTACAGCACCTCGTACAGAACAAAGTGTCGGGGATGCTACGCTAGAAGCCCCACCAAAAGTGTCCTATGCCGGGTCTTAGGTAATAAGCAATACTGTGCGCTAATTGAACAAATATAGAGCCAATAATCCACTATAAGTTGTCAAAGCTGCCATCCATTTACAGCGTATAAATCCCTTATCGCAATCTGGATTTAAGCACCTAAGTGTCCAACCAAAACGGTAACCTGTGTGTATTTAGGATGGCACGATTTATGACGAGATATCTTCCAGGTATGTGCTATTTAATTCAACTTTAATATTCTAAGTTTATAAAGATATACGATAATATATAACACGTAAAAACCCCATTTATATCCGGTTAAATAACTACATATAAGTACTTACTTAAAGTAATTTAAACAGTTAACCGGTTGTTTTTATCGACTGTTTAATAAATTTATTAGTTAGCTAATTTTAACAATTTAATTAGCTAGCTTAATATAAGATGTAATACACTTTAATGCTAACACTTAGTCGTAAATATAATGGGCTATTTTACAAAAACCGCTAACCCGTTAAAACCTTAAAAATTAATAATATAATTAAATTATATTTAAAGACCTTTTATATTTTAATCTTTAATAATTTTATAAATATTAATCGTATAAAAATATAACTTAAATTATTATATATATAATTAATAAACTTATTTATAAGTATAATTTTATAAAATTAAATTTAATATTAAAGGAAAAATAATAAGTTAAAATAAAAGTAAGTATATTTTTAATATTTTAAATTTAAGCTTTAATAGCTTTAATAGCTTTAATAGTTATAATAGCTTTAATAGTTATAATAACTTTAATAGCTTTAATAGTTATAATAATTATAATGGTTATAATGGTTATAATAGTTATAATAGTTATGTTAAAAATAATTAGCCATTAAAAATAACTAGGATTTACACCTTATAAAATTTATAACTAGGTTTGCTTATATTTAACACATTCCTTAATTAGCCTTATATTAGCTATTTTTATTAATTAATATACTCTTTATTTAAGCTTTAAATAATATTATTTAAGCTGTTAAGCTTAACGTAATAATTTTATATTTACCCTTTTAATTTCCTTACAATTTATAACATTTAATACTTATTATTACAAATTATTAGCTATTTTATTAATCTTATTATTACTAATACATAATAGCAAAGGTAAATAAATATATTATAAATTATTATTAATTAACTTTAAATTAAAAATTTATAAAGCCATATAATAAAAAATACTATTTTTTATTAATCTTATTATTATTATTAATAATAATAAGAAAAGATTAAAGTAATAAAAATAATTATAATAATTATAGTTAAAATTATTCTAAAACTTAATAATTTTAAAATTAACACTAATATATAATATTTAATATTTCAAAATTAAATAACCTTAAAATTAACATTAATATATAATATTTAATATTTTAAAACTTTATAATTTTAAAATTAATATTAAAATATAGTATTTAATATTTTAAAATAAATATTATTAATTTATAATGTATTAGAAATATCTTTTATTACTTAAATAAAAATTTTAAATATATTAATAAATAAAATAAAAAGATTTTTAAGAATATTAAAATTTTAATTAAATAATGGTATAATAAAAATAAAAATCTTTTTATTTAATTTATTAAAAAGTTTAAATATTATTTTATAAAGTTATATACTTTAAAACTTTTTATTATTCTTTAAGATAAAATAAAAAAATAATTAATATAGTTAAAAAGAACAAATTATTTAAGAAATTATATAATAGGGGATTAGGAAAAACCTTAAAAATTAAAGAATTTTTAACTAAAAGGTTAACTTTAAGTTTGTAATAACTAAAAGAAAAGGTAATAAGGAATAATAATTTTAAAAGCTTTAATTTAAATAAAGATAATTAAGAGGAATTATTTAATAAAAATAATGAAAAAGATAATAAAGATAATAATAAAAAGATTTATTTTATAAATATAAAAAAATAATTATTATAAGAAATAATAAGCGCTTTAAAATAAAAAATTTATCCTATAAAAGAAGAATTTTACCTTATAAAAAAAGGTATAAATCTTAAAAATAAAAACTAAAACTTTAATTAAATTTTAAAACTTATAATTAAGGATTAAAAGGATTAACATAATATAAGTTATTTATTACGAATTGCAAGGAAATTAAAAGGGTAAATGCAAAATTATCATGTTAGGCTTAATGGCTTAAATAATATTACTTAAAGCTTAAATAAAGAATATGTTAATTAATAAAAATGGCTAATATAAGGCTAACTAAAAGAGTATATTAAATATAAATAAACCTAGTTATAAATCTTATAAAGTATAAATCTTAGTTATTTTTAATAGCTAGTTATCCCTAATATTTCCCTTTTAATTAAAGAGATTTTATCCTAATTAATTTAGCTAGTAATAAGCCTTATAATAGCCTTTTTAAATGCCTTAATATACCTATAATTAATAATAGGTTTTTTTGGTAATAAGGCTTAATTTAAGGCTTACTATAATGTATTTCTTAAGTTGCTTAGGCTTCCTATTACTATTAGTAATTAATTTAATATCTTTAATTGGTAAAGTTATAAAGGTTATAAATAAGGTCTATTTTTTTTAATAAATATTATTTAAGTTAATTATTAAATTGTTTTAAAATCTTTAATTTTATAATTACCATTTTTATTTAACTTTTCTATAGTTATATTTATGATATATTAAACTATTTATTTAATAATAACTTAATAATCTATTAGGTGATTTTTAATTATATTTATTAAGACTTTATAAGTAATAAGGTTATTATCCTTTATTAATTTAAAAGTTTTAAGGTTATATTCATTTTATAACAAACCTTTTAATCCTTTAAGGTTTTTTTATAGGTTAATAATAGTAATAATTAAGCTTATAATTAAATCTATAATTAAGTTATAAGGTTAAGTTAATTTAAAAAGATTTAAATATATTAATTATCCTATAATTATAAAATTTAAGATATAATAAGCCTTATAATAACAAAATGCTAATACTTTAACTTTAAAAGGTAGCTTAATGTTTTCTAAATAATTATCCCTATTGTAATAAACTTTTATAACTATAGTTAATATGGTTTAAATATTATATATTATTGGATAAAAGGCAAAAATGCCTCTGTAATTAATATTAAAAAATTTATTAATATTTTTAAGCATATTAATTAATAACTCTTTTAGGGTGTTAATAAATTTAATAATTATATGTTAAATTATTATTCTTTTTAATATAGGTTTTTTCAAATTTTTATTATTATAAAGGTTATTAAATATTAAATAAAGGATTTCATTATTAAAACCTTTATAAATAACAATTACCATTTTCTTATTATTATATCCTACTTCTTATTTAAAGCTAATCTTAAAAAATCTCTTAAGGATTGCCTTTTTAATTAATCCATTAGACTTAGTGTTTAGCAATAACTTTCATAGGTATAAAATCCTTTTAGGGATTGTTAAATTAATGTTAATAAGATTTTGCTAAATCTTTTTAATCTTTCCAATTTACTTAATATTTAAATTATTTTCTTAGCTCTTTTTAATATTATTCTACAAGGTATTATTTAATTATTATAGGATGTTATCCTCTTTATAAATGTTAATATTATTGTTAAAAATAAAATTATATAAATCTATCTTAATATTACTTAAAGTTTAATTCTTTTTATTCTTAATTATTGAATATTCTATATTATTATCCTACTTTTAAGTTTTAATATCCTAAATATAAATGGGCTTAACATTTTTTATAAGGTTAATTTTAATATATAGCTTAAGGCTTATAGGTTTTAAGGCTATAATTAATATTAATAAATTAATATATTTTGGTTAAATTTTCATAAGTATTTTATTAAAAATTATAGGTATTAACAACTCTATTACTAGTATTACTATAAGTATTTCTTTAAGTAACGTAAGGATTATAAATAGTATTAAAGTGTTAGGGTTTAGATTTAAGCTTTTAATCTTTTTTAATAAATTTGAAGCCTTATAAGATTACTTTTATTAATTATTTTTAATACTTTTAATAAACTAATTAATAATTATCTTATTTTTAGGTTTATTTTTAATAATATTAGGTTATAAATTAATTAATTTAAATCTTTAAAAATTCTCCTAATTAGTGATAAATATTATATCTATTTCATAATTAATAATAAAATCTTTAATAGGTATTTTTAAATAATAAAAGATTATAAAAGATAAGAATTAAAATTTTAGTAAAATTTAATAAATGATTTCTTAAGTAATAGTTATTTATAATTTCCCTTTTATTTAAGATTTAAAATTAATAAAATTAGTGGGGATTTTAATATATTAACATTAAGGATTAATTATTATATAATAATTAAAGTATAAAGGATTAAAAAGTCCCTTTTTATTACTAAAATGGTTTAACTTATTAAGGATTATTTAATTAAAATAATTAAAATCCTTATTAGGCTTAAAAAAGCCTTAGTTATGGTTATTTTTTAAGTATAATAGGCCTTTTTATTTATATAGTTTAAGCTAGTTTAAGGGCTTCTCTTACTCATATATAACTAATAATTTAAAAACTATCTTTTAAAGCTTATCTTATAATCTCTATTAATTATCTTTAACTATATAACCTAAATATTAACAAAAATATTAAACTTTAGGCTTTTTCACATATTATTTAATATATTTATTAATAAAATATTTAACTTCTTATTTTAATTCTTTATAAAGATTAATAATTATTAATTTAAGCTTAGAAATAATTTTTTTAAAAGGATTTTATCCCTAAGATAATTTATAAAGCTATATTAATGATATTATAAAATAAATCCTTTAAGTATTAGGAAAGTTTAACTTATACATTAATAGTGAAACTTTATAAATTATCTTAAATAATCTTACTTTAACTAGTAATTATTTTTTTTTAAATTTATTAAATAAGTAATAACCCTTATAAAGATATAAATAAATAATATCTCTTATTTTAAGCTTTATTAATATATATTTATCATTATATTATTCTTTAATTATTACTCCTATTATATCTATTAATTAGATAGCCTCTTTAAATCTTTTTACCCTTAAAACCTTTCTAACTTTATTAAAGATAACTTTACCTTTTTAACTATTTAAGATATTAAATATTAAATAAGGTTAAAATCCCAATACTAACTTATTAAGGTTTTTTCCTAACAAATTAGTTAAAGAATTATTCAAATAATATTATAGCTTAATTATAATAATAATTTAAAAAATATTAGGATTAATAGTTATATAAAAATAAATAATAATTTCTATAATTTAATTTTTCTTTTTAAAAGCTTTATCAATTTATAAATAATAGGTAATTAAAAATAACATATCTATTTTTAATAAGGTAAATATTTCTTTTTATAAATCTAATATTTATTTAAGATTTTAATTATAAATGATATTTATTAGTAATTTTTAATTAGCTATTTATAAACTTAATAAGATAATTTAAGCTTAATCTTTAATAATATATTATTTATTTCTTAAAATTAATAAAAATTTTTTATTATTTTTATAAATTATTGTTAATAAGGTATTAAATTCTTTATAATTTTATATTCCTTAATAATATTTAGTAAAGTTAACACTAAATATATTAGTTATAATATTTAATGTAATTATATAATAGGGAATATTAAATATTTAAATAAGTATTAAATGTCTTAGTAATAATTATTAATCTTACTAATTCTTATAATATATAGGATAGTATTAATAAAATTATTTAATATGTTAATATTTCTTAAAGAAATAAATATCTTATAAGTTATTTATTATTTTATTTTTACCAAAATGATGCTTCTTATTATATACCAGCTTAAAAATAGGCTTTATATAGATTTTTAATATATAAAGATTTTTATTATTTTTTAAATTAATATAATATAAGAGGTTATTTTTTAAAATAAAAGGTATTAAGTATTTGATTTTATATTTAAGCCTTATGCCTTTACTTAATTTAATCTTAATAATTTCTTTTAAGCTTTTCTTAATGTTATTATACTAATCCTTAACCTATTTAATAATAATCTTTAATTCCTTCTTAGCTTTATCCTATAAGATTTAATAAACTTTATTATATTTAAGATTAGTGGTATATCTTTTAATAATTTAATCCTTAAATTTATTATTAATCATTATTATTATAATATTTAAATTAGGTTTATTTTCTTTAAAAAGATAAGCCATATTAAAATCCTCTTAAATATTATCAAATTTACTTACTTTAAAAAGAGTTAATTTCTCTTCCTTAATTACTATTAAAAGTTTTAAAAATATATCTAATATTATATTTAATAATTTAAAGATATATATAATATTAAAGTTAAATTATAATAAAAATGATATAACATTAATTAACCTAGGGTTAACCTTATTTAAGTTTATTATTTTAATAAATATATAATTAATTATCCCCTTAATGATTAAGTGGTTTATAAATACTACCATTAGGAATAATATAAACATTAATAATTTCCTATTTTTATAACAAATCTATATAAGAGTTACCACTTTTAATTCTATTAATTCATATTTTTTTTCAATTCTTATAGTAATTTTAAATATAAATAAAATAGGCTTAATTAAATTAATAGGAATATTTTTCTCTAATATTAATTTTCTATCCTAATTAATACTTAACTAAAATATTATAACTCCCTAAGCCTTAAAGTAAGTATTCACTTTTATAAAAATAGGCCTGTTATAATTATTATAATATATATAATATTAGGTGTAAAGATATTTTTATAACTCTTTAAAGGCTTTTAATTCTTCCTTAATAAATTTAAATTTAATCTTAGCAATATACATTTACCTAACTTATTTAAAAACTTTAATTAATAACAGATTTTTTTTTTTATTTCTGTTAATAAGGCTATTTTATAGGCTTATAATGAGGCTATTTTAAATTTATACCAAGCTATCTTTTTCCTTAGTCACCTAAATATATCTAAATAGGTCTTTAGGGTGTTTAAGGTATTAAAAAAGCTTAATTTTTTAAATATCTTAATCTTATTATTAGTTTTTTAAATTCCTTTACTATTAATAATATATCTTAATAATTTTACAATAGGGTAGGTTATAAATAATTTATAAGGGCTAATATAAATTTAAGCTTTATTTAAAATCTTTAAAACTTATTTAAGATATTTAAGATATTTTTTAATGGTTTTACTAAAGATAATAATATCGTTAATATAAGCTTTAATAAAGTTTAAATCTTTAAATAGCCTATTTATAAATTATTAAGTAAATGTTAAAAAGTTTTTAAAACCTATTAAAGCTATATATAAATATTTTAGCCCCTTATAGTTAATAATAATCATCTTATTATTATACTTTTTTCTTATGGGTAACTAGAAAAAAAAGTTAAAGGTATTTATTAAGGTAAAATAGTAATGGCTTATTATATCTCTTATTATATTTTCTTAGTTAAGTAAAGGATATATATTAGGGATAATTATTTAATTTAATAACCTAAAATTAGTCATTATGTATTCCTTTTTTTTATTATTAGTTTTTTTCTATATAATAAATATAGGGCAGGTAATAGGCATTAGCTAAGTTTTATAAGACATTTTCTTTTAAATATAAAAGTTATTATTAACCTTATTAAAAAAGAAGTAATCTTTTATCCTTAATAGGTAAGCTTTTATTAGCTTTAATTATTGCTATCAACTATTAATAAAATTAATATATATCTTCTTATCCTTTGGTATAAATATTATATCCTTATTTCTAAAAACATTATACCTATTTATTAGGGTTTTAACTTTAATAGCTAATTTAAGCTTAAGAATATTAATAAATACCTCTACTTTAAACTTAATAATAGGGATATCCTTAGGTTTATTAATTCTATAGGAAAATATAAAAAAAGTTAGGCTTAAAATGGTTAGGCTTTTTATTAACATTATCTTAAACAAAAGGTTACTTATTTATAAGATTAATAAAACCTATTTTGGGAGGTATTTTAACATAATAATTACTAAATTTCTATTAATCTTTATTAAATAGGTAATTTAAAAGGTCATTCTATTTCTCCTAATTTAAATCTTTATTTTAATAGTTCTTTAGGTTTTTTTAATTAATTAGTTAAGCTTATATATTTTTTTTATAAGGTGAAATTTTCCTTAATTATTGGTTCTTTTAAATTGTTATAGGCTAAGCCTTATTATTACTCACTAACATTTTTTTTATAATAAATTTATTAACTATAGCATTAAATATAGCTTTATATATTAAGTTAAAGTAGTATAATTAAATTAATTTATTAATATAATTAATAGGTTTAAACAAGTTTATATAGTTAATTTATATTAAAGTTTTCCCTATTATAAATATTATTAACTTCTTAACTATAATGATTACTCTAAAGATTATTAAAGCTTTAAATATGTTATTAATTTTTCCTTTAATCCTTATATTAAAGACTAACTTGAAAAAGTAGTTTCCTTAAAAAAAGTTAAGTTTAATATTATATTTAACTATAAAATTAGTTTTTATTAACATTTTAGAAACTAAATTCTTTAAAATATAAGCTATGATTTAAAAATAGTTATAAATCTTAATATTATTTATTAATCTTTTAATATAAAAATTAAACTTAACCTATATATTAATTAAAATTTAAGATTAGATTCTTTTTAACAATATAGGATTAATCTTTAAGAAGATAAAGTTCTTTATTTATTAATTAATCCATTTTTAATTTATTATAATACTTAAACTCTTTATATCCATATAAATTTAAATATTAGAAGCCTTTAAATTAGATTTAACTCCTATTTTAAAATATAAAATTTTCTTTTTAAAATTTTTAAATTTTCATTTAAAAGTAAGGCTAGCCTTAACTACCTATCCTACTACTAATTAAATCTTAATAATAGCAAATAATTATTAATTAAGGCTAAATTTAATAAATGATATATATTTAACTTATTAAATACGCTATTAACATTATTTAATATCTTTATAGGATTATAAGATAGTTTTTATAATAAATAATACCCTATAATATATATAAATTAGGCTTAATAATTCCTTATATATAATCGCTTAAAACGCTATAATATTTATATTTAAAGTTATTAAGCACTTTATAAGGTTATCCTTAAAGCTTATAAGATATATAAAATATAAGTCATTAAAATAATGTTCTTTTTTATATATAAACCTTATTTCTTTATTAATCTTAATCTTTACCTTTTTTTTTAAGATTAGAATATATCCCTTAATTATTAACTAATTAATTCAATCTTAAATATCTTCTTAATACTTCTAAACAACCTTATTAATATAATATATAAAGATCTTCTTACCTTATAATAACCTTTTTTTAAAGTATTAATACCTAAAGGATTTATGATTATATTAATTATTAAATCGCATATGCTTTTTATTATTAACACTTTAGCCTTTAAACCTATTAATTCTAAAGGTAGGCTTAAATAAGCTCTTATTATTCCCAAATGTTAATCTTAAAAATTGGTTTTAAACATTATAATCTACTTATAAGGGTTATTAATTATATTAATTATTATAGTAACCTTTATTCTAAAAAGATCTTAATTTTTAAAGATTAATCTAATAAGCCTTTTCTTTATTTTAAAAGTTATTATACTTTTTATTAAAATTTTAATCCATTTATAAAGCTATACTACCTTTAATAATACCTCCTAGTTTTACTCATAAGGATTTCTCCTTTTTAATAGCAAGTTTAAGCTAAGCTATTTTTTATATATACTTAATAAAAATTGGTAGTAGTTTTTATAAAGTTAATAATAAGGTTTAATATAACCATATAAGCTTTTAAAAATCTTTAATATCACCTTAAACCATAACATATTTAAATAAAATACTAGCGAATGTTTTAAAGGAATAATTATTTTTAATATCTTTTAAGGTATATATGATATTTTTAAATCATGTAATTATTTTACTAAGCTTAATACTATATTCTTTAAAAATACCCTTAGTAAGGCTTTTTAAATTTTTCTTAAACTATTTTTTTTCCTCACTTAATAAACATATTTATTATTAATTAAAAATATTTCTATTAAATAATAAGTATATTCTATTAAGGATTACATTTTCTTAAACAATATTAATACCAATGAACTTATATACGCATTATTTTTATATATAAAGGTTACTATAATAATTAGTTTTACCCTTATATTACCAACCACCTTTTCCCTTTTTAAATTCTAATTTAAAATAAAAAATACCTATATTAAAAACCTTCTAATCTATTTAAATAATTATATTATCTATTCCTAAAATTAGGGTAATTATAGGAGTGGTAATTAATAATATAATAATTTATTATAAATTATCCTCTAATATTAATAGCCTTTTCATAAATATTAATATAAATTATTTTAAATTAAAAGTTAAAATTTTCTTATTAAAATCTATAAAATTGTTTAATTCCTCTTTAAGCGTTTAAATATTAACAAATTTTTACACACCCTTACCTTTAAAATTAATTAAGACTAACGGCTTTTCTATAGTAGCTATTGTTAAGATATTATTATTATCTTATATTAAGTATTAAAAATTCTTAGAAATATTAATAATAATTATTTTAGTAGCTATCTCCCTAAGTTTTCTATTATTTTTAAAGGTATTCACTTAAATAATAAGTTATTTAATACTATTATAAATTTATATAATAGCCTTAACAAATCATTATTACTTATTAATTTCCATTTCTAAATTAAAATCAAAATAACCTATATTATATTAACCTTTTTAATCCTTAATTATAAGTTTTAAAGCTTAATTAAAGCTCTCATTTTTATTTTTAAGATTTATACTTTCCTTTATAAGGTAAAATTCTTTTTTTATAAAATAAGTTTCCTATTTTAAAACACTTATCATCTCTTATAATAACTATTTTTCCACATCTATAAAATAAATCTCCTTATTATTATCCTTATTATCCTTTTTATTATCCTTACTAAATAATTCCTTTTAACTATCTTTATTTAAATTAAAGCTTTTAAGATTATTATCCCTTACTACCTCCTTTTCTAATTATTATAAACTTAAAATTAATCCTTTAACTAAAAGTTCTTTAATTCTTAAGATCTTTCCTAATCCCTTGTTACATAACTTCTTAAGTAATCCATTTTTCTTAACCATATAAAATACTTTTTTTATTTTATTCTAAAAAACAATAAAGTATTATAAGTTATATAGCTTTACAAAGTGATATTTAAGCTCCTTAATAGATTAAACAATAAGATTTTTATTTTTATTAAGCCACCATTTAACTAAGGTTTTAATATCTTTAAAAACCTTTCTATTATACCTATTAAAATATTTAAGATCCTTTTTTAAATAATAAAAAATGTTTTTAACATCTTATAAATTAGTAACCTTTATTTTAAAATATTAAATGTTATGTTTTAATATTAATTCTAAGATTATTAGGTTATAAATAATTTTAACTATAATTGCTATAACTATTCTATTATTTTAATCTTCCCTTATTACCATTAATATTACTAATAAGATTTAATAAAAGGTAGTATTTCCTATTATATAACTTTATAAATTTTTGGTTTAAAGTTAACTAATAATAATTTGTAATATCTTTATCTAAATTAATAAGATAGTTAGTAATTTATAATAATAAACATTAAATATTACAAATTATAAAAAAATTAAAAGGATAAATATAAAATTATCACATTAGGCTTAACGGCTTAAATAATACTACTTAAAGCTTAAATAAAGAGTATATTAATTAATAAAAATGGCTAATACAAGGCTAATTAAAGGAGTGTGTTAAATATAAGCAAACCTAACTGTGGATCCTATAGGGTGTAAATCCCAGCTATTTCTAATAGTTAGTTATCCCTAACATTATTTTAATTTTAATTTAAAAATGAAAATTAATAAATAATAATAATTTGTTAAAGCTATCACATAAATCTACAATAATATTAAATAATTTATTGTTAAAGTAGATATTTTTAAAGATAATAAAAAACTTGGGAAAATAGTTATTAAAATAATTACTATTAATATTTTTAAAAATTATTAACGCTTAATATAAGATAATAATAATATCTTAATAATAGTTATTATAAAGAAGTTATTAGCCTTAATTAACCCTAAGGGTAAGGATATATAAAAGTTTATTAATATTTAAATATTTAAAAAGGAATTAAATGATTTTATAAACTTTAACAAGGAAATTTTAACTTTTAATTTAAAATAATTTATATTAATCTTTATAAAAAAGTTATTAATATCAAAGGATAATTTATAATAAACTATTATATTATTAATTATTACTCCTATAATCACTTTAACTTTAAAAATAAATGATATAATTATTTAAATGGATTAAAAGATTTTTAATATAGGTATTTTTTATCTTAAATTAGAATTTAAAAAAGGAAAAAATAGTTAATAATGTGAAAATAAAATTAATTATTATAATAACCCTTATGTATAAAAATAATGTGTATATAAGTTTATTAATATTAATATTATTTAAGAAAATATAATTTTTAATAATATATATTTATTATTTAATAGAAATATTTTTAACTAGTAATAAATATATTTATTAAGTAAGGAAAAAGAATAGTTAAAAAAGAGCTTAAAAAGCTTTATTAATGATGTTTTTAAGGAATATAATATTAAACTTAGCAAAACAACCACATGGTTTAAAAATACTACATATATCCTAAAAAATATTAAAAATAATTACTCCTTTAAAACATTTATTAACACCTTATTTAAATATACTACAGTTTAAGGTAATATTAAAAATTTTTAAAAACTTATATAATTATATTAAGCTTTGCCACTAACCTTATAAAAGTTATTACTAATTCTTATTAAATATACGTAAAAAGTAGCTTAACTTAAACTCGCCACTAAAAAGGAAAAATCCTTACAAATAAAATTAAGAGATATTATTAAAGATAATATAACTTTATAAATAAATTAAAATTTTAATAAAAAGTATAGTAATTCTTAAAACAAAGAAAAAACTTATTAAATTAACCCTTAAAAATTAAAACCTTTTTAAAATAAAAATTACCATAATAATCGGCATAATTAATAACTTTTACAAATAAATTGTAACGCTTAAAACCAATTCTTAAAACTAATATTTAAAAATAATAAAAGCTTGTTTAAACTTGCTTTTAAAGCTAATAAGCTTAAAGGCTAAAGCATTAATAATAAAAGACATACACAATTTAACAATTAATATAATCGCAAATCTTTTAAATATTAACGCTTTAAGAGAAGGTTATTATAGGGTAAAGAAATCTTCACATATTACACTAATAAGGTCATTTAGGAATACTAAAAAAACACTTAAAATTAAATTAATTAGTTAATAATTAAGAGATATATTTTAACCTTAAAAGAAGAGATAAAAATTAAAATTAACAAAGAAATAGGATTTATATATAAAGAAGAACATTACTTTAATAACTTATATTTTATATACCTTATAAACTTTAAAAATAACCTTATAAAGTATTTAATAGCTTTAAATATAAGCGTTATAACATTTTAAGTGATTATGTATAAGAAATTATTAAGCTTAATTTATGTGTATTATAGGATACTATTTATTATAAAAATTACCTTATAAATCCATAAGGATACCAAATAATATTAATAATATATTTAATAAATTAAACACATATCATTTATTAAATTTAACCTTAATTAACAATTATTTACTATTATTAAGATTTAATTAGTAATAAGATAAATAATTAAGGTTAGCCTTACTTTTAAATAAAAACCTAAAAGCTTTAAGAAAAGAATTTCATATTTTAGAATAGGAATTAGATTTAATTTAAAGGTTTTTAACGTTTAAATCTATATGAATATAAGGAGCTTAAACATTATAATAAATCGCAAATAGATTAATTGATGGGTAAAGAACCTTATTTTTTTAAAGATTAACCTTATATCATTAAAAAGAGTTTAATTTTAAACTTTAATTAATATATAAATCGAGTTTAACTTTTATATTAAAAAATTAGCAAATAATATTAAGATTTACAGCCATTTTTAAATTATAATTTACGTTTTAAAGAATCTAGCTCTTAAAATATTAATAGGGATTAATTTTATAGCTAAATATAACATTAAACTTAATTTCTTTTAAAAAAACTACTTCTTTAAATTAATCTTTAATATAAGGATTAAGAGAAAGATTAATAATATACTTAAAGCTTTAACAATTTTTAGAATAATTATTATAATTAAAAAGTTAATAATATTTATAATAGGAAAGACCTTAATATAGGTTAATTATGTAAATTTACTTAAACTTATTAATTATACTAATAGGTTAGCTTAATTATATCATTTTAACTTAATATATAAGGTAATATTTAATACCATAATTAATAAGTTTATTATAAAAAAAATACTAGTAAGTAATAATAAGGCTTAACTTATAACGATTTAAAAGAATTAATAATTAGGGAAAATTTTACCTTATAAAGAAAATGTATAGGCTTAATTAATTAATTAGGAAAATCTAAAGAATTATTAGAATAAGGATTTAAATTAGGAGGAATAAAATGATCTTTTAAATTACCTATTTAATAAAGATTAATAGGAATTTAATAATTATTATATTAGAATATCTTTTAAAATAAATTTTATTAATCTTATAAATGAGTAATCTTTTGTTTAAGATAATATTAATAAAAAGCTTAATTATTTTAAGCCTAACTTTTTTATACCTTTTTACGAAATTAATAAACCTAAAGATATTTTTATTATTAAGTCTAAAGTAAGGATATTTATTAATATTCTTAAACCTAAAATAATTATTAAGGTTAAAATCTTAATAAATAAATATAATATCTTTTAAGATAAGGGTATAATATTTATATTAAAGGATAAGAAAATGTATATTAATTTTATTAATAGTTGGTAATAATAATTAAAGTTAATAAGAGTTTATTCGTTAGGAATAAAAGATTGTCTTTTCCTTAATAAAATTAATAATAACCTTTATACTTAAGGGAAAATATCTTATAAAACTTAATTAACGCCTATTACCTACCTTATATTTATTATATAAAAAAAGATTAATAATAAAAAAAAAGGGCATATAGTAGTTAATTTTAAGCCATTAAATCAAATAATTATCCTTAATATATATCTTTTACCTAATTAAAAAGATATAATGGAAAATATGGTAGGCCATTGCTATTTTATTTTAATAAATACCTTTAACTTCTTTTTTCAATTACTTATAAAAAAGAAATATAGTAATAAAATAATTATTATTAGCTATAAAAGGTTAAAACGCTTATATATAACCTTAATAGGTTTTAAAAACTTTATAATATTTGCTTAATAATTTATAAATAAACTATTTAAAAATTTAAGCTTTGTTAAAGCTTATATTAATAATATTATCATCTTTAATAAAATCGTTAAAAAATATCTTAAATATTTTAAATAAGTTTTAAAGATTTTAAATAAAGCTTGAATTTATATTAGCCTTTATAAATTGTTCGTAGCCTATTTTACTATAAAACTATTAAAATATATTATTAATAATAAGGAAATTTAAAAAATTAATAATAGGATTAAGGCATTTAAAAAGTTAAGTTTCCCTAATATTTTGGATATTTTAAAAACTTATTTAAATATATTTAAGTAGTTAAGGAAAGGGATAGCTTAATACAAATTCAAAATAATTTCATTATAAACCTATAAAACAACCTTATTAGTAGAAATAAAAGAAAAAAGTTTATTACTAATTAAAGTCTTTAAATAAATTAAGTAAATATATATTACTAAGGTTAAATTCGAATTTATTAAGGAAGAATTAAAAGTTTTTAAAAAGTTATAAAAACATTTTTATACCTAATATCATATATATTATAATAATTGTAACAGGCTTATTTTTATAAAAGTAAATATTTATCCTAAGGCTTAAAAAGTTATAATATTTTAGTTAAATATTAATTAAAATAAAGAATTAATATTAGAGAAAAATATTCTTATTAATTTAATTAAGCCTATCTTATTTATATTTAAAATTATTATAAAGATTAAGAAAAAATATAAATTAATAAAATTAAAAATAATAGCTCTTATATAAGTTTATTATAAAAATAGGAAATTATTAATATTTATACCATTCCTAATAATAATATTTATAAATCATATAATTACTAAAGGGATAATTAATTATACATTAATTAAAATAATAGATTTAAATAAGGCTAATCTTAAGTTAGCTAACGTTATATTATTTTTATTACGATTTAATTTTAACATTATATACATCCCTAAATTGTTAAATATAATACCAAATATATTTTTAAAATTCCTAACAATAATTAAGGAAAAGAAATTAGCTTTTTTTAAAATAAGTAAACTTAACAATATTTAAGAAAACTTTAATATAGTTTATTTTTTTAAAAAAGATAAACCTAACTTAAATATTATAATAATAATAATTAATGATAAGTTTAAGGATTAAATTATTAAAGGATATGTTATTAATCTTAAATATAGTAAAGTTTATTAAATCTTATAAAATAAAACTAAGAAAGAGTTAAAAATTATTAATAAATAAGCTAAAAATTAATGTAATAATATTAAGAAAAGCTTAAAAGAAATTATTAAAATTAAATCAAATAAAAATATAAGGCTTAAATATAAAATTAAATACTTAATATCTTTTATTTTAAAAAATAACCTCTTATATTATATTAATTTAAAAAATAATAAGGGTTTTTATATATTAAAAATTTATATAAAGTTTATTTTTAAGCTAATATATAATAAGAAATATTATTTTAGTAAAAATAGGATAATAAATGATTTATAAGGTATTTATTTCTTTAGGAAATATTAATATATTAAATAATTCTATTAATATTTGTTACGGATTAGAATCGTATTAATTAAACAAATATGAGTGTAAAGGGTGTTATTATTAAAATGAAGCTATCGTGACAATTGTATAGCTAAGGCTATTTAAATTAAGGTTAGCCCTAGCGTGGGCCACGTGCCCTAATGGCCAATTATCCCTAACAATATTACCTTATATATTATAAGAATTAATAAGATTAATAATTACCGCTAAAGTATTTAATACTTATTTAAATATTTAATATTTTTTATTATATGATTATGTTAAATATTATAATTAATATATTTAATATTAACTTTATTAAATATTATTAGGAAATATAAAGTTATAAAAAATTTAATACCTTATTAATAATAATTTATAAAAGTAATAAAAAAACCTTATTAATCTTAAGAAATAAATAATATATTATTAAAGATTAAGCTTAAGTTATTTTATTAGGTTTATAAATAATTAATTAGGGATTACTAATAAATATTATTTATAATTAAAACCTTAAGTAAATATTAAATTTATAAAAAGAAATATTTATTTTATTAGGGATAAATATATTATTTTTAATTATTTATTATTTATAAATTAATAAAACTTTTAAAAGGAAAAATTAAATTATAAAAATTATTATCTATTTTTATATAGTTATTAACCTTAATACTTTTTAAATTATTATTATAACTAAACTATAATATTACTTAAATAACTTTTTAATTAATTTATTAAGAAAAAGTCTTAATAAATTAATATTAAAATTTTAATTTTACTTAATATTTAATATCTTAAATAGTTAAAAAGATAAAGTTATCTTTGATAAAGTTAAAGAAGTTTTAAAGATAAAAAGACTTAAAAAGGTTACTTAATTAATAAATATAATAGAAATAATAGTTAAAAAATAATACAATAATAAATATATATTAATAAAGCTTAAAATAAGAAATATTATTTATTTATATTTTTATAAAGATTATTACCTATTTAATAAACCTAAAAAGAAATAATCGTTAATTAAAATAAAATTATTTAAGATAATTTGTAAAGTTTTATTCTTAATATATAAGTTAAATTTTCTTAATATTTAAGGAGTTTATCTTATAATATTATTAATATAATTTTATAAATTATTTTAAGGATAAGATCTTTTTAAAAAAATTATTCTTAAGCTTAAATTAATGGCTATTAATCCTTATAAAAAATTAAAATAGGAAATTAAATATTTTATTAATAGGTATATTAGGTAATATACGAAAAAGCTTAAAGTTTAATATTTTTATTAATATTTAAACTATATAGCTAAAGATAATTAATAAAGGTTATAAGATAAGTTTTAAAAGATAACTCCTAAATTATTAGCTGTATATAAGCGAGAAAAGCCTTTAAACTAACCTAAACTATATAGATAAAAAGGCCTATTATATTTAAAAAAATAACCATAATTAAAGCTTTTTTAAGCTTAATAAAGATTTTAATTAAAATAATTAAATAATCCTTAATAAGTTAAACTATTTTAATAATAAAAAGGGATTTTTTAACCTTTTATATTTTAATTATTATATAGTAGTTAATTTTTAATATTAATATATTAAAATCCTTATTAACTTTATTAATTTTAAACTTTAAATAAAAAGGAGATTATGAATAATTATTACTTAAGAAATTATTTATTAAATCTTATTAAAACTTTAATTTTTACCTTTTATAATTTTTTATTATTTAAAAACATTTATTAAAGATTTTATTATTAACTATAAAATGGATATAATATTTATTATTAATTAGGAAAATTTTTAAGGATTTAAATTAGTTAATTTATAATTTAATATTATTAAAAATAAACCTAAGAATAAGATAATTATTAATTAGCTTATTAAGAATATTAAAAATAATTAATAGGAATAATTTTATAAAGCTTTAAACTTGTTAAAAGAGATTAAAAGCTTAAATCTAAATCCTAATACCTTAGCATTACTTATAATCCTTATGCCACTCGAAGAAACGCCTATAACAGCGCTAGTAATAAAGCTATTAATGCCTATAATTTCTAACGAAATATTTATGAAAACTTAGCCAAAATATATTAATTTATTAATATTAATTATAACCCTAAAACCTATAAGCTTTAAGCCATATGTTAAAATTAACCTTATAAAAAATATTAAGCTTACTTATGCTTAAAATATTAAAACTTAAAAGTAAAATAATGATATGAAATATTTAATGATTAAAAATAAAAAGAATTAAGTTTTAAGCAATATTAAAATAAACCTATATAATTTTATTCTTAATAATAATATTAATATTTATAAGGAGGATAATATCCTATAATAATTAAATAATACCTTATAGAATAATATTAAAAAAAGCTAAAAGAATAATTTAAATATTAAGTAAATTAAAAAGATTAAAAAAATTTAATAAAACCTTATTAACATTAATTTAATAATCTTTAAAAAAGTCCTACACTTATAAAAGTTACTATTAAACATTAAGTTTAATAGATTAATTAAAAAAAAAATTTTTAAGAAATTTTCTAAGATTAGCTTTAAATAAAAAGTAAGATATAATAATAAGGAAATAATAATTATTATTTATAAAAATTTTAACAATGAAATCTCTTATTTAATATTTAATAATCTTTATAATAATAAGAATTTAAAAAAGCCTATATTAAAAAGGATAATAATTTAATATATAATTATTAAACTTATTAACATTTTAAAGAAATTATTAATTAACATGTTTAAAAATATTAATAGGTTCTTTAATATTAATTATAAAAACATTTTTACCTCTTATTTAATAATATATAATATTTAAATTATATTAACCATAGTTATAAAGGCTTATTATAATAAGAACGATTATTTAAAAAATATTAAGTTATCCTTTAAAACTAAGATATTAACATCTTATTATTATAAGGCTTATTATATCTTAAATTCCATAATTATAAAATAACTAATATATTTAAATCTTTTTAAGTTAGCTTAACCTTATAACCTAATTATAGATTTAATTATAAGTTTAATTATTATTATTATTAACCTATAAAAAAACCTTAAAAAATTAAAAGGTTTATTATAAAACAAATATAACCTTAAAACTTTTAAGCTATTAAAAGATAATAGTTTTATTACCTATAAGGCTTTAATAAATATAATTAAAAATCACCTAATAAATTATTAAATTATTATTAAATAAATAATTTAACATATTATAAATATAATTATAAAAAAGTTAAACAAAAACGTTAATTATAAAATTAAAAATTTTAAAATAACTTAATAATTAATTTAAATAATACCTATTAAAGGAAAGTAAGCCTTACTTATAACCTTTATAACTTTACTAATTAAAAATATTAAATTAATTACTAATAGTAATAAAAAGCTTAGGCGATTTAAAAAGCATTTTATAATAAGTTTTAAACCAAGCCTTATTATTAAAAAAACCTATTATTAATTATAAATATATTAAAATAATTGAAAAAGCTATTATAAGATTTATTATTAACTAAATTAATTAAGATAAAATCTTTTTAATTAAAAAGGAAATATTAGAAATAACTAACTATTAAAAATAATTAACATTTATACCTTATAAGATTTATAGCTAAATTTACTTATATTTAATATACTTTTTAATTAGCCTTATATTAGCTATTTTTATTAATTAATATACTTTTTATTTAAGCTTTAAATAGTGTTATTTAAGCCGTTAAGTTTAACGTAATAATTTTACATTTACCCTTTTAATTTCCCTATAATTCGTAACAAGTTATAATAGTTATAATAGCTATAATGGTTTTAAAGCTATTAAAGCTATTATTTAAAGTTATTAAATTTATTAAAGTTAAAGCTATTAAAGCTTAAATAAGTATTAAGCTTAATTAATCTTTTTATATAATAATATCTTTTATATAAATATCCTTTTTTCTTATATAAGCTTATTATATATTAAAAAGATATATTATCTTTAATATATGTATAAGCATTTAATTATATTATCAATTTTTAAAGTTTTAGCGGGTTGGCGGTTTAGTGCCAAATGGCCAGCCGTCGTAAACGATTTATAGCATGCACCTATTAACAAATAGGCCTTCGTAAGGGCTTTAAGTTCTCGTTTTCAATGCCCAATCTTTACATTGAGTAAAAAGATGCCTTGTATCACCGATGGGCAGAGAATAGCTCCCATGTAGCAAAAATACATCGACATTTTAGACTAAAAATACTGGAATATAGAAATCATAAATCCGTAACTATGTTCATTATAAAACGTGGTATCCAACTAATGTCACTTACATTTACAAGACCCGCAAAGATCACTCTGTCATCCTTGCAATCCGACCTATCTTACACTTCCTTACGCCCACGCGTCTCCCCGCGAGTTGCCCTTCTGTCGGTCATACAGCTCAATATCATTCATCGTCACTGTTGTTAAATTTAGCTGGGACTCAGACAGCGGGAGTTCCTGGTGCTGTTGCTGCACAGTCTTGGTGAGCCAGATATCCGAGGGCCGACCGACAGCTTTGCCTATCTCAACATGCTTGATGTCGTTGCTTGGGAGTCTCTGCTTGCCGTCACTATAAAATCGGGGGTCAGAACCACCTGTCTTCGAGGACTTAGTGCCCTGGGTGCCGCGGGTCGCCCAAGTTCGGACCTGCGAAAAGGCTAGCTTCATCAGCGGCCGCAAACTTGGCAGACATGCGCAGATGGTGGCGACGTAGAGCTCAAGACCACCCCAGATGACGATTTTCGGGAGGTCCTTCGTCACGTTTTCGGAGTGTGTGAATGTGTACAGGGACACGACGCGCATGACACTGGTTACAATAACGCTTCATTGCACACAATATATGTCAGCACGGGACCCACAATTTGCAGGCCAGATCCTCTAGGAAAAGACTTACATTATACCGAGAGAAAACATGCCGGCGGTAGTGATCTTCTTAGCAAGCGAGAACTGCAGCTGAAAGATCCAACGCGCGGGCAGCAGGACGAGGAAGACATCCAGGGTGGTCGAAAGGATGCCGCCGACGAGGAAAACAGCCCATTGGTCTATGCAAAATCCCTCATGCAGTCCGTCCCATCTATGCCAGAAGTAATGTACAGGTGTGCATTGGAATATGAGACAGAACGTGAAGGCGATGGTAATGAGAATGTTGAGGACGAGTGTTAGTAGGATGAGGGGTCGCGCGCCAGACACACGGAAGATTCGCATCAGGAACAGGCTAATTGATATGCGCACAAAGCACCGCGATGTGATGTAGCACATAAGGGCTGACCAGAGAAGCTATGGGCGAGAGAATTCATGTCAGAAGCCAATACGTTTCCGTAGGAAGAGTTGGGGGAACGTACGATGAAGATAGTCTGCAAGTTTTCTTGCGGTACGGCCCAAATATCAAGACCAACCCCGAGTGTGTCAACTTGCAAAGAATTAGATATCTAGTAAGCGAATTGGAAGTAACTTGACGTACAGATTCCACAAACGGCAGTGAAGCCAATGGTTATGGTGATGGATACGAGGATGGAATAGTCGTCCCACCATAACGGATTGCGCTTGGTCATTCGAGCGATGAAGCGCAACGCAACGAGGATGAACGCGAGAGCGACGAAGGTGTATATGACTATGATGTATCCACGGTCATGCTCGGATTTGATGCCACAGAGCGTGTTGGTCAGATTCACAGTTGTGAGCGCGTCGGGTATGGTACACGAATGCGCAACACACAAAGCTGCGGTCCCCTGCACGGCTTGGTTGGAACAAGCACATGCTGGATCCGTAAGGGAGCAGTTAGATTGAGTGGTAACGGCGTTAAGAAGGCAGCTCAGCTATGAGCCAAAAGGACGTCAGTATGGCTCTCAGAGAAAACACTGATTTAGAAGGAAGACTAACGCCACATTCTGGGTAAGCCTTGAGCACCGCAGCCAGGTCAGGTGAAGACATTGGAGGAGTTGACACGATTACAAAAAAAGGAGGGTTAAGTAGATAGACTCATAGGAGCTATGTCCTTGCGGTAGTTATGGTTGCCTGGGTTGAGATGAAGTTAGTGTTATAATAACCTGCGAAGTTCTTATAATATTGTGTCACCAATGTGGCAATGGAGGAAGGAAGAAAATGCTCTATGTGGATAATAACACTGATAGAAGGTACTGAGTAACTGCCCTTTTTGCCTATGTAGAATGAATCCTCTTTACTGTGGCGCAACATGTGTGCCTTACTTGGCCTTGACCCCCTATTCCACGAGCTGAGGTAGTATACGTGAAACCAAGACTGTGTCCCCATCGCCACTAGACATGACCCGACACACTTTCTGAAGATGCATGCAGTGCTAGACTGACATACACAAGGCTTTAGGAGGGTTACAGTGGATGGTAAGGAACACGGGTTGCTAATTATCTTTAGAGGTGTTACATCCTTCCGTCGAGACCTACGGCCTTCGTATCTACAATTCAACACTGCAGTCTTAGAACACATTGTTTTGCCAGTGATATGTAAAATTTCAGTGCCTATTATTTATTCTTTCTAGCTGTCAAAGCGTATGCCCAAGATACGCACCGATACTAGGATGAGATCGAAGCTATTGAAGAGATCTCGGAAGATATATATCGCAATAGCAGACCTGGGTCTTCCCGCTTTCCCGAAGGATTTGAAATAGCCGTCTCACCCTTGGGTAGGTATGGACTAAACACGGGAGAACTAGTCTCGTCCACGAAGCTGAAGTGAATCGACCCAAAGGCCGTTTACTTGCGGTTCGGCGTATAGAGTGCATGAACCTAAGCCAAAAACGCATATAAATCTTACAGTAAGCCGGGTGCTTTTCGAAGTTATAACGATTTCAAAACGTTACTATGATAATAGTACGTAATCCGTTACCTACCTATTAAAGCAGGCCGCCAGATTGGTTCGGTTTAAATCAAACCTACCTACCTACCTACGGAATGGATCCACAATTCAAGTTACATAGGTTGAGTGCTAGATACCTAGTATTTAGAATATCAAAAAGCTAGATATTTTGTAGGATACATACCTTAGGTAATTCTTGCGAGACTCCAAATTCTAGGTAGGTTCCAATTACCCTCATTTTTACGTTATAGAGGAGGTTGTGTAAATGGATGGTTTAAGGTTACCTAGCAGCTGCCTAGCTTCCAAGGTACCGCTGACACGTGCGGGGCTGCAGGGTAGTCCCAGCCTTGTGGGGGGAACAGCCCCCACCGCTCCCTGTTTTCTTTCCACCCCCGCGGCCCCGCAGTGCTAAACCGGACTTTGGCAAATCGCAACTCCGGAAGAATCCAAGGAAGTATTCCGCGTCCTTCCAATGCACGCCCTTGATTACGGTCTTATCTGGGTATGAATACGGTTTGGGTTAGATTACGCGACATACATTTAACTTCATTTGACCAGTCGTATCGAGATACAGATGCCACAGCTGGTGGGTCCCTGGTACTCGTAAACAGCGTCTGTAATGGAGTCCCCCCTTAATTCGTTGAGCTTACGAGAAGAAAATTCTATCCGGTCCAATTGCGGCAGTCAATACAACCAAGAGATAGCATCCCAGAAATCAGCAGCAGCAGCAGCAGCGGTACCTTCAACAGCTCAAGATGACGTAGGAGGTGTTCCAGTGCGAAAATGTCAGGCTGGGCTCCTAGAAGCCCCGCCTTCCAACAGATGATCCGACTCCAGCTGCTTGTCCATGTCATGGTGTTTGACAAATAAAGACAAAATAAGCGACAAAGCAGCTAGGGCCAATAGGAGATAGAAGACGCCATGGAAGCCTTTGACAAAGGCGTCCAGGAATGCCGTCTTCTGGGGCCCATCGGGCATGTCGGTGAGCGACCCAGAGAAGGCAGACGCGTTGCGTGCAGTTTCCAACGCCACATTATGTGGGAATCCGGCCTGCTCGAGGGCATGGAGTAATACATTATCAAAGACGGTTCCGCCCACGGCTACACCTAGGCAAATACCAAACTGGCGCACGAACGTGAACATGGAAACGGCGTAGGCTACGTCGCGCGTAGAGGAGATGGCCTGCGTAGCTATACTGAGGGACAGCACAGTAAAGCCATGACCAAGTGAAATTGTCAATATGAGAAACAGATGTGCTACAAGACTGCGGTACTGGTTGGTCAGGAGCAGGAGGCCGTTAGACATAATAAGAAAGGCAAATCCGAGCTGGACCGACCATCGAAACGATCCGAAGCGCGTCATCAGTCGCCCTGATATTACACTTATTGGCACCACCAGCAGCGTTGTTGCCATTATGTAAACACCTGTCAGGGTCGTGCTCAATCCCTTAACGGATATCATGTAGAACGGGAGATAGTACAGGTGCGTGTAGAGCTCGAACCCGCCGAAGATTGTCAATACAAAAATCAGACAAGCAGACGGGTTTCTCCACACCGACAAGTAAACAAAAGGTTTCGTTGGGATGTAGCCTTCGTATACGAGCGAGGCGATCGTGCCAAGGCCCCCGAGGAGAATAGGGAGCCACGTCTGGTACGCACTCCATTCGTACTGAACGCCTCCCCATGTTAAGCCAATTAAGAAGCTCGAAGTACCGGCAATGAAAAGAAAACTACCAATCCAGTCAACCAGAAACAAAGCGGCAAGGAAGGACGGCTTGTTCTTCAGCTTCAGGTTTCGGAAGGCAAACGGCACGGCCATGAAGCCGAGAGCACAGAACGGAAAGTTGATGTAGAATATCCACTGCCACTGTGCGTGCTCAGCAACAACACCACCCGTGAGCGGCCCAATGACGGTACCTAGGGCCCAACCCGCCACGATGAATGCTAAGTACTTCGGTCGCTGACGAAGAGGAATGATGTCGGACACGACGATGTACGAAAGTGTGTAGATGCCGCCTCCGCCCACGCCTTGGATTGTACGACCGCAAAGTAGCTCGGTGAAATTGGTCGCAAGGCATGAGATTATCGTTCCGACGGTAAACATGGTGACGGCAAATAGCAGCACTGCCTGTCGGCCAAAAAGGTCTGACATGGCGCCAAGGAATGGCACGAAGACTGCATTTGCCAAAAGGTATGAGCTACCGGCCCAAAATGTCTCGATGGATGTGCCGTTCAAGTCTTTGGCTAGTGTCTAACTTGCGCGTCAGTCTAGGTGCAAGTCTCATGTTGAATAGATGAAATGGACATACCGGTAGCGCAGGAGGCAGAACCGTGGCATCCAGGGCGAGAATAACATTAAGTGCAGCCATCGTCCCGAGTATTAGAAGCTCCCGCTTTCCAGCCTTGAAATCGCCTTCATTCACAGAGGCTTGGACGGTGACCAACTCAGCAGGCTCGCTCTGAGCCTTTTCGGCTCTATCTCCAGACGAGTCATCGTTTCCGGAAGCGTTAGACATGGTGTTCTCCTTTTCGATTTCCTGGATTTAGTGCAAATAAGGATCTACCGGAGAAACAAACAAGTCTTGATATCCACCATTGTGCACTTGTGTAATGCTCGCCGATGTGGCAAAATATTTGGTATAAATGGAAAGATATGGATAGCGGGAGTGAGATATCCTGTGCCGGAACCTAAAGAGGCATGTAAGTTGTTGCTGGTCCTATCATTTGGGGCCTGTTGGAAATTCTGACCAGGTGTGTACCACTCAGCAGTTCAGGGTTACTTTCACCCTATCAGCAATGGGCTATCACGGGTCCGGTTGCATTTGACTGCCTCGGTTGGCCCCCAACCTAAGTAATAGGTACGTAGCTACTTTCCGGATATGTTGGCTCACTTTCTTCTCTATTTAACTTCATCGAGGATTTTCCCCACAGTTGTTCTTGTGGTGAGCATCACGACCCTCGTTGACCTATATTGATTCCATACTATCTATAATTCTCATCACCCTCTATTTTCATTATTCATTTTCCTGCATAATTTAACATGGAGCCCATTCCTGGACCGCCAGCGTGGCCGCTCATCGGCAACTTGCTGGATATCGACCTGAACAACACAATGCAGAGCTTCATGTCTCTCAGCGAAAAGTGGGGCCCCATCTACAAGCTTTACATGGCTGGTTCGGAAAGGATCTTCCTTAACTCCCAAGAGCTGGTGAATGATGTCTGCTCTCGCAAGGAATTTTCAAAGCATATCATGGGCTCCATAGCGGCTCTGTCTAAAGTGCTTCCCGACGGCCTCTTCACAGCCGCTACAGCTCAGGAGAGCTGGGGCCAAGCCCGCCGAACACTGAACCCGGCATTCGCACCGGCCTCCATCAAGAATATGTTTGACGAGATGCTCGATATCACATCACAGCTGGCACTGAAATGGGCACGACATGGACCAGAGACCTCGATCGATGTCTCGGCCGATTTTACGCGGTTGACACTAGATACCATTGCCCTAACTGCCATGGGCACGCGTTTCAACTCGTTCTATCATGATGAGTTCCACCCATTTGTACAGCACTTTGGAGGTGTGTTTGTGGAGATCCAGCGACGTTCGAATAGGCCCGCATGGGTTACATGGCTGCACTGGTCAGCCAACCGCCGGTTTGACGAGGATAGCAACTTCCTCCGTACATTCTGCGCGGACGTTCTCGAACGCCGCCGTCGCCTCGAAAGCAGCGGGGCCGTCAGCAGGCAGGATGTCTTCACGGCTATGCTGCACCGTCGCGATCCCGTCACGGGCAAGCAGCTTGCCGACTCGGTTATTATCGACAACATGATAACATTTTTGTTTGCTGGCCATGATACCACGGCCGGCTTACTTTCGTTTCTCATATATCATCTAATCCGGAATCCCGAAGCTTACGCAAAGGTGCAGGAGGAAGTCGATCGTGTCCTTGAGGGCGGCGTCATGACGATTGACCACCTCAACTCCCTGCCATACATCAAGGCCTGCCTGAACGAGGCTCTGCGGCTCGAACCGCCCGCACAGATGATTGCTGTCACACCTATAGTCAAAGACGATGCCCCAGTCGTCATCGGGAATAAGTATCAGATACGCCGCGGCCAGACGGCCTTAATCTCCATCCCCTCGCTCCACCGGGATCCGGCCGTTTTCGGCGAGGACGCTACGAAATTCCGACCCGAGAGGATGACTGAGGAGAATATCAAGAATCTTCCTAAAAACGCCTTCAAGCCATTCGGACAATCCCCACGGAGCTGCATTGGTAGCGACTTTGCCATGCAAGAGGCGATGGTGGCTGTTGCCGTCCTGTTCCAAAAGTTTGATTTCTCATTGGTGGATCCTAACTACAAGCTGCAATACCAGCCGAGCCTCAACCGCAAACCAAAAGATTTATTCATCAACGCCCGCCTACGCCCTGGGATTGACGTCCTATCGCTACATCGGAACTTCTTTGTCCCTGCAGGCAAGAGAAGCAAGGGGTAAAGCGAAGTGACGCGCCGATCCACTGTTACCTTTCAATCCCAATGCCATGTTGTATATTCTTCTCATTCCCTAATCTGAACGATGACCATATGATTGGAAATCGAAGATACGAGAAAAACAAATCCCATAGTTTATTGCGAGCTTGGCATGTGCCAATATTTGGTATAATTCTATATATCTAATGTATTCTATATGTTTGATTGCCTTGGTACTACCTATGTCCATCCTCCTAACAAGGGTAGGGTTACCACATATTAATGGATGATACCTATTGAATGCGCCTCTTTCCCACATCCGTGTGGAGAAAAATCCTTTCTACCGCAAAAAAAACTGTTGCACAGCGGCACGGCGTATATCTACGGCATGGTTATCAATTATTATTAATATCGTCGTCGCCAAGCGTTCAACATTGTGGGAAGTAATACGCAACAGCTACCTGGAAGCCCCCTGAAAGCTAACTAGTGTAGATACATCGATCGCGGTATAAACCTTATCTACCATTTTTCAAGGGTATGGCCTCGCAGGATATTCCCAAATATGGGGTGTTCCCGCGTTTACCCTTCGATCGGCATTCTCTACCTTGATGGCGTCAGATCTCGCATCCTGCCCCTGTCGGGTAACATTGGGAGCCTTTGCAAAGGACGTTAGCTCGAAACGGACAGGTAAGTTGACCCAAGCTTCCTTCAGCTTCATTTAATTCGAGCCTCAACCGGGATGGTGGAGTTCAAAAGTACAAGTGCACAGCATATGGATGTTACATTTATGACGAGTCGTCCCTCGTGCTATGGCTGGTGCTAGTCGCAGCAATGCTACAGTAATGATATTCCTATGCAGGTCAACGCGTGCTGTGGCACATTATACCATCTCATAAATTGTGCCGAGACAAATTGACGCCAAATGGTCCGTTATCGTAAGTTGATTTGCGTCTCAAGTACATCTAGGCCTTCTGTGCCGCACTGGAGCATTGATACAGTAAGTATCAATCCAGACAGGCGACCAGGATATGACTAACGGAACACATACGGTTTCCAATCCGTTTTCACGTAACGGTATTATGTGGGATTTCCACCTCCACCGTCAAGTGCGGCTGTGATAATAGGAGCAGTTGATAGGGCACACAGGTACATTGTTGCCTTGCCTTAGGTGCTTAGTGATGGAAGATCTATTGCTACGTACCCTAACAAGACCTAGGTCTCTCTCGGTGAAACGAGTCGATGATCCGCTGCAGTTAGGCGGCGGGCTATGTAACAGTGATGAGAAACCCGCGAGATTTGAGATGTTCACTTGCGGCGGGTCAATAGGGGGGATATCCAACCGACCGGTATCTACAATGACGAGGCCGTCATTCGCAAGTGCCACCTCTCGACCCATGGCAGAAAGGGGTTATCTATCTCGGCCTTTCTACGTCTTGGAATAGGACCTTAAACCAGCTTTGAACCGCGAGCAAAGCTCTGCTAGGACGGCTTCGCATACATATAGAGGTGAACATTGTGTGTAGAAAGAGAATATAGTCTCGTCACGCTCTCTCGCTCTCTTCTCTTACTTAACTTTGGACTTTGGTATTTTATTATACCGAAGTATACGAGCTTCGAATTATTGGTCCTATTCAAAGCTAGGCCCCTGCCACTAACGCTTTCCTTCCGCATCCTTGTACCAGCTCCTTGACACTATGGCTGAAATCGCTGTTCCTAAAGTCGACATCTACAAGCATGGCCTGATGCCCCCCGATATTTCCATCATGGAGAGTGGGTCCATGACGAGCCTGTCCACAACCAATGCCGACTCAAGTTCGGATGACGATAGCTCTAATGGCCCTGTTCCCATAGCTATCTGTGGCATGGCCACACGACTTCCTGGAGACATCAGCTCAGCTGAGCAGCTCTGGGACTTTCTCGTTAACAAGGGTGATGCATGCAGCCGCATCCCAACAGAGCGGTATACCACCCATGGACCACAGGGCAATACCGCCCCATCCAAGACTCCTCTCAGTTCCGATGAAAACGGAACCAAAGATGTAGCCTCTAAGGATAAGCCTCACTGGAAAACGCATGGATACATGTTGAAGCATGTCGACCTTGCCGCATTCGATGCGGCTCGTTTTTCTATGACGCGAGCTGAGCTGGGCATCGTGGATCCGCAGCAACGTCTTCTCTTAGAACTTACCTGGTAGGTTGTTCGTTCACATCCTGAATGTATTTCCGCTAATTCAACTGCAAACTCAAGGGAGTGTTTCGAGAACGCTGGCGAGACCCGCTGGCGTGGTAAGGATGTCGGCGTATACATCGGCTCGTTCGGAGAGGAGTGGAACGACCTCCAGTACCATGATAGGCAGGATCTTCATCTTTACAAGCTTTCCGGGGCTGCTGACTTTGTGTTGGCTAATAGAGTTTCATATGAGTACGACTTGAAAGGACCAAGGTAAAACCTCATCTTTGAGTGCCATTTCAAATTACGCTAACAGAGCCAAAGTATGGTACTGCGAACAGGGTGCTCATCCGCGTTATATGCCCTCCATCTAGCTTGTCAGGCCCTACAAGCGGGTGAAATACCCAGTGCTCTTGTAGGGGGAAGCAATCTGGTCATGAATCGCTTTAGTAAGATAGAAGTGCCCACATCGCAGAATTTGAGATCAATGCTAATTGAACCTGGGAATAAGAGGTCGAAACTATGTTTACTGTTGGCGTACTAAGCAAGGACGCTTCATCGCGATCCTTTGATGCTAGCGCCAATGGCTACGCCCGCGGGGAGGCCGTTAATATGATCTATGTGAAGAGGCTAGACGATGCTCTTCGCGATGGAAACCCAATCCGGGCCGTAATCCGTGCCACTGCGAGCAACTGCGACGGAAAAACTCCTGGACTTACGAAGCCTAGTAGTGAGGCGCATGAAGCCCTGATTCGTGCTTCGTATAGGGCCGCTGGCCTCGAGAACGAGATGGGGAAAACGGGGTTCTTTGAATGCCATGCCACGGGCACCTCAAGTGGTGATCCTGAGGAGGCGAAAGCTGTAGCAAATATTTTTGGCGACAAGGGCGGCGTGTACATCGGATCGGTCAAGGTAAGTCTTTCTATTCATGTCTTCCAATGCACGCGTGAAACTGGCTGAACTTTCCTCATTAGCCAAATTTGGGCCATTCTGAAGGCGCCTCGGGGCTTACTTCACTTCTCAAGTGTGTCTTAGCACTGGAGAATAAAGTGATCCCACCAAATATCAAATTCAATCAGCCAAATCCTAAGAGTAATGATTTGAAGACCTCCAAATGAAAAACGCGGGATGCTAATATTTCTATAGTTCCCTTTAAGCAGGGTAACCTCCGTGTCCCCACTGACCCTGTTCCATGGCCTCAAGACCGCCATGAGCGTACCAGCATCAACTCGTTTGGAGTCGGAGGCGCCAACGCACACGTCATATTGGATTCCGCCGCTTCATTTGGGATACAAACAAATTCTAATAGCCTCCCAACCGGCAACCGCCTCTTAGTCTTTACGGCCAATGATGCCGAGTCAACACGCCGAGGAGCGCAAGAGTGCAGTCGATTTATCGCTGATCATCCAGAAGAACTTAACGATACTGCTTACACGTTAGGGCTACGCCGCGAACACCTCTCCCACCGGACTTTTGCTGTTGTCAATAAGACAGATTGCAAGGACGTCGAGTTCCTAGCCCCAGTGAAGACCACCCCGATTATACCGAGTGTAGCGTTCGTCTTTACTGGCCAGGGAGCCCAGTGGCCGACTATGGGCTCGATGTTATTGTCGGAACACACTGCAGCCATGCACGACCTTCGGCTTATGGAAATAGCCCTTTCAGGTCTTGGCCAGGATCTTGCTCCGAGCTGGTCTCTCTCGGGTAAGCGATATACTCATATTCACGTCTAAGACTGGCTAACCAGTATTGGCAGAGGAGCTTCTACGGCCTAAGGAAACTAGCCAAGTCTACAAAGCCGAGTTCTCCCAACCTCTCTGCACAGCAGTTCAGATTATGGTGGTGAACCTCCTCAGGAGCTGGGGCATTATACCCACCGCTGTCATTGGGCATTCAAGTGGAGAAATCGCTGCTGCTTATGCCTGTGGCTCCCTGACTATGCAAGAGGCCATCATCTGCGCCTATCTCCGCGGGAGGGTTACACAAAAGCCGACGGAGACGGCGGGTGCCATGGCGGCAGTCGGCCTCGGACCAATTGATGTCAAGTCATATCTTCCCGACGGTGTTGTGATCGCCTGTGAGAATAGCCCTTCCAGTACGACCTTATCCGGAGACGAAGACAAGATCGTAGAAGTCCTCAAGGCTATCAAAGAAGACCGCCCAGACGTATTTGCTAGGCGTCTTCAGGTTGATATGGCATACCATTCTCGTAAGATGTCCTCATCGATATTTCATGGTATGTCCGCTGACTTTACCTTATAGATCACATGAAAAAGCTGGGCCATGAATATGAGCGACAACTTGCGCCGCATTTGTCCAGCAAGGCCGCGTCAATTCCTTTCTTCTCAACTGTGACCGGCGAGAAGGTTCTAGATAGGGCACTTGGTTCCAAATACTGGCAATCCAACCTTGAATCGCCGGTTCTATTCACCACGGGCATGGAAAAGTTGCTCGAGTTCCAAGGTCTGAACACCGTCCTAGTCGAAGTCGGACCGCATTCTGCGCTTTCAGGACCAGTACGGCAGATTCTCGGCCATCTAAAGGCACAGCAAACTTCGTACGTGCCAACATTGGTTCGCAACGAGGATGATAGTAAGGCATTGCTCAGCACGGCGGGTCAACTCTTCTGTAAGGGCCTAGGAATCCGGTTTGACTCCATCAACCCCAACGGTCGCGTCCTTACAAACTTACCCAGCTATCCGTGGAATCATAGCACGAAGTATTGGTACGAGAGTCGTGTGTCGCGGGACTACCGGGGCCGCCTCTTTCCGCAGCATCCTATAGTTGGTAGCCGCGTTTTTGAAGCAAGCCAAGTTCACCCTAGCTGGCGGAATATGCTACGACTTGATGATATCCGCTGGTGCCGCGACCATAAAATCGGTAACGACGTGGTTTTCCCAGGCACAGGATACCTGGCCATGGCGGGTGAGGCCATGCGACAGCTTTCTGGGGCCCAAGACGTCACATTTCGCCAAGTCACAATTGCTTCAGCCTTGATCTTAGGAATTGAAACGATAGAAACCATCATTTCCATGCACCCTCATAAGCTAACGAATAGTCTGGACTCTTCCTGGTATGATTTTACTATCTCGTCCTATGACGAAAGGTCGAATTCATGGACCAAGCACTGTTTCGGCCTTGTCAGAGCGGGGAGTGATCAACTGCCCGAGCAGAATAAACATATCGCCCACCTCCCTAGAGAGGTCGATACGGCGTATTGGTATCAAGCCATGCGCAGTGTCGGCTTAAACTATGGTCCCCAGTTCCAGGGTCTGGGTCGCATCTCAACACATCTCATACACAACATCGCCGTCGCGGACCTACGGCTTGACGCTGTCCCTGAGCCCGAACCCGAGGATGGAGCTATCTATTATTTCCATCCCGCGACCTCGGATGCTTGCCTGCAACTCCTGTCAGCTGCTGCCGCGCGTGGACAGGGCCGCTTGTTCCATCGGAAAGCGGTGCCGACCTATATCGGCGAGGCTTACTTCAAGAGTCCCAGTGGCACCGTTACCGTTGAGGCGTCGGCTGATACTATGCCCAACGGGGCCATTTTAGGCAACTGTGTCGGTGTTGATGATACTAAGGCCGTGGTTATGGAGCTGAAAGATGTCAAGCTGACGCCCATAGATGACGGTGAGGTTCCAGATAAGGATCCTCACGCCGGCGGGCGGCTGCACTGGAAGCCAGATATCGACTTCCAGGATGCCAGTCAATTGATCAGCTCTAGCAAGAAAGTCCGAGAGGCATACTATAGGCTACAGAAGCTTGTGCTCCTATGTTGTATCGCTGCGCGGGATGAAATTAGTGGCATTGAGACACCGACTTCTCAGCCCCAGATGGCCCTATTCCAGAAATGGATTTCTGATCAGGTCGAGCAGACCGAAAGGGATGGATATCCACTTCTCAGTAGCGATGAAGTACGTGAACTACTTCAACTTTCTCCCGAAGAGCGGTCTGTCCGTATTCCTCAGTATCTCCAACTCGTCCTGGAGACGGAGTATGCAACAATTGGCAGGGTTGTCTGTCGTATCTATGAGTCTCTCCCAGGTATCTTGCGCGGTGAGATAGATGGCCTAGAAATTCTTCGGCAGGATGACGCGTTGGCTCAGATCTACGGTCTTGGCAACGAGTGGGACTATGCGCCTTGGCTCCGTCTCCTGAGCCATCGTACCCCACACCTTCGCATTCTAGAGATCGGCGCCGGCACAGGCGCCACTACTAACGTGGTTCTCCGCGATGTTGGCACCTACTATTCTTATGTGTACACCGATGTCTCGGCTGGTTTCTTCCCGGCCGCGCAGGACCGCTTCGGTCACGCCCACCCCCGCATGCGTTTCCAAACCCTTGACATCTCCTCGGATCCGCTGGAACAAGGGTTCAAGCCCAGGTCATTCGATTTGATCGTTGCAGCTAACGTCCTCCACGCAACGCCAAAACTTAAAGAAACCTTAGCTAACGTCCGGAAGCTCTTGCGTCCTGATGGGAAGCTCTTGTTGCAGGAGATGTACATGACGGTTAAATGGCTCAATTTCGTCATGGGACACCTCCCCGGCTGGTGGTTGGGCGTCGAGGATGGAAGACCCTCCGAGCCCTATGTGTCACCCCAGCGGTGGGCAGAAGAGCTGCTAGCTGCCGGCTTTCAGGCCCCGGAGGCTTCCGTCTTCGATGACGAAGTGCCTTTCCAAGCCAATGTGACCATAATCGCTACACCCGATATTACATGGAAGCCGGAGCCCACGGTCTATCTCCTGTCCGGGCAACCAGAGGGAGACGTCGCTGCAAACGTCTCAGCCTCATTGCAAAATCTAGGGCTTGAGGTTGAGAAGATCGGACTTTCAGATAAGCCACAAGGAGCTGTCATCTCCATTCTAGATCTAGAAGGAAAACCATTTTTACAAGACATTGAACCCGAAGACTACGCACAGTTCAAAGACTTCCTGCCTAGCTTGGCCCCGGCTGGAATGCTGTGGCTTACTAGGCCAGGCCAGGTCTGCTGCTCAGAGCCGCAGTATGCCGGCATCCTAGGCCTATTGCGTGTCGTACGCAATGAACTGAGCGCCCCTCTCTGCTCGCTCGAGCTAGACGACACGACGTCTCAGAAGACGTGGCAAGTCGTCTTCGATGTTTACCAGAAAATACGTCGCATGCGTGCTGTGGAGAGAGACGAACTGGCTGACCCGGACTGTGAGTTTGCTTACTCTGGTGGTGTCGTCTACCTGCCGCGCTTCCACTGGATCTCGGTGTCCGATGAGCTCGCTATCGGACCGAAAGAGCAGCGCACGTACAAGCGCTTGGAAATCGGCAAGAGAGGCTCGCTGAAGTCACTGCATTGGGTCGAGAGACCGCTGCTGGATAATTTGACAGGAGAGGAGGTGTATATCGACATTCGAGCCGTGGGTATGAACTTTAAGGTAGGTAATAACAACAAGCACTTGGCAGTTCATGAAGAAATTCTCTAATATCTTACTCATCATGTTACTATTTCTTTTCACACGCCTTATTCACGTCCCAAGACCCCTACCTGCACTCGCTAGCTTTCCTACAAACTATCACTTTTTATTAGCATTCTTCTGTAGTGCCTACGGTCGCTAACTAACAATCCCAGGATACCCTTATTGCAATGGGTATTGTCAACGGACCCACGGAAGCAGGAGATGGGTTCGGTATCGAGTGTTCAGGGGTAATTGCCGCCGTGGGTCCCGAAGTCACAAACCTCTCGGTCGGGGACCGGGTCATGGCCATTACATGCGATGCATACGCCACCACGACAAGGACATCAGCATCGGTTTGCGTAAAGATGCCGGATGACCTTAGCTTTGAGGAGGCTGCGAGCATGCCATGCGTTTACATGACTGTTATTCACGGCCTCGTCCATCTGGCACGATTGGAGGAAGGACAGACCGTTTTGATTCATTCAGCATGCGGAGGTGTTGGACTGGCCGCCATGTACATCTCTCAGATGATCGGTGTTGATAAGATCTTCGCCACTGTGGGAAGCGATGAGAAGGTCCAATACTTGATGGACACTTTTAATCTTCCACGCTCACATATTTTCTCTTCGCGCGACGCTAAGTTTCTACCCGGCATCATGCGCGCAACGAATAACCGGGGAGTCGATGTTGTCTTGAATTCTCTATCAGGGGAGCTACTACACGCGTCGGTAAGTCATAAAATCTGCAGCCTATTGTGCTTCTATCGTCTAACCAAATGACCATTGTAGTGGAAGTGCGTCGCCGAGTTTGGTAGCATGGTGGAAATAGGGAAACGCGACTTCATCGGTCAAGGACGCCTCGATATGGAGTCCTTTGAAGGGAACCGTGCCTTCTTCGGCATCGAAATGTGGCCCATCGTAAAATCGCATCCGAAGCGCATCGCAAGGCTGGGCGACCAATTCATAAGATACTACAACACTGGGGCTCTCAAGCCCATCCGGCCGATCAGGGTCTTCGAAGCAGTTGAGATCGAATCGGCCATCCGAACCATGCAGAAGGGTCAACACATAGGCAAGTTCGTCGTCCGTATCCCCGAAGATACGTCCAGTATCGTGGCAAGCTCCGCGCGTCCGGATTTTTCTTTCCGCCCTAATGCCTCGTATCTACTTGTTGGTGGCTTTGGAGGCCTCGGTCGCTCCATCGCGATGTGGATGGTTGAGCGTGGGGCTAGAAATCTGATCTTTCTTTCACGGAGTGGCGGCAAGAAGCCCCATGAAGCATCGTTAGTTCGAGCACTGGAGGGTGCTGGATGTGCTGTCGAAGTTGTGACAGGTAGTGTCACTAATATCGAAGACGTGCGTCGCGTTCTCGATCAGGCTCGTGTGCCCATTGCCGGAGTGGTTCAGTTATCCATGGTGTTAAAGGATCAGCTATTCACAGACATGACCCTCGAGGATTGGGAAGCCGTGACTAGACCCAAAATCCGGGGGACGTGGAACCTGCATGAGGTCCTGGCTGGCCAGGCCTTAGACTTCTTCGTCCTATTCAGCTCTTTGGCCGGCCTCATCGGACAACGCGGGCAAGCGAACTACGCAGCATCCAGCGCATTCCTCGACGCATTTGTACAGTTCCGCCACGGATTGGGCTTGCCGGCGTCCGTACTCGACGTAGGCGCCGTCGCTGACGTGGGTTTTGTGGCGGAGCGCCCGGATCTAATACAATTCTTCAAGACAACGTCGCACCATCTCCTTCGGGAGCAAGACGTCCTTGATTCCTTCGAACTGGCCATCCGGAATTCGACCCCGAAGCTGCGCAAGACGGACGGATTCTACATGTCGGATTGTCAGACTACATTGGCTATGAGATCGACAATACCGTTGTCATCTCCGAACAACCGGAATGTATGGAGACGCGACGCTCGCCTAAGTCTATACCGTAATATCGAAGCCGCGGCTGCCGAAGGTAGCCAAAATAGTGGCGCGGCCGGGGGAGCAGCAATCGGTGGTGACGACGAAGACGCAGTGATCAAAAGGCTGTTGGCTGCCGTTGAAGCCAACCCATCTGTCCTACAGCAGGATGCTTTCATCGAGCAGATAGCTCGCAGCATCGGTGTCGCCTTCTTCAGTTTCATGATGAAGCCGATTGAGGAACTCGACGTCACGGCCGGGCTTGCGACTTTGGGCATCGACTCGCTCGTCGCCATTGAGCTACGCAATTGGTTGCGTCTCCGCTTCACGATCGAGATGTCCGTGCTGGAGATCATGCGTGGCGATAGTATACTCGGGCTGGCGAAATTGGCGGCGAAGAAGTGGACGGCTAAGGTGGCTACGAAATAGGGGATTTGACTGATTGATTAAGGACATGTTTAGGTTATTGTGTATAACATTCTGGATATTACCTACCTAGGTAGGTAGGTAGGTAATATGAGCACCTAGTGCGAATTGTACTTACTCGAAGGTATTTTCTTTTCGATTATGCTTTTACCGGAGCAGGCGAGCAGGCGAGCAGCAGCGGATCACTTGTGAGCTTGAGACTATTCAACATGCTAATGCGTTTATCATTTTCGGAATTAACCAGGACTATTCCCAATTTATCTAAGCTGTCGTCTTATCACATAACTGCCATTGTAACTCTTCTCGGGCTTTTGTCTAGACAGCAAAAAGCAAACCTGAAATAATCCAACGTTTAGCCGTTAGAGAGCTTACCTAGCTACGACGGCGGAATTTGTCATGAAAGCTAGGTAGCACGTTGTCTTAGCGGTTGTTTAGGTTTGATGGAGGCCAGGACACATGTGAATGAGAAGATCAAAGGAGTTGTGAGTATAAAAGAACCTTCAGATAAATAATAGATTATCTTGTGCGCATACCTACTTCAGAGACTAATCTTAGAAGAATTCTGTTGATTATACCACGTATTTTGAAGCATACCTAGGTAGGTACTTATACCGATGGTAAAATTCTTCTGTATAGTAAGTACCACGGTTGGTTACTAGACATCCTTACAGTCAGTGAAGATACTGTATTATTCCGCCAAATTCCTAATAGTTTATCCACATTTCACCACCTTCTCCACGTCCAAGAACTTGTTGTAATCATTAACTCGAGGAGAATGTAGGAGCTCATTGTTTATGGAAAGGGTTTCACCTCAAGGTCTTTGTCCCATGTGAATGAATAGAGCACCTTACTCTAGTACCAGAACAATGGCTTTATTAAGATAGTGTTTGTCACGAGGTAGGTATATAGATACTCAGGATAGAGAGCAATTAACATTTGAGTGGCAGTAAAAATTTGTTTTAACAAGAATAGGAAAACATCATTACTCATACTTAAGGTAGATACATAATCCAAAGTAGCAGGAACAATGTCTCAAGCCCGAAGGGCTCAACAGGATGCCGCCATCCTCGAGAAATACTTCTTTGATGACCCGCGATTTTCCTTCCGTGGCCTAGTTGCCTATGGCAATTATGGAGCTGCTTTTCGTGTAACGTATAAAGACCCGAAAAGACAAATCATGGGCCAGTTCTTAGTGAAAAAGGCATTCGCCACCGAAGGCGCAGTAGAGGCTCTAAGTCGAGAGAAAATTTATCTTAAGGTACGTAGTTTTTGAGGAAACCATATACAAACGAAACAGACCGTATATTGGCTAACCTAGCGAAATATCTAGAAATTGCGTGGCGCTAGTAAGTTACCCCTATTCTCCTGTCTTATGAACGAGATACTTGTACTTCAGAAGACTAGAGCAGTAATTTTAGGCTCCTGAATCCCTTTTCATGATACATAAGTATTGACTCTCTCGTTAGTGCATATTGTACAAATGATCGATATCCCAAATAATCCCTTGAGTAATCGAAGCAGGACGGACCTTCCTGATATTGGAGACGATTGGGTGATAATGGAATGGTTGGAACATGGTACAATTGGAAGTTTCATCACTAAAGCGAGGAGTGCAGGATTTGCACGACTGCCGAACCGTTTACTTTGGAGATTCTTCCTATGCTGTAAGTCATGAATGACACGTGGTTGTATAACAAGCCTACCACTTAAACAATCTTATACACTACGCAACACCATGGATCCTGTAGAGTTTATTCGACTAACAAGTATATAGTGATAAGAGGATGCATAGCTATGGCTGTAAGTTACATCTTTATTTATGGATATTGTTGTGTTTCCTTTGCTTCCCCGCTGTCGATCTGTTCTTCCTGGAATATTGGCCGTTTGACTCGTACACCCTCGATACTGATTTTTAATTGATATAGTGGCCTCCAAATCGCAATGACGGCGTAGTTGGGATAGAGGAAATACAACGAACCACACCATCAAAGTTGGTACACAATGACATTCATGCTGAGAACGGTATGTTGAGCTTAGCCATGCTATTTTAAATAAAGAACCATAAGCTAACACGGTCCAAGTTCTTCTTGCGGAGCCACCTCTAGACGGTGAACATACTATTTGCCCGATTCTGAAGCTGATCGACTTCGGCGTCGCCGGCGAGTGGTCTTGGGGGGAAGGTTCGGCCTCGGCAGTACAAAGCAATATTTGGGAGATTGGAAAGGTGTGTAAAGCTGTTCTATACGCTGCTCAAATGGCCACTAACATGTGTTGTAGGTCATGGTATGTTTGATACGTTTGCGGGTTCCAGGCAATGTCAATAATAACGGTGGCCACTACTTCCAAATGGTTGACGGTGGCCCGCAAATAGAGACGGATGCTAAAGAAATCCTCCCACTCAATGGCCAGGGCGCGCCATGCCCGAACCTCGATCTTTTGTTGGGGAGACTCGTCTGTGCTTGTTTAGCAACGAACCACGTAAACCGTCCAAACCTAGAAGAATTGAGTACGATTGTAGTGGATGCTGTGCGCACCAGAGGAGCAGGCTTCTATGGTAATATCACAGAAGAACAGGACGATACGATACCTTCACTCTGGCGCCAAATTGTCAACTATAGTTATGACTAGGTAAGTAGTCTACGTGCGGATAGAGGTAGGTACCGAATAATAAAAGATATCGTATCGACATTAACATTTGAGATGATAAAAAAGGAGTGAAATTAGGGGGTTATAGAAGTAGTAGACTAAGACCTATACAATGATCTTTTTTATTCTTCGAAAGCCAAGTTCTTTCCAACATAATTCATCCCATCTATAGTGCTATTCGCATATGTGCCATTTAGGTAATGTCTTATACCCGATAAACCTGGAGTTAACACAGCGCACGGAACGCGGAGTTATTACATAATAATTCCGGGTATGCGGGCTGGCAGGTTAGCTAAGAATTTGTCGCGAAAGGGCGAGCCGAAGAAGCGGAAGTGGAAACATTGCACAAGATATTATCTGAAGCTGACAAATTTCTAAATAAATAATATCTAGCAATTGAGATCTCGATGTGTAATTCATGATAGCATCCTATACTAGCACTGCGTTATGCGGCGTAACCTCGTCCACTTTGCACTGCGCTTTAATTGGGAAAAGGGGTAACAATCGAAGCCTACCGGATGGCTGCGGATGTTACAAGATATGTCAATATTTCGGTGTAGTCTATATTACATCATGTCACATTTACATTCCTCGAGGCTCTCCATACACGCATGGAACTGCGATGGATGAGATACCTAACCCGCATAGTTGCGACCCATTTTATTAACAAGTATCGCTTCAATAGTTCTCACCGAAAGCACGAGATACCGCCAAGCCAATCCTAGTCATAAGGCTTTGGGGGCGGGAGATAGTATTAATAAGAAACCCCAATTATCCATCGTCCTGCATAGTGGTCTACCCCAGGAGTCTACAGCATTCAACTTCAATTGTGATAACACTTCAAATTCTTGACGTCATTACTAGAGTGATCATCATGGCCACAGCTCCCTCCGCCTCAGTTCTCCTATCCGGAGGAACCATCATAGCTTTTAATGAGGATACGGAGTCTCTCGAAGTCATCCGCAATGGAGCGCTGCTAGTAACCGGCGACCGCATTGCGGGGATATATGACAATGCTCACCCGAACAATCTACCAGCGGACACTGAGATCATTGATTGCACAAACCAAATCATCTCACCTGGCTTCGTCGACACGCATCGACATGGTTGGCAAACTGCACTCAAGACCTTGTCCCCTAACACAACCCTGCCCGATTATCTAGCCAGGTATATCATGGCAGGCCCAAGCATTTACACTGCTGAAGACATCTATATCGCTCAACTTACCGGGTTGCTTGAGGGTCTCAACGCTGGCGTGACAACCTCTCTAGATCATTCTAGCCATTGCTGGTCCAAGGAGAAAGCAAATGCCGGCCTTCAAGGATCCATTGACAGCGGCGCCAGGGTTTACTGGAGTCCAGCATTCCACAATACAAAGGAATACCCCCTGTCTCAACAGATCGCCGACATCAAAGAACTGGCGAAGGCGAAGTCAACGTCAAGCGACTTGACCACCATAGGTGTTGCGTACGATTGGTGGTCGATTGCTCCGCCAGAGGATAACCAGGCAATCATTGCTTTGATCAAGTATGCAACAATCTAATCTGTACGATTGTTGGACGAGAACTAATTGAGAGAAGGGAACTCAATATTCCGGTTTCAACAACGCATTACCTGGGCGGTCCGTGGTTGGGTATGTTACCTAGGCGCTTACCTAATGACGAAGCAATGTCCGCTTCATAATAGGTATCACGAAGATTACTAATCTTGTGTAATCCAGCTGATAACTCCCCGGAAGTCCTCAAGCCCCTCGGTGTATTAGACACCGACACGGCCATGGTCTTCTCCCACGCCATGGGCATCACACCCATCGGCGCCAGCATTCTCCGATCGACTAACCAGTTCGTCTCGATCACCCCAGAGTCAGAAATGCACTATGGACATGGACATCCAAACGCGCATCTCATCCAAGACCAAGCCGCCCTCGGCGTCGACACTTTCCTCACCTTCTCCACGGACCTGATCACGCAGGCGCGCATCTGGCTTCAGCGTACTCGCTCCAGGCTCTACGACAAAGTCCTCGAGCGATGGGAGATCCCCGCTAACAACCCCATGTCCGTGAACCAAGCCTTCCTCATGGCCACGCGCCAGGGCGCGCTCGCGCTTCGTCGTCCCGACCTAGGCGTCATTCGTGTTGGCGCGAAGGCGGATCTCGTGGTCTTTAACGGTCGATCACCCGCGCTGCTAGGATGGCGCGATCCCGTCGCGGCTGTGATCCTGCATGCGAGTGTTGGGGACATCGAACACGTGCTCGTGGACGGTAAGTTTAAGAAGCGGGACGGGAAGCTGACGTTCGACGGCTACGATGCTGTAGTGGATCGATTCCTGGCGAGTGCCGAGAGGATCCAGAAGGCGATGGTTGATCAGCCTGACCCGGTGATCGAGGGTCGCCATTGGGGTTTGAGTGAGTATGGACATGCTCAGGTGGTCAATGCTTGTCATGGCTCTAGCACGGGGTATGGTAAGCAGTTCCTCCACAAGGACTAGGCATTCTGATGTTATTGGAAAACGCGAATCTCGTTTTTGTATGGTGTTGAATGGATCCCTCCTCAGATTGACTTGGGACTGCGGCGACTCGAATTTCAGTATCTTGAACTGGCGTATTGTACTTGCAGGGTTCGGCGAGTTGGCTCCTAGGTGTGACAGGATTACTAATGGGTAGGGCAGTCTGAAAAACTAGCAGGGGATGGAAATGCTATCATTATAGTAAAAGTAAAGCTCGGTCGACTTATTTCAATGAAATAATCTGTTTTCTATCTCGGTTAACCTTCTCACCTTTCAGCATTCTGGTTCCCTTATCTCTCATTTTTGTCGTGACCTGGTCAACTTGGGCAAATTTGTGACTCGTGTTCCTTGTTTTTGTTGCCCGAAAACCAGGAACAAGTGGGTAAGGATGGAACCTTGTCTTCGTTTCCATGCAGCTTACCCCGTCCGAGCGCTGATCGCAGGTAGGGAAGAAATCTTGGTTTGTGATTTACATACTGGATGTCGTCGGGTACGTTAACAGGGAGGGATGCTAGATGATCGCCGCAACATTTTCCAATGCAGGTGTGATGTATATAAACCATGCCAACGCCCTTGATAAGTCTTCGAGTGTTCATTTGAGGGGAAGTCGAGGTGAAGAATAGAGTGTCGCACGATGATGTCAAAATTTGAATTTCTGGTACGATTCAGGGGCTCCCCTAGTGGTGATCTGACGATCAAAGGTTGTTGGTATTGCCAAGAAGTTAAGATTGTGCATAAGGCGGTGTTAACTCCTGTGATTTAACTCGAAGGTGAAAGGACCAAGGACAGAAGATTCGCTCCCCACTATCATCTTATCATCACTATGGTATGTCGCTGCTCCTTACCTATTACCTGCTTGACCCAATCGACTATCTTAGGTAGGTAGGCGGCTTATCTCAATGATTCTGATATCAACTTTCAGAATGGCGAAGAAACCTTATCTAAAGCGTGAAAAATCTATGAAGCGATACCAAGAATACGAACCCGCAGGACTGTTTTGTGATGATACAATCTGCGTAACAAGGGTCAAGCCCATTCCATTCGGCCGGTGCCTGATTTGTGGTTCAGCGGCTGACATTTCTGGGATTGAAATCCCCCCGAGTTTTAGCTTTACGTAACCTCGTGTAGGGCAAGGAGAACTTGTCGGAGCCACGTGCCGTTAAACCAGGGATTCGGGACTTTCTAACACCAATGCATTGGCCCAGCATATTCATTCCTTGTGGCTTCATGCAAGTCCCCAGGGGTCAGGAACAGCATTTGATGACAGGAACACGTGCCTTGTGGGTATATCGGCTTATCGAGAGAGTAGAAAGTAGGTAGGCTATTGATTACCTGCTTGAATACGTTAGTCTGGATTCGTTAGAATTGAGGCGGACAGGCGCTTTTGTCTTCAATTGGAATACGCCTCTTCATCTGCAAGGAAAATGGTTCTGGCCAAAGATCGAATCTGAATTCTGATGGAGAATCGATTTAGTGACGGTGTATAGGATTGGACAATGCCGCTCAGGTCCAATCGGGATCAGTCCTATCTTGCCTTAGTTAGTTGGGGATGCCGGAGACTAAAGGTAGCACGGACGCATACCCGCCCATTCTATTCTCTATCCGGCAAGAAGCTTACCGGGTACTGAAATTGCCATGTAGTATGCAGCAGACCGGTGAACATTTGGTATGAGTATCAGCTAAATACTCCAGCACTGCCAGGAGGAGCTCTGAACTATCTTTCAAGGTTACGATAGTTCAGACGAACCCCGAGATCTAGACATTAAGCCAAGTGCGGATATCCAGTAGTAATAAGTGTCAAGCGGCGCAACTATAGATAGGAAGGGGTGTTGGTAGTGTCGAGCTAACCGAGCAACATTAATTGGAAATACATAATGCTGTTGGATGCAGATTTGTGGGCCGGTACACTCCAGATAATATTGTAAGTATTCATGGCTAGTCATTCCGTTCCTTTTACTCATTATCGACAAGTTCCTCTTCGAATATCTGACTTGAGGCTCTTGCGCGCGGCGGACGATCGACGGGTCTGGGTTTATGGCGAGGCTCAGTTTTGTCTCTTAGTGGCGCGATAGGAATCGACTACAATAGCAAGTCATAACTGAGAAGCCAGAGCTTCTGTAGGCTCTTCTCGCACTCGAGTAACTTGTCCAGCCTCCGAGGATGATTGAGCTGGGGAGAGACGACTACAGCGCCTTCGCTAACCGGGTTCTATGGTCACTATTCGGATTCACAACAAGTATGCTAACCATGCCTTTTTAACAATACGCGATTCTTACAAATTATCTCTCCTACAGTTATAGTTGCACTCAGGATCGTAGCCCGTCTACACTTCAGCACACGCCTGCGAGTAGGCCTAGGCTTAGACGATTACATCACCCTCATTTGCCTCATACTCAGTCTTATCGTCTGTATTCTCACAACAATAGGATCCGAGTATGGGCTTGGAAAGCACGCCTATGAGCTGGATGATAACGACAGAATTAACGCCCTAAAATTCAATGCGATTATTAATGCTGTCCTCATATGGCAGTTCTCACTACCGAAGTTCGCCATCATCGCCATTCTGAAGCGAATATTGAATTATGGCACGAAGACAGCGGTTCTGTTCTGGACCCTTGGTATTACTTCGCAGGCCTGCATCCTCGCCGTTTCGATATGGTGGTTTAGGCAGTGCCATCCCATCGAGTTTGGATGGGACAAGAGTATCCCGGGTGGGACTTGTGCGGACATCAAAATAATGATAAATCTTGCTTACTTCACGTCGGCCTACTCTGCGTTCCTCGACATTTTCTTCGCTCTTTATCCGATCCCTTTCATTATGCGCTTAAACATGCCACTACGAGGTCGACTTGCCGTTGCCGGGGCTCTTAGTCTGAGTTCGCTTGCATTCGTTGTGTCAGTCATCAAACTATCAGCACTTGGGGAAGCATTCGCTATATCAGCAACAGATCCAACCTGTGAGTTATTATCCTAAACACGGTGTCTAGCCAACCATTACTCACAAGGCGTATTCTAGATCCTGTACCATACCTTGACATTCTAGGCATGTCGGAAGGATACATTCTGATAATATGTTCCTCACTCCCAGCTCTTGGGCCTCTCTTCCGGGCAGCCAAGGGCAAACTTACTAGTCGCGATATCAGCACCCATAAGTCCAACGCCAACGGCGGATCCAGCCTCCACAGCTTACACAAGAGCTTTCCCAACGCGAAAGAGCAGAGGCTCACAGACGAGATAGAGCGTTCGATTGGAGGCAACTCATCCAGTGTTGATGACATTCCGTTGGTCACATCACCCATGCGATCGCAATCCACTACCCCAGGGAGTGGGATTCAAAAGACAGTGAACATTTCAATGACTTCAGAGGCAATAAAGCCCGGATCGGATTCTAGGGCCCGGGCTGTTCAAATATTCTAATAAAAAAAACTTGGTACGAAATTATGTCTTTATTTTATGACCGCAATTATGATAGCGTTTCTAGGAAATGTTGATTTAAGTTTGAATTCGTAGTAACAACATGTTCTCTCATATTGACGGTTCTGAACATCTCTTATTAAATTCTTGTTTAATCAATAATTTCATATCTATCAAGACATTACGCTAAAATGGAATACGAAGAGGAGTATTTAGCGTTTCCACGCTTCATTTTCATTGGGCTTCTGGTATGGGGTAATGAATTGCCTTCAACCTCAAATACTTGAAGACAATGTTTCCCATAAGCTCTTAAAATCTTCTTCGGTCAGTGGATCTTTATCAAGGCACAAGCTCTGTTGCTAGCATGTTCCCTGTATCTATGCTTGCGGAAAACAACACGCTGTTTGCCGCAAAAAGATTATTCGGTATAGCGTGAGGAGATTGTTGTATTCTAGGCAACGCGCTAAAACTAGCCCCCCGGCTCTTCTACCTAGCCGACCAATATGACGTGCTCTGACTAGATAGGTACCTAACATATGTGATATGTAGTTGCATTATAAATCCACTCTCACTAATCCATAAAAGTGCTTCTTATCACACCGGATGCCATACTTTGTGTAAAGTGATATGTGAGGTAATCACCCCTTTTGTTAAAAAACAAACCCCGAGTAGCAGGTAAGATATAACCTAAAAGTTATAATAAGATAATTAAGCTTAAAACGTGTAATTTAATTTTAACTAATAATTTTCTAAGGTTTTAAGGTTTATACCTTTTCTTTTTCTTTTAAAAAGAAATCTTATTAACTTATTTATATATATTTTAAAATATATATTTTTTAACTTAATATTCTTATATTAGCTTTATTATATAATAAAATATAATCTTTTAATTAATTTTTTTTAATTAAAAATATAATTATAATTTTAATTATTAATATATATTAATATTATTATTAATAAATCTTAACTAATATTTATATATAATATTAAATTTTCTTTTTTTATAATTTAACTTTAAACTATACTTTAATTAATATAAACAAGTTATATTTTTAAAAAAATATTTAAGTTTATTAATTTATTAAAATATTATTAATAAAAGTATTTAATAAATCCTTTAATACTTATATTATAAAAATATTTATAAAATTTTTAAATTTAATATTTTTTAATAAATTATCCTTTTTATTTAATTAAGTATTTTATTCTTTTTTAAGTTTTTATAAAGTTTATAATTTATTTTATTTAATAATTTTTTATTTTAATTAAGGTTATCTTTTATAAAACCTAATTAAGGTTAAGGGTTATTTAATTATTAATATAATAAGGTTTAATAAAAAAGATATAAAAAAAGTTATAAATTTTTTATTTTTTTAAAAAGTATAATTTAATAGTAGTAAAGAAAATTACCTTTTAAATTTTAAAGGAATTTAATATCTTTTTATTTAATTTTTTAATAAGTTTTTTTATTTTAATGTTCTTTATATTTAATATTATTAATTATCTTTCCTTATATATAAAAGCTTTCTTTTATTTTTTATTAGTTTATTTTTTTATCCTTTTTTATATTTTTTTTAAGTAAGCCTTAGTTTTATTATAAACTTAAGTTATTTAATAAATATAAAACCTATTTTTTAAATTATAAAAGGCTTTAAAAGGTAAATTATATGTTATAAAATAATATTTATAATTAGTATAAAAAGGAGTTATATAGGTTAAAGTTAAGGTTATATTATTATATATAAATTTAATTATTATTAAAAGGTTTTCCTAATTATTTATCTTATAATTAATAAAGGTTTAAAAATAAATTTTAAATATTTAATTAAGTTATTTAATTTAATTATTGGTTTAAAAATAAAAAGTGGTATTTATCTTAGGCTTAATTTTTATTAGTTTTAAGAAATCTTTTTAAATATAAAAGGTAAATTTAAAGTCTTAGTTAAAAATGATATTAATAGGAATATTATAATATTTTTAATAAGATTTAGTAAAGATTTTTATAAAATTTTTTATTTTTTTTTCTTTATTTAAGGATAATAAAATATCTTATTTTTATAAATAGGTTAATTATAATTTATATAAAGTTATATTTATTAAATAAAGAAAGATTTATAATAAAATTTATTATTATTATTTATTAAAAGATATATTATAATTTTATATTTTAAAATAATTTATATAAAATATATTATTATATTTTATTTTATTAATATTTATAATATCCTATTATAAATTCTTATATAAAAGATTATATATTTAGCTATTAAAAGTTATAAATGATTAATTTTAAGGTTTTATTTATTCTTATATATTTTATTATTAAAGTATTATATTTAAATTTGATAATTTTTTCTTTAAAATCTTTTAAAATTTATAGTTTATTCTTTCTATATAAAAGTCCATTTATTAATTTAATATTTTTTCTTAGATTTTCAAATGCTTAAAAATATTAAGGGTTTTTTTTTATTAATTTTTTAACTAATTTAATAAATTTAAATAATTACTTAGGAATAATTATATTATATAACCTTTTTAAAATAAGGATAATAGTTATTATATACTTAAATTTTAAAATATTTAATTATAAAAAATGTTTTTTTTATAAAATTATTATAATTAGTTAGTCTTTAGGTTTTTTTTTCTTAGGTTAATATTATTTTAACTTAAAAAAATATTGGCTTTTTTATTTTATTTTTTAAATTTATAGTTAATTATAAATTAATAAGATAATAAAATTTATACTTATTAAGCTTATTTTTTATTTAGTATTTTTATTATAATAAAATAAGCTAAGTTTTAATAGTTTAAGAAGATTTTAATTCTATATTTAACTTTTTTAAGGAAAAGTTACCATTTTTTAAAAGTATTAATAATAGTTAAAAATTCTTTATTATAAATTTCGTAATTTATTTTTTATTAAAGTAAGCTTTTTTAAATAAAATATTATTAGTTTAAGCTTTCCTTTTTTATCTTATTAAAATATAATAGCTTTTATTACAAAATTAAAGGCATTTATTTTAAGGAATATTTATTTTAATAAGTTAAAATATATAAATATTAAGATTATAAGGAACATTTCCTTTATTAATAATTGTAATAGGTTTTATTATATTAAAAAATCCTTTAATAAAGTTTTAATAAAAATTAGTAAAGTTTATAAATTATTGGGCTTTTTTTAAGGTTTTAAATATTTTCTAATTAAGGATATAGTTAATTTTATTTTTAAATATTAAAATGTTATATATTTTTATAACATATTTTAAAAATTTAACTTTATATATTAATTATTTATACTTTTAAAGTATTACTATTAAATAATATTTAATAAGTTAATGTAATATTTTTTTTAATAAAAAGGTTATATTATTACTTTGTTTTTATATAAATTAATAGGTTATTTATATATATTAAAAGGCTTATATTTATTAAGTTGTAGAAAATATTGTTTATTATTAATTAAAAGGTTATAAAGGTATTAATAAGTTTAAAGGATATAATTAAATATTTAAATAGCTTATATTTATATTAAAAGGTAATTTTTTATTTATTTCTTTTTTTAATATAAATAAGATTAAATCTAGTTTTAAGATTTATTTTAGTAAATTATTTAGTTATATTAAACTATGTCCTTATTTTTTAAATAAGGGAAATAAGGTATTAAATAAGTATAATTATAATGTTTAGTTTTTAATAATTTATTATTAGCTTTAAGGGGTTATTTTTATTTACTTTAGGTATAAATATAAAAGGAAATATATAAAAAAAGGTTAACTTTTAAATTTGTTTTATAATTAACATATTATTTAACCATGATTTTAAAATACCTAATTCTTTTTCACTTATAAAATATAATAATCCTTATAGTAAAATCTTTCTTTTTATTAGGTTTATAACATAATTTCATAGTTTATAATTAGGAAATCATTTAATAACTTTAGGAATTATTATTAGAATAAATTCCTAAAACTTTTTAAACACCTTTGCTAAAAGATTTTAATCTTCTTTTAAATCATATTTTTAAATAAAATTTATCTAAGAAATAAATTTCTTTTATATATAAGATTATTTATATTAATTAAAAATAAATCTTATTTCTTTTAAAAGGTTAAAAAAGGATTAAAATTTATATTTTTTTAATTATTATTAAGATAAAATAATATTATATTAATTATTCATTAGTAAAAGTTTAAAGCTTATTAAGGAATAATATTTATAATATTAAAAAATCATTTAATTAGTAAAATAATATCTTCTTTCCTTAATAATATTAAAGTTAAAAGCCATTATAAAACATATTTTTATTTATTTAATTATAGATATTTTTTATGATTGTGCTTTAAGAAGTGAAAAAATGGATATAAAAAAGCTTAAATTAAAAAGGATTTTAACTTTATATTATTTATTTAAATAATAAAGGATTATTTTTATTATAAATTTTCTTTTTAAATATAATTCTTTATATTAATATTTCTTACTTAGTTTAAAGGTAGTTTTTAAAGATTTTTTAATGTTAATAATTTTATAATAAGATTTTAATATTTCTTAAGGGGATAATATTATAGTAAATATTTATATTTATTTATTTTAATTTATAGCCCTTTAATTTTTAAAAGGTAAGGCAAAAAAGCATTTAAAAATTTAAGTTTAAGTTAAAAATTTTTATAATTTTAAGGGTTTATATTTCCTATTTTAATGTTATATTAATTTTAAGCTTTTTAGCAATTATAAAAGTAAATAATTTATCCTTTAATAATTTTCTTTTAATTAAGGAAATTTTCTTTAAGGAAAATAATAATTCTTTTTTATTAATATCTTTTTTTATATAATAATTAAAGTTTTAATAATTATCTTAACTATATTACTAATATGCCTTTTTATTTTTCTTTTATTAATTAATAAAGGCTTAGTTAATTTTTTAAAAGATTTTTTTATTATTTAGCCACTTTTTATTTTTAGAATTATCTTTTTTCTTATCATTTTGTTTAGGTTAATTTTTATTTTTTAAGGATTAATCTTAGTTAAAGTTAAAATAATTTTCCTTACCTAAGTTTATTTAACCTAACCTTAAATATTTTAATATTAAAGTAGGCCTTTCTTTTCTTAATAATATTCTTAAATTAGTTAGCATATTCTTATAAATTTAATCTACTTTTTATATTATTAAAAAAAACTTTTTATCTTTATTTAAAAGTTCTTTTTAATTAAAAATACATAAGCTTAATAATATCGTTTAAAAAGGTCTTAGTAATATGGTTTTAAAATATAATTCCTAATTATTAAACTACCTTATTAAGGTTTAAAAGTTTTATTAAATATTAGGATATATTTCCTTAATATTTAAGTTTTATTATTTTTTTAAAATTATAATATTTTTTTAAAAGGGTTTTAAAATGTTCTTTTAAGGCTTAAATATAACTAGGCCATTAGTTTAAAAAATACATTTGCTTAACTTAGCTAACTTATTATTAATGCTATAACTAGCCTTTATTAGTTAATAAGGATTTAATTTAATTAATCTTTTAATAATCTTTTAAAAAGTTTTTTACATATGTTTTCAAATATAATTTAACCTTTATCCATTATAATTAAAATTTAAAAAGATCTTTTCCATTATAAATAAAAAGCTTATTAAGGTATATTAAATTTATTATAGCAAAAATTAATTATACCAACCTTTTTAAGGCTTAAATTAGCCATTTTTCAATAGTTTTAAAAGGTTTATTTCTCCTTTTAAGATTAAAAACTTTAAGGGAAAAGGGTTTTTTTAATAACCCTTTTAATAATTTCTTAAATAATCCTTTTAAGGATTTTTAATACTTATAATTATTGTTATTATCATTAAAATTGTTAAAATCCCCTAGGATTCCTATATTTTTATTAAAAAGGATTTTTCTTTCTATTCCTAATATTAAAAATACTACTTAAGTTATAAAAAATTAAACTTATATATTATCTATAATTTCCTATACTTAAGAAGTTAATAATATTTAATTAAATAATATTTCATAAATTTTTACTTTTAAGCTAAAGTATTTAAAGGATAATTCTTTTAAAATAATTAATTATTAACAACTAATTATTTATTAAAATAAAGGTAAAAAAGTTAACCTCTTTCTTAAATTATTAAGTACTAAATTTATATTAATAATTAAATTACTTATTAACTATATAACATACTTAGCAATAATAGCCTAAGCAAAGTCTTTTAATTCCTCTAATTACTTTTTATTTCTTTCTTATAATTAAATAAAATTAATATATTCCTTTATAAAGAAATTACTAATTTAACTTTCCTTAATTCTTATTTAAGCTTTAATATTAATTTAAAATTACTTAATCTATTATTAAATTTTTTAAAATTCTTTAAAGGCTTTTTACTAATTATTAATTACTTATTCTAATTTATTAATTATTTAAATTTATATTTTATCATTAGTAATAAATTTTATAATCATTTCCTAAACTAGTTTAATAAAGTTTAAGCTAATTTATTTAACTTATTATTTAAAATAAGTAACTTATTCCTTTATTATTATAATATAATTATATTAAAGTTTTATTATTATTTAATATATAATATATAATTTATTATATTATTAATATAGTTTTTCTTAATTGTTTTAATAAGTAATTTTAATATTAATTATTAATATTTAAAGGTTATTATATGCTTCTTATATTTGGTTATATAATTAAATTAGCCATTTAAAAGGGTTATTAATCTTAAAATTTAATTCTTAAATTTTAAAAATATTCCTTATAATTATTTTATAGTTTTAAGATTTATAATGGATAAAAATATTATTATTATTAACTAATAGTATTAATATATTTAAAAATAAAGATATAAAGTTAAAAAGGTTAATATTTAAAAGTTATATAAAAAATCTTCCTTAAAATATATATTTTTAATATTGTTAAAAAGCTAATTTATTTATAATAAAAAGTATTTCTTTTAAAGAAAGGAAAAAAGGGATTTTTTTTTTAAATCATTATTAAAAAAAGATAAAAGCAAAAGTAAATTTTAAATAATAACAAAAAATAATTTTTTATCTAAATTAAAAAAAGATTATATAATAAAAATATTAATTTTAAATAGTTATAAAAATAATAATAAAAAATTAAAATAAATTATAAAAATAAATTTATAAAAAATAATATAATTTTAAGATTAAATATTATTTTATTAGCTTATATATTAAAGTTAATTTAAAATAGCCTTAAGGAATAAAAAATTATTTATAATAAAATAATTAAGCTTAAAATATATAATTTAATTTTAACTAATAATTTTCTAAGGTTTTAAGGTTTATATCTTTTCTTCTTTTTTCGAAAAGAAATCTTATTAACCTATTTATATATATTTTAGGATATATATCTTTTAATCTAATATCCTTATATTAGCTTTATTACATAATAGGATATAACCTTTTAATCAATCTCTCTCTAATCAAAAGTATAACCATAATTCTAACCGCCAACACACATCAATACTACTACCAACAGGTCTTGGCTAGTGTCCACGTGTGACAAAAGTTCAAATGACATATGATGCCCAATACTAGATCGGTTACTTTCTGAGGCCCTGTTTGATATTCTGATATCTCGTGTTATCTCATACCTTGGTATTTCTTATACCCTAAAATGCTTTTCATTCTTCCCGAGAAAAGTATGAGCGACGTATCTAGACCCTTAAGAGCGATTCAATCCCCATTATTACAATCTCATAACGGAGACACTTATCGACGCGGAGTTTACGGAGCTGATAGAGGATGGAGAATATCTTAGCAATAATGGGTTTGGCTAGTTCACGCTCCTAGGTAGAGACGCTGTGTACGAACTATCTTATAAGGTTTTTTTTAGGTATACATCTATTGCAACTTACTAATAGAATTAATGGGACATTTCTATCTTACAGCAAGATCTTGGTAAAAAGGGAAAAAAACCCAGTGGTCAAAAATACTCAAAAGCAACCCTATATACTTTCTAGCCTAGGATTCTTTCATTCGAACATGATCTACCCACATTTCAACTTTCACTTTGTAATCATTCTACAGCGAGGTCTGTATCCGGCTATGAAATACGTTGCTCTCTTCTCTGGCAAGATTGTTCATATCTACCTAGACTGGACAATATCAACAATGGTGTCACAAGATCCGACAAAGGAGCAACTATGGCCTTGTCTACCTCATTAAAAACACTCGAACTGTTTTCTACTCTTATACAGGTTAAATAGGTATTTAAACCGAACCCTCTTCCGTATAATCAAAATTAGCTAAGTCCTTTATTGCGTTCACAAAGGACAAAGACGACAATGAATGTACAGGACTTTCACGACTGGACCCGCCGACCAGGCCCTCAACACCTTCAATTTTCGACGGGCCTCAGAACTATCGACTACAGGTCACCCTTAATCTCGATTCCTCCTACAGCATTTATTATGCCAGGGAACCCCGGCACCTATATGAACTGGCAGTCAAACACAAATGTAGGATCAAATCAACCGTATCCCCATTCTCAGGGTCCTTATCATCAGCAGTCCTATAATCAGAGTCCTTATTATCATTATCAGAACACTTACTTTCGGGATCCTCGTTATCGTGACCCGTATTATCGGAATCCCTATTATTCGAATTCCAATTATCAATATGGCCAGAACGCTTCCTTCCCACGGGCTTCTCCAAGGCCGTCTAATACCATGGGGTCTACATCCCAGTCGCAACCACACCGTAAATCACTGAGAGAGCTGAGAGAGCAGAGGGAGCGGCTGGTTCATGGTGCATCCGTACGCAAGAGTCCCTCGAACGATAAAAAGGAAGTGAAAACGATAAGTCCAACCTCACTAGAACTCCGAAGACGCCGCAGACCTGAAAGGCCTCCAGCTGAGGAAGTCGAAATAAAACTGAAGGCGCCTCTTAGTGAGTTAGCAAAAGATCTCACGGATGTATCTGAGCTAGACGTCGTTGCCTTTATAAACCGCAGTGCCGAGGAGCGACATGAAGAAGCTGCACAGGCCGGCAAGATCAATAGACCAGTCTGCCAGTATCTACTCTACCGTATAGCATATAAGAATCGCATCCGAGAGCTAATGAAACGAGGCGTTCTTAATGCTCATGGTAGCCTTGGTCTAGGAGCTTACATGTCCAAAGTTAGCGGGAAGAGTTGGAGCATGGAGCCACAAGAGCTACGAGATAAATACCAAGAATGGGCCAACATTAATAAAAAGAATCATCACATCGCGTTCGCAAACTATCCAACAGGGGGGCCTTTTCCACCCCGCTATTAGATGTGATGTTGTATTTTAAAACGCCAAATACTATTTTAGGCGCCAATGTAAAAGGCTGAGCTGTAGAAACCTCTTGTAACTCGCTGTAGAGAATGCTGATCTATTCAATGCGTTGTAGTATACGTAGAATACTGTATTTTTGCGGTAACATACCGTAGTACGCGTTGTATTTATCCACTAAAGCTCCATCCAGTCACTATAACTGTAGTGCATTGTAGCGCGTATGCCTTAATGAATATTTGACCAATCGGAACGCGAACTCAACTTAAAGGTCCGCGTTATGTGGTATTAGGTAATCTTGTAGAACACCTCCTTTACACAGCATAATATACGTATGCAACAGCTAATTCAAGATTCAATCGCAACTCTGGAAACTAGATGTTAAGGCAGTAAGTCAGTACATATGTAAGGTTTGGAAGTGAATAAGTCAGCAAGGTAGTACATGGGCAAGTGACATGACAACATAGGTTTCCTAAAGTTTACACTACCTGTACTACAGATTGATAACTACATATCTAGGTAATGAGTAGCATTATTAAGTATGACCCGGGAGTTCTGGACGGTTGTTATGGGCAACGATGAGCATATTATGTCTCTTAGTCCCACGAATCTCGTTTGTGATGCTGCATTGCTCAAGCCGGCGAGGAGTTTAAGTGTAATCATGATTGGAAACCAGATTTTGAGAGCTGGAAAATTTTCGAGGAACTCGCGCGGTACTGAACATGGATTAGTCGTGCTATGTTGTTTGCTTATGTACATAGGTAGGTGAAATTATCGAATAGTCTTCGAAAAGGGGTAATTGGCCAGTTTCGCATTTGTCACTGTCAAATCTGACATCACTATCGTAAATGAACTCGGTAGGTACGATACATATCGTACCTGCCTACTTCAGTTGGTTACTTGGGTAATAACTACGGTAACGCGACAAAACCGTGACTACCTAAAGTACATAAAACATGTAACACGTTACGTACCTGCCTTTGCAAGTCAGGTGTTCGTTCTTACAAGGGCCAGGTTTGTTTTCTTACTTGACAGCAAACCAACCGAAGCGTAAGATCATCACTTTCGAGTGAATCGAGTACCCTGGGGATATCTAACTAGATAATCTTACCTATTGCGCTAATAAATCCGAGTCTTTCTCATCTCATTCTCCGCCTCATCTTTTTCAGGCTTCAATCGACACCTCTCTCGACGACTTCAACTTACAACTTTATCGCATTAACTATTAACGAGTCGAACTTAAGTCATCATGTCCGTTCCGCAGAACTGTACCATCCTCGTTATAGGAGGTGGCCCTGCAGGTTCTTATGTCGCTGCAGCTCTAGCTCGGGAAGGACTTGACGTTGTCGTCTTAGAGGCTGAGCAGTTCCCACGGTGAGAAAGCCCCCTCACAATATTGCGTCTTCATTGATATAACTTATTTCTAACCTTCAACCTGAATCCTGCAGGTATCATATCGGTGAGAGCATGCTTCCTTCCATGCGACACTTCCTGAAGTTCATCGACGGATATGGCAAGTGGAATGGGCACGGATTTCGAGTCAAGGTAGTTATAATTCAATTCAATCTATGAGATGTCCATAATGCTTATAATTATCTTAGAATGGTGGCGCCTTCAAGCTGGATCCAGCACTCCCTGACACATGTAAGTTCTTATTTAGTCCCTGAACTTATGATGGCTGCTAATGTTGCCCCCAGACACGGACTTTGTCGCATCCGGAGGACCTGAAGGTTATGCTTGGAATGCAATTCGCTCTGAGGCCGACCAGCTGCTTTTCGAGCATGCGAACAGCTGTGGTGCTAAGACTTTCGATGCCACGAAAGTCACCTCGATTAACTTCGAACCTTATGTCGCCACTGATGCAACATCGAAGTTCGAGGGCCCAAACCCTGGAAGAGCTATTTCGGCAACCTGGAAGCACAAGGATGGTGATTCTGGGATTATTTCTTTCAACTATCTAGTCGACGCTAGCGGACGACACGGCATACTAAGCACCCAGTACTTGAAGAACCGCAAATATAACGAAGGTCTCAAAAACATAGCCAATTGGGGATACTGGAAAGGCGGCGGTGTCTATGGTCCCGGCACTTACAAGGAAGGTTCGCCTTATTTTGAGGCTCTAAATGGTATGTGAACTAGGTTGTGGATCAGTCTGAGTGGATTTCTAACTACCTATCTATGAAGATGCCAGCGGCTGGTGCTGGTTTATCCCCTTACATGACGGGTCCCATTCTGTGGGTATTGTGCAGAATCAAGACTCGGCTACAAAGAAAAAGAAAGCGGCCAATTGCCCTCCTAATAAGGAATTCTACTTGCAGTCCCTTGAACTTGCGCCCGGTATCAGAGAGCTTCTATCCAAGGGTGAGCTTGTGTCTGATGTCAAATCGGCGTCCGATTGGTCCTATAGCGCGTCAAGCTATGCGTTTCCCTATGCACGAATCGCCGGAGATGCGGGTAGTTTTATCGACCCCTTCTTCTCTTCAGGCGTGCATCTAGCCTTCAACGGCGGTCTCAGTGCTGCGGTAACAATTGCCGCCGCCATTCGAGGCGACTGCGACGAGAATACTGCTGCCTCATGGCACACTAAGCGCATAGCGGAGAGTTATACGCGCTTCTTATTGATTATTCTCAGTTCCACTAAGCAGATTCGAAACCAGAACAAGCCTATCATTCACGACTTTGACGAGGAGAGTTTCGAGAGGGCCTTTGAACTCTTCAGACCCAGTACATATATCCTAAACCCAGGTTCTTGATATGAGTTAAACTAACCATGTTCTTTTAGTTATCCAGGGCACGGTTGACGCCGATGTCAGGCGCGAACTGACACAGGACGAGATATCCAAAGCAGTAGAATTCTGCTTTCGGTCATTTGCTGATTTCCCTTCGGAGAAGAAAGACGCCCTCATTGAGAAGCTCAAGGGACTAGGAGTGGAGGATAATGAAGATATGGAGAAGAGCGCAACGGCCATCGAAGAGATACAGAAGTCTCTCACGCCAGACGAATCCCGGATCCTAGACATTCTCCGTGGAAGACGGATGATACGAGCCGAAGACTCTATCAATCTTGTGAACTTCACTCTTGACTCCATTGACGGACTGGTTCCGAACCTGGAGCGCGGGAAGCTTGGCTTAATCCAGGCAACACCTGTTAAGACCAACAACGCATCTCTGTACTCGGTTAAGTACTTGAGAGGTGGTCGGCCCGACATAAGGACACAGAGAGGTGACAAGGTTTCCAAGGCTTCCGAAGCAACGAACGACGAAGACAGCATTCCTAAATAACGGCTTCTCAACCCATAATCGCACCGCCCAACCCTCCCTAATCTGGAATTGTTGGTTCCCCTTGATCGGCTAGCTGACTAATCTAGGGACTTTTTGGTATAACATTCGATGCGCGTGATGGTGGTTAGCCTAGATGACGCTTAGAACTTGTGCTTATGCTTGTGCTTATGCTACGATGGGGATATGTGGGTGGGAAATGAAGAACACAGGACTCGATGATTAACTGCGGTTGCGTTTATACACATAAAAGGACATCGACGTCCCTACATGTAACATAGGTACCTAGGTAGGTTTATATTCTCGGTTGAGGCAACAGATTCATGTCCGCGGAAACCTTTAATTCTTCCAAGGCATTGGTATGGAAAATAAAGGTTAATTCCGTCATAAGTTTTTCAACTCGCTGACTCTAAAACTCCCATGGGTACGAATACAAGGTCCATATTGAGAGGGGAGAAGTACGAGATACTCGTTCGTATCGTAGAAGGGTACGCAATTCCAGAGACGCTAACGAGTCTGATAACGAAGCCGTTATTATTCTAAATAAGCGAGATCGTGGGGAAAGGAACATGGCATCGGCCCCTCCCCGCATCTCGGTGGGGTACATTTAACAGGCCGGCCAAAATCTCCAAGAATGTATATTATTCTCCTTTAAATTAACCTGTCGTACTTATTAGATTGTTCCTCACATCTTCCCTTTTAGTTGTAATTCGCATTGAGATGGAGCTTATTAATAACCGCCCTACTTATTCTACCCCTATTGTGGAGCAGGCCACTAAATCCGACATCCCGGACCTAATCGCAGTGTGGTGGGACGCTTTCAGTGGGGACTTCATCCGCCGGATCTACCCGCAAACGCCAGATGGCCGGCACTGGCTTGAGCGCGCCTTCGCTAAATTTTTTGAACCTGCTTCGGGACTTAAAGAACTAGAAACTAAGTGTCTTATCGTGCGCAGTCCAGATACCGGTATGTTTCATACGACTCTTTTCTCCTGTAACCTTTTCTTAGGGTGACACGCAGGCGTTTCAACTGAAATTGACCCCACTTATGTAAGGCCTCCCCGCTGCGATTGCCGTGTACCACATTGTGCCAGCAGGATGCGATCCAGCTCGACGTTCGTGGCGCGCACGATGGCCCCGCTTTGACGACCTCCCGGATATACGTGAGGATGTATTGGCAGCGTTCTTCGATCCAATGGACAAGACACAGACTTACCTTCTAGGAGATCGCGGCTATGTCTGTGAGTGTATTTTCCACATAGCGATTTGCCCGCCCTAATCCAAATCTATGATCACATAAGCAATAAAGGTATTTAGACAGCTAAGCGTGTTGATGCGTGACAGACCTCGAAGCCTTGGGCACGATGGAGGCGCACCGGAAAAGGGGTTACGCGACCGAGCTAACCAAATGGGGAACCGATCTCGCGGATAAAATGAACGTTGAATGCTATCTAGATGCTAGCCCTGCCGGTAAGCCGCTCTACGAAGCTAATGGCTATGTGCAACAGGATGTATCCGCAGTCATAGAGAAGCAGGCGGGCCACTCGATGGTTCGGCCGAGGAAACATCACACTTCATAGAATCATTGCGTTGGAGATCTTGTCTATCACGTATGCTTTTATATAGATAAACCTATCCTGCACATTTTGCTTAGGTAGTTCGAACATTGGTGATCAAATTCATTCAAGGTTAGATTAGAGTGAACCCCTTAAAGGTAACTATGGGTCTGTAGGGGTGACATGAGAGAAGTTGGAGTGTCTTCAATTTTGTATAAGGCGGAAAGACTTTGGGTCTGATCGAATCAATAACTAATCTAGGATCGCAAGAAAAGCGATCATCTAATCATCAATAGTAAAGAAGATTACCATGGAGGTTCCCCGGGAACTGTAACATCTACGTATCCCACCCCTTATCCTTTTCCTCCGCCGCCGTCTTCTTCTTTACTTAGATAATCATCTTTGATTATAATAATGTATAAGTTCCTGAAGGCATTTCCTGTCTTGCCCAAGCATCTTCTTGCTTGCGGACCACATTCTCCAGCCAGTGTGTCCATCGTCTCCCTAGCTACATGCGGTCCCAAACCGAAATCCTAGACTAAATCAATGTCTTGCCGCACTATGCCCACTCAAAGGCGATCGGAATCCGCTTGTGTGCGAGTTTTAGGTCTCGAGAATAGATAGTAATGTCAAGGCCCCCGTTGGAGATCGCGGCCTCAACCTTGTACTCATACCCATGACAACCTCCTCCATTTTGCAGGGTTGCCCAGAGCCCCTTCCTGAGCGGGTTTGGCGTCTTCACAAACAGAAGTGCCACATCAGTCTTTCTGTCGGGGTCTTGACTTCTGGTTGCGCGAATTCTGGTCCGGGTTGTCTGAACACCTGTCACTTCAGCTGGCCAACGACACATGATATTGGCTTTGATTGTCGGAGAATTTTTGATCGAATGACCCTGTTATGCTTCTATTAGTCAAGTTTCTCTCATGTTTTAAACTTGGGGTCTTCTCACCTGCGCTACGAGTTCGATGGTCTGCTCAAATGGCTCCCAGCCTTGATTTGGCTGACGTGGAACCATTGTTTCTGCAATTAAGGTGTATCGATACCGAGAGATTTGGTCGTCCAGGGGTTGACGAAGGATACCGCACCTTCGTAGTGAATTCAAGATTAAACCTCGACAGACGGCGGTCAAACTAATGGAAGTTAGTAATTGGATTTAATTTATTAGTCTCCAACTTACGGGTGGTCTCCCTGTGGTCGTTGAACGTCCACGAGGATGGTCCTATTAGGGTTTTCCATCCGGAAATTGCCAATGGCTTTCTTGATCTTGTTGGTGACGTACGGGTTTTGGATCAAGCCACCCACCAGGATCACTGTCTAATGAAATGTTAACTTTAATTATATCTAAAAGAGGATTATTTCGCGGGATGGACGGACCTTCGGAGCCTTCTTGGTGATTCGCAAAATTTCCATGAAATGGGACTTGAATTCCGGCAATAACTTCGACACAGTGCCATCAAATATGGCGCGAATGAGATCCCTTAAACAGTTAGTAGAGTGTTATAATTCAAGGCAAGGGAAAAAAGCAAAAGGAAATAGGATTGATACTTACGACTTCAATGACAACTGGCCCATCGATGCCCGATCGGGCAGATCTACAACCCATGATTGGGGAGATCCGTCGAAATTACGCTTGATCTTGTGTTCCCACTAAGTAGCATATAGTCAGTCTAAAGGGATTTGGTTGAGTAAGACCACAGCGGCGACTAAACATACCTGAGTGCTTATCATGATGTTTTTGTCTTTTGTAGACAGTGATTCCCAGATCTTTGACCCGAGAGTCTTCTCCAGGAGGTCTTTAAACCATTTATCTGCATACGCAGCACCGCCTCTAACGCCTACAGGTCCAGTGAGCTGCCGCACGGAATTGTATTCAGCCGAACATGTACACATACCGGTTGTTGATCTTACAAGGGATGAAGCAGGATTTGGTTCCTGAGACGGGAACTGGACTGTGAAGATATTCCTTGAGAGGCGTCAGCTTATAGAGCCATGATATTAGTATCTAAAAAGAACACTTACACCGAGGAGTTACCAGCATCGATAACTACTACCGTATCTCCCTCTATGACTGGAGACAAGCCAGTCAGAATGGGAAGTGTAGAAATAAGGGCTGCTCGTGGATCATCTAGGGATTGTATTGTTGTCTTCACACCAGGGCGAGTGAGTAGACCGCCGTGCTGTGCGGCAAGCCGCAACCCCTCCTTGAAGTTTTCATCCCAAGAAGGCGGAATTGCAAACATTAGAATCATGGGAGCAGCCCTGACACGCTCTATCCCTTCTCGGGCCTCAATGATCTCCATGCTGTGTTCGAAGACCTGGCCAAGGTAGTCTCCAACAACTTCTACCGGGGTCTTATAGAGGCGGTGAACCCGTTCGCGAGAGCTCTTAATACTTACAGAGTCTCGAAGGTGATCCGGTAGATCCTCGTGCTTGACTAGTAACAGTTTCAGCCATTCGATGGGCTCACAATCGACTGGAGTGTTGTATCCCCAGGTGATATGACCCGTCTCCTCGTTGTAATGGATCTTGGTGGGAACTTCGTAGCGGTTGGCGTCTTGCTCGATCTTTGACAACCACTGACTGACGAATTGGACATCAGTATTCGGCGATCCCTCCAAGAGCCATGCGACCTTGATGAATCTGTATATATGAGATTAATGATTAGAGATCTAACAGCATCTTGATTCAGCCCTGGAAAGCCGATAGAAAAACTTACCTGGCTCCAAGATCAAAGCCAACCTTTAGAACATTAGTACCAGTCATCTTGCCGGTTACTTCAATGTTTCTTTAGTCCAAAGAGTAAAATCCTGGGAATGGATGATTTGTGCTTAAGTAAGAGGTTTGGTGTAGGACAGGTGAAGCGAAGATGAAAAAAAGAAGTTGGCGTGATAAGATGGATGGTATCGGGTGTGGATGGTGATGGAAGTTGAAGGCGGTAGTGATTTGCCGTAGTAAGGATGGATGTTTAAATATAAATTTTACAAGAGGGAATCTGCCCCCAAGTTACAATAGAAACAGTGGCGATTGCGAGGAAGGCGGCGGTACAGTGCACGATGTGCACGTACCTCTCTGCCCAAAGCATATATATTACGTGGAAGTTACTTCAGATTATGTTACTGTGCACCTTCCATATCGTCCAAGTATTTTAGATACCGTACGTACGGTACCTGGTACTAAGTGCACATGACGTGTGGTTGTATATACGTATGGGTGCTTAACGGAAACCCTTGCTTAATTTCTACTTCGGTCCTCAGGGCAACTGAAAGGAGTATTTGGTACAATATGTAAACTGTACTATAATAGCGACGGCTAATGTCCAAGCCTATATCATCTTTACTGCTGGTTTAATTACTTTATAACTTTGTCGACTTGTGATTTCCTTTTAAGTTGAGTGCAGTTATTCCGACTTTACATCGGATGCTGGTAGCCTTTCTAACCTTGTTGGTTTCGAGGCCACTGGTATCGTGGATGGGCATGTTAGCATATTAACAATCTCGTACTTTCTATATAGTTACAAGATATTTTCACCGGTTTCCACAATCATACGATATGATTAACATGTCTCAAGCTTTCTTGGAGTAAAAGAAATATACCGCAAGCTTTGACGTCCCAGGGTTAATAGTTATTCATAAGGCCTTGCATGATAGTTAGGTTATCATAGTTAAAGGAGTGGGAAGTCCATCACGAAGATAATTAGAAGAAATTGAAGAAGTTGACCGAGTTAGGCCTGCAACTTAAATTTATTTCCTTTATATGCCTATTATGATTGATTAATACTAAGTCAAACCACCCCTTCACGAACCACCCTTGTACGAATCACCAATTTCCCATACAAAATCATTAAAATTCGACTTTTATAATTAATTAAATAAAATAGCGAAAATTATAAGGTTTAAATAATAAAATTCTTTTATATAATATAAGTATAAATTTAAAGTTTTATAATTTTTATAATTTTTTTACTAGTTAAATAATATAAAATAATAAAAAATATTAGTAACATTTTTATATATAAAATTATATATAAAACTGTTAACGCTTATAACTTTAAATATATTACGTAATATTTTTATAATATTATTTTATTTAATAAAGAAAATTTTAAACTTTAAAATAATAATTTAATTTTTTAAATTAATTATAAATAAAAAATGTTAATTTTTATTAATATTAAAAAATTTACATATAAAATTTACATTTTTATAAAAAAATGTTTAAAATTTAATATAAAAATTAAACTTTTTAAAATTAAATATAAATATTATATTTTTTTTCTTTATTATTATTAAATAATTTAATTAAAATTTAAAGTTTTATATTTATAACTATTTTATTTAATTAATTATAAATATGGCTTTTTTTACGATTTTGTATAGGAAATTGGTGGTTCGCACAAGGGTGGTTCGTGAAGGGGTGGTTTGACTTAGCAAGACATCTGTTGACTTGCTAATAATTTGCCATTTCAGACTTTGTCTCCTTCCATATAGAACGGGCTTTCTTATAATCAGGAGGGTGTTCTCCCTGAGCAAATTGATTCCTCATCTTAGGCAGAGATGAAAAGGGGTATCTACGTCGTTCAAACTGGGAAAATATTGAGACCAATTCTAAACATTTTCTTGCAATCATTGACACAACGGAAGTCATAAACATACAGCCAACGTCGTAGATGTAATAGTAATGCGATAGGTGTCATCCATCTCTTCAGTTGGTCTTTGTCTCTTCTAGGATGGCTTGTTGCTGGCTTGGTGCTCTGCACAAGCCGACAGGGTTGTCCCGCACATCAAGTATCTGTTACAAAGTACATGTACGTATTTTGTAAGTTGCAGTCTACACATGTATCATATGTTGGTGGTCAAAGTGTGGTATTTATGTTTGCCCACCGTACAGCTTCTGATGGCAGGTGTGAAAGATGTCACAGCTGTCATGCGAAAAGCACGGTGTGAAATCAAGCAGTTTCAAGTCGGACCTTCCTACAAACATAATCCATTTCCTTTCTACAGTGTGTTTTGCTTGCGTTATTTCTACTGTCTTTCTACTATCAAGCCGTTTTCATGTACTCAACAGTTTATATTAATCGACCACTGCCATTGGCACTTCTCCCTGTCCATATCGCGCATTCGATATCACCAGCATATAACAATCATTCATCTTCCACTTACCAGAGCCGTGGAAGTCCGCTACAACGAAGCGCGAGTATCTGCAAGTCTTTACAATGGTTCGTGGGCTCCCTTTCTGCTGACTCAAGTGGACCAGTGGTTCTAGTAACGACTCCTATCCTCATGATGCTCTCGGAGGCACGAACGTTCTTGTGATGCAGTATATAGCTCCAAGCGACAATGGAAAGGGAAAATACACTCGCACATCAAATAATGGTGAAAGCCCAGGTACTTCATTTTTAATTAGTTCTAGAGATTTATGCGTGTTAGAATTTTAGGAGACCAACATTGCGGCAGCTAAGAATTTCGATGAGGTCCCGGTAACCCTAACCCTAACCCTTACCCCGACCCCAACCCTGACAGAAGAAGTTGGTCGGGTCAACAGATAGTCCGGTCCCCGATAATCCCTAACTTACATAAGCCAACTATACGCAGACGCGCCGTTATACAAAGATATAAAGACGTAGGTGAGTTCAATATTGAAATATAACAGCTCGCCATCCAAATAGACACAGAGTCCCAATCCATAACTTCCTGCGGTTGATATCCAATACCTAGTGGGGTAGTAATTAAAGGACGGCGCGTCTTATGATCGTTCAAACATACATACTCAGACTACCTAGGGACCCCCAATATCACTGGTTGGCGCGTCTACCGGTCCATCCACATATCTAATGACCGCCGAAAGCCAGGTCTCGTGGTCTTCCAAGCGATCCGGATTGCCACCCCATCGCAGCACACCGGCAAGCCAGCGGTAGTCGCCCGGGCCAGGCGAGTACTCTGTCCCGTTGGGCAAAGTCGCGGTGACTCCCGTTCCGGAGGGCCAGTTGAATGTCGACGGGGATAATAACGCGGTGGAATTGACTAGGGTACCATACGAAGGGAGACCGTAGACCGATATCGGTGGTACCGTGGCTGAAGGCCGGTAGTCGTGCGTCTCAGCCGGGTCGAAGCCATAGACGTCCGGGATGACACTGATGTTAGCCGGTACCAGATCGATACGGTACCCTCTGGTGAACTGATCGCGACCGATGATTGAGCGGTATGAATGCGATGAGTTAACTTCAAACAACCCTCTATCGATCACCCAGGTATCCCCAAACTTGTAGGACACCTGTGGTTGCATGTTTGTACTTGTGTTCACAATATGGAAGTATTTGGCGTTATATAGAGAGTAAGGAGGTCCGGAGTACGGCACGCTGAATTCTTCGTTGCCGCTAGTGACTTTGATGAAGCCGCCGAACACAGGCTGTCGCTCGGGTTTCACTCCCAAGCTTGGAGGCAAGATCTTGAACGAGATAGTAGTAGACTCTCCGGCCGCGACCTCCACGGTCGGCGATTCGAATTCTGCAGATCCGTAAATTGGGAGCTGGTTTTCTTCCGAGAAAATGGGGTTGTTGGGCGGATTGGGTTCGGAGTAGGAGGCGCCTTCGTGGGATAATGCGTAAGTTCTTGTTGAATTGGAACGATTCTCGATCGTGATATTCACTGCTCCATATGTCGACGGAGAGTTATCGCTTACAAGAAGTTGTCCAGGGAATACACGGCTTTGATATGTGATTGCCTTATAGACATTCACCAAGCCAGCCCCTTGCTGAAATGTCCCCGCCGTCATCGTATCGTTCCACACCCACTTTATTGGAGTTGAAGTCGACTGTAGAAGTGATAAAATCTCCGCAACGGACAACTCAGGGAATTGGGACTTGACTAGGGCGTAGCAGCCACTGATAAATGGGGTTGCCATAGATGTGCCCGAGAGGATGGTATAAAAGCCTTGCTCCCCTAAAGGCCATGTGGACAGAATTTCACCACCAGGAGCAGATATTTGGGGCTTCAAATCGTAAGTCAGATAGCTAGGTCCGAAACTCGAGTAATAATCCATCTTGCCACCGACGAAACTTGGAGTGCTAGAATAAGAGGAATCATTGAAGAACAACTTGTATTGATCTGATCCCGTGGCATTCATATTCGCTAGAAGAGTTGTGCTGTCGTTCGCGTTGACGGCTATGTACTGGACAGTGCCGTCGCCGAAGAATCCCGTAGATGCCATCTCATAGTCAACATGATACGGGTCAGACGTATCGGTATAAATTCCCATTATGTAACGCAGATTTCGATTCGAACAGCAACTTCTTGCGCCGGTATAGCGGCAACTATCGGTCACTGGAAATGCAACGATAGTAGTATTGAGTCTTCCTTGACCTTCCAGAAACGAGGTAACTTCATTCCAGCTACTAGAGCTAGAACAGCCATCATCAATCATGTAAACTCCTAGACCTTCTGGAAATTCTATGGGCCAAAGCGACGCATATGGTATGGTAGCACCTTGAGAGTCCGTAAAGGTGTAGACGAGCGGGAAGTTCTTATTCGCAATGGAGCCAACGGATATTATGGTTGGGAGCTCGGCGGGCGTCGATGTTCGATATAATTGAGGGTCATATTTGCTGCCGGATCCTGAATTTCCCTGAGCAACAATGACAGCAATACCTGTATCCACAAGACGGGCGGCAACCGTCATTAAAGGGTCGGCTCGATTTTGCCATGACTCCTGAATGCTCAGCGACATGCTTATAACGTCAACGGCGTCAGCCTGCGCTCGAAGCATCGCCGCCATAACACGGTCAGTCGTCTCTCCATTCGTTGAACAGTCAAATACTCTATAGATATATAGTGTCGCTTCTGGAGCAACACCGGATATGTTCAACGTCCTGTCACCATCCTCAAGAGGGTTCATACCAACAATTCCTAGCACAAGATTAGCTCAGCCCATGGATAGCACTCTTGGCATTTTACCTGCTACATGCGTTCCGTGTCCTCCGCCATAGCATGTAGTGAGGAAATTGTCGCTTTCGACTGCCGTCCCATTGTCGGATAACCAAGACCAACCTCCGGCGATCTTGAAGTCAGGCCCAACACCACCGCCAAGAGCCGGATGCCGATAGTCAACGCCAGTATCAACAATACCTATCTTTACTCCCTTGCCCTTGATTCCAAGCTGATGCAGTTTGTCCACACCCGCCATTTCAAGAGTGGAAGCAAGGTTTCCGTCTGGTTTTGGTGATATCACCGGAATTGCTGGCGGGTCCACATACGATAGGAGAGGGTTATCTATGTTGACGAGGTCTTCGGGAAAACCTGGATCTGGTAGGAACATCTCGTACACTGGGCTTACCGACACTACCCCTGGAATATTGCTGAGCTGGGCTTGAGTGTCTTTATGATCTCCATTTCCAGTGACCCGAATCGACAAGCCAACATAAGTTCCTGGAGATCGGTACTCGTGTGCGACGGTGTATTCGAAGGGCAACTCTGCTGCGCGCCTATGGAATCTGGCGTGGTGATCCAAAGTCCTCGGGTAAATAACATCTCCCATCACATCATCGGCGAGCTCAATGATAAAGGCTCCATCAATTAGTCGGGGGTCTCTAGTAGCAGACACCAAGGAATAAAATACAAGAAATACGAATAATAAGAGCATAACTAAATCAAGACCAGTGGATATTTATTCGTAGAGGGAATATAGAAGCCCGATGGTTGTAGCAATGCGACAGATATATACTCGCGATGTCACTTTAGCCTATACCGCATATTATAGCCATATGCGAACGTCTCAAGCTGTCAGCTCTATATCTCAACGGGACGTGTTAATTGCAACTCAGATAAGATCAGCTGTGGCGAGAATACTTAGGTTCGATCCTCAATGGCAGGATCTATCTGATATCACCATTCAGTGCATCGTTGCGAGAACATGCCAGTGTCATGACGCGATAAGTCGGATCTGGTTTCCGAAATTCCGTAGGCGAATGTTACAAGCAGAGCTTATAGTCCGACATATTAGTCCGCGATGCTACATGAATAAGTTGAATGCGGCGGTTATTGTTATCTAGAGACATGACCACAACTTGGAACCTTCCAATCCACTGAGGTTCTTAAGCTAGTGAATGCAGAAGCACACAAAATCTGATAATCCGCCTGTTGATAGGAGCCTAGCTGAAGGAACGCCGGTCAAGCTAAAACCTGCAGACAGTATGCAAGCACGCCGCGTTCGGAATTAATCCATGTGACAATTATGCGGAACTAAGCTTAGTGAGCTATTCGTGAACAGGGGTTCGTTCAGGGCTGAGTTGAAAGTAGCAGGTCAACTGATAGGGGTCACCTTCGATTGGTAATTGGGCAAATGATTGTGTCATATCGTCAAGCTATCACGGCAGAATCAGGTACGCAGCTTCTGTCTGAGAATTTTCGATTTCGTATTGTTGTTCTGATAGACTATTTTGATTTTGTTTTCTGCTTCCAAAGAATAACGTGCACTTTTTGGTGCGTATTACGTACAAATTCTTAAGCAGAAAATGCTAAATCTCCCTAATATCAGGGTTTTGCACCTGACTGCGCAAATCCATGGTACAATAGGAATTGTTACGAAGTGATAACATCACAATATACATACTACCTAGGTACCTACATGTTGAGATATTATAAGAGATACACGCTTAGCTCCTCCGAGATTAAGGGAACGTTATCTTGAAGGATTTGACGAACGCCAAGATACGCAACCTGTCAGTTTGGATGAGATGAGCCGCATAACGAGGGGGCTTCAATTTATATGACTAGCTGCATGGGCAAATGATACCTTCTACTTTAGTTAATTGCGGCACCTCTACATACCGTAGCGGGAACATGTAAACTATAAGAATAATTCTAAATGTGGTGAAATTATTCCGTGTATATATATTAATGAAATTGGGAACAATGATTCTTTTAATAAGAATAATTCCTTATAAGAAAAGTTATTTTTTAATTTTTTAATTTTAATTTTAATTTTTTAATTTTAATTTTAATTTTTTTATTTTAATTTTTATTATTACCTTTTTATTATTACTTTTTATTATTACTTTTTATTATTACCTTTTTATTATTACCTTTTTATTATTACTTTTTTATTATTAATTTTTTTTTTACTTTACGTGTGATTCGAACCGTTAACCTTAAGATATTTAATACACGAACTTTACCATTATACTAATATATATTTATTAAAAATTAAGCAACTATTTTAATATATAAGGTTATTTTTTTAAATTTTTTTTTTAAATATTTAATATTTTTACGAAAATAAATCGTAAAATTATATAATTACTAACATTTTAATTTACTTTAAATAAAGTTTTATATAATAATTTTTATAAATTTATTTAATTAATATTTATAAAGTTAAATAACTTTTTTATTTTTTTTATTTTTTTATTTTTTTATTTTTTTTATATTTTTTAGTTTTTTTATTTTTTTATTTAATAATATAAATATTATAAATTAAATTAAAGTTAAAGTTATAACATATTATTATATTAATAATATTTAAATTTTTAATATTTTTAAAAATTATAATAAATTTATAAAATAAAATTAAAATAATTAAAAATAATATTTAATTTTTAATATATATATATATATAAATATAAATATTTATAAATAAATATATTTTATTTATTTTATTTATTTTATTTATTTTATTTATTTTATTTATTTTATTTATTTTATTTATTTTATTTATTTTATTTATTTTATTTATTTTATTTATTTTATTTATTTTATTTATTTTATTTATTTTATTTATTTTTTTATTTATTTTATTTATTTTATTTATTTTATTTATTTTATTTTTATTTTATTTTATTTAAAAATATATAAAGAATAATTTTTCTTTATAAAATAATTCTTTAAAAAAGAATTATTCTTTTAAATTTTAATATATTTTTTATAAAAAATATTATTTTTAAAAATAATAAAAATATTTTAAAGAATAATTTCTTTTAAAGAAAATAATTCTTTATTAAAGAATTATTCTTTAAATTTTTTAAATTTTTTTTAAAGAATCATTCCTTTAAAAAATATTTTTTTTCGAACTTATTTTTCGTAAGTACCCCACCACCAAATTTAAGTGAAACGGTACTTCTAAAGGTAAGAATTATTCTATATAAAATAATAATATCACATTTAAAATTATTCTTATTATATGGGTTTTCCCGCTACGGTAGGTAGGTAGTGAGATTTTCCAATTGCTAATTACAAAGGTAGCTTTAGCAATAACTATACCTATGTGTAAGCCTTGAACGGATTCATCTATAAAATATGTCTAAAACAGTTTATAGCTGATATTTTCAGTCAATAGTCCACGCTTCTTCGATGTTTACCAACCTTCCCCTTGTTCTAAAACTACCTAGCATCCAACCCCCTTGTATAAGCCAGGAGTGAAGTGGTTCTACAACTAGCATGTTAGGCGTCTTAGCAATGCCAGATCACTTTTGAAAGTGCGACACAAAGAGAATTATTCAACCTTTATATAACAGCAATATTGTGTTATCGCTTAGACAAGTAAAGATTACATACGGCAATATTGAGAGATAACAAGGTCAACGTCTTCGGCGCCGATTTTATGTATATAAGGAAGATAGGATCTTTACAGACTAGTTATCTAATTCGCCATAGATATCCCACAAGATTCATCTTTGAGACGTATCTATTCTAAACTAACAACCCTTATTCTAAAGTATTGATTCTACCCATCATGTCTTGCCCGGAAAAGTCGACCACACCTCCCCCTAAAGAGGTTCGTCCTCTTCATGGTCCAGCTGCTAAGGCTGCCGGTTATTTTGGAAATCAAACCCGCGTTGCGGAAGATCTTCCAAAACCCGTTGTTGACGACACAGCTGCCATCATAGAGAGACGTCCCGCCCGAGCTCGTCGTGTCAGAATGGAGAGCCCTCCTTCTCCAGAAGATAAGAGCGTTCCCACACCCGATTGCATTCAAGGGGAAGGAGATCGTCCTGCAGCCACTGGCGAAGGTCAACCCACCCGAAGCTCTTCCCCCCTCCCAAGAGTATTCTCTTGTATTCCGGCCCCGGTCACTTGGTCTTTTCTAGGTGCAAAGCCTACGGGCGTCAAGAAGTCTTCCTACGAGCAACCGCAAGGACTCTCGGCAGGAGCATTCTCTGCCAAGCACGTTTCATTCGAGATCGGCAGCATCGGCACTATCAACTACAACGGTTCCGAATACAACTCTCGTCGCAAACGCAGTTACGACGACGATGAGCCGTCGCGAGAGATTCTGAGTCATCCAGGACTTCCTCGTATAATCCCCACCTGGTCCGCCGCCTGGTCCGACGCCGAGCCAGAGGATGGTCCAGCTTTCGCAACCAACGCGGAACGTAATGCGAAAACCGAAGAGGCCCAGGAACCCTCTTCCGCTGAGAACGGCAAGAAATGATAATTTTCTCATATTTCTCATAGATCTCTTAGTAGCTTACTTCTATCTAGTGTAGAGTGTGCCCTCTAAAAAGGAGTGTGTCTTCTGTTTATGTTCGTCTAAGTACATAGTGAGTAGACTTTGGTGGCATATACGTTGCTACCCCTAAATGAAAAAAAAAAATTGAAACCCACATTGAAGTTTTAACAATATTGAAACGATGGAAGTGTCTGTGATATGTAGAATGAAAACCATGATACGCCGAATCTTGGAATGTTTGATTGAATGTGACTGACATAATATAGATCTTGATCTCGATGTAATTAGGGGAAACACTGGATGCGGTTCCGGACTTAACAGTCCTTATCGGAGGTAAGTGAGACTTGAAATCCTACTGTAGATGAACAATTCGCTCGAGATTGTATGCCGATAGGAGAAGTCTATTGGTCAATCTGCCTAATTCAAGGGGGCCTTTTATCTCCGTTAATCTCCGTTCAGTATCCTTGGTATGTACACGTAACTTGCTACGACGTGTGCGGTTTCACACTTAATGACATAGGGTCGAGTGTTTTTTGTAGTTGCATCATACATATACATAATAATGTCCAGAGTGTCGGGTTTTATGCATTGAAGTATACCATTGAAGTGTACCAGCTTGTCAAATATAAGATATCTGGGTTCGCCAATACACAATGCCTCGGCTCAAATGGTCACCACAACAGTCCACAATGAGAAATTCGAACTGAAGACATCGTAATGCAACCGGCCGCAACGAGAGCAACGCAACGAGAGCAAGAAATGTAGTGAACGAGAAGGAAATATTCAACTGCCATAGATGGCTCTGGAACTTCCTCCAAATGACCTGGTACCATCTTTCAAGGCGCAACCTCTCCCGGATGGGATCCGCCTCGAAGGGCTGACGGCTATCGTTACTGGGTCAAATGTGGGGCTAGGGTTTGAAGCGGCTAAGGAATTGGCATCACACGGCCTCTCAAAACTTATCCCAGCCGTACGCGACTTGGCGAAGGGCGATGCAACTAAGACTGAGATTGCGCAAGTGGCGCCTGAGTGCAATATCCAGGTGTGGTCACTTGACTAGGAGTCATGGGTGAGTATGGTTGCGCTTGCAGAATGCGCACGTATTAAGCTTGACCGCCTCGACATCGTAACGCGGGGCTAAAGCGGCTCGAGTTCACCCGGTCACCAACAGGCTACAAAGCCCATATCCAAATAAGCTATCTCGGCACAGCGCTGTTGTCGCTATTGGTTGTTGAACCATTGAAGCGGACGGCGGGGAGAATGACTATCACGGCGTCGAGCGTTGCTTTCGGGGTGTCCGCCCGTGATATTGAAACGCCACAGGGAAACAGAGGTATTCTCGCCTGGCTGGACGATCCAACCTCGTTTGTCCCTGGCGAGCACCGCTAATGTCTTTCCCAGCTGCTCGATGTGCTATGGACGAAGGCCCTAGCCGCTCGCCTCGACCCTGCCCATATCATTGTCAACACTCTAAACCCGGGCGACTGCCGCAGCTCATTCCACCGCGTTAGCCCAAGGGTTGAGATGTTCTCCAAGTATCTAGCCTGGAGTAGTGCCGAAGGCGGCTATCACTTGACAGATGCTGTTGTGCGGCATCCAGATAGCCATGGTGCGTATTTGAGCGAGTAGAGGATCAGACCGTAGGTTTAAGCCATTTTCTATGGCATTGATCGAGATCGATCAACTAATATGACGCCCTAGGGTCTCTAGATCCGTGTCCTTGGTTAGAGGAGGGGAAGTTCAGGAGAAACTATGGAACGAGACAACAGCATTGTTTCGAGAAGAGTGTCCGCAGGCAGACTTCGAAGAGTTCACTGGAAGTTAATAAAGCACCTGCAGTGATCAACATTTAGAAGTATACTGCATGTAACAGGAATAACAGTGGCTATCTTGTTAGCGCCTGCTGCGATGGGAAAATGGAAATTATAATGGGTATATATCTAATGCAATATTCGTCCAATACTTGAGCAATAGATTAAATAGCGTGGTGTTTTGACGAAAAGTCTCTAGTAGCTAGAGTGTAACGCCTGTGTGCGATAAGGGATGGGATTTTGAGTTGGTGTGAATGTTCCAGGCCCCCAATCATGACGATGAATAATGAGCAATAAAGCCATACACTGCTGATACTCAGCACACTAATGGCCATCCACATGATATGTCAAATTTCTTATGACTCATGTCCAGTCTGCTAGATCGCGTGTCTGGCATGTTTGCTGCCTCACCCAATTTGGGTAACAGGTGGCAACTTCTTCATCAGATTAAGTATGTTCATTCTGACTCGATGACCCGATTGAGGCTCCGCGCAAAGATCACAATAGACTCGTGATCAGAATTATGCCAAGTATGTTGTGAAACAATGAAGACGTGTGGCACTCGAATTCAAAGCGGGGGTTTTGCATACCTACCTACATGTGAATGAAATGAGCGATTTGAAGCGACAAGAGATGGGCCGGATATTTCGAGTCCCCTTAGATGTCAGATACTTGACTTGGACCAATGAATTGAGACGGCGCTCTACTTGATGGTGCAAGAGGCCGTGTGTGCAAATAATTGATGAAGGAACCTTTGGCGGCACTGCCTTCTCGTTTCTTCCCGACCAGCATGAGATGCTGATACCATGCAAGCGATAAAGACGGGATGTAAAGCCACCCCGCAAGAAGAAAGATCAAACGGAAGATGAACGACTGAAGTAGTTCAATCCGAGACGGTCGAATCAGTCCATCATGTCTGTCTGGCCCAGGCCTTTTCATCGCGCTAGGTAGAAATCCAAGCGTGCAGCAGCAGTCGCGCACCAGTGAAAATGACGAACGTGGTCGTGGTCCAGATGGAAGACCCAGAATAGCTAGGTGTAATACTGTATGCAATAGTTTCAACTTGACCTACCTATTAAAGAGAGAGCAGGAAAAAAACGGTACCTAGGTAGCAATTGAAAGATAAATGGGTGCAAAATGTCAATGCGATAGAATGACGACGCTAATATGGGTCAGCAGATGTGTGATGGAGAGAGGGCTACCTGTATCGTGATTGAGGGTTAAGGTTAAGAGGTAGGGAGGAAGAAAAAAAAAGGTTGAAAGAAAAAGAGATGAATGGCAAAGGAGTGCCCCAGCAATCACGGGCGTTGTTGTGTTATCAAACTCATGCGCCCCAACTCTTTCCCTTCCCCCCCTCCTCGAAACCAAATTCCGACCAATTCTAGACCTGATTAGCCGGGTCTGTTTATGCGAAATGCTGTCACTCTTATTTTTAATTATTATTATTATTATTATTATTACCTTTTTCTAGGGTATTATTCATGGTATTATTCGGTTAGGCTGGGTGATGTTGTGAGCAGGAGCCATCGAATCAGTTACTCCACGCGGCAAGAAACAACAACACACCTCATGTAGGTACCTGCCCTAATCACCTTTGCTGCCCTCTGCTTTCTTAATCTTCCCATGACCCTCCCCGTCGACTTCCACCACTTCTTCTTTTTCACAACAAATTTTTCTTCTCTCATCCATCTGAAAATCTAATTCTTCAAGCTTCAACAAAACCAACTCACCACCAATCGTGATTTATTGAATAAAATTTTCGCAGTTATTCTGCCCACCGCCTAAAAGTCCTGTAAGCTGCCCAACCCAAATCCTTCTCTCTATGTGCATCTTTTTCTCCCCGGTCGCATTCTGTCTACCATCCACACCTTTCGTCGCGCCATCCATCTCGCATATTCATCTTATCCGCTACGTCGCGTACTAACATTTGGTGTAGAATTCACCTAATCTTTTCTCCTCAGATACAAAGCAAACATGCCACGCGAAGGAACGCGATCTGCCACCGGCAATTCTAAGCCGCGTGTCTTTCAGACTGTCGACACTGCGCCTGCAATCAAGCGCACCACCAAGCCTAAGACGAAGAAGTCGCCTACCACTGGCCCCAAGTCTGGTGCTAAGCCCAAGGCTGCAAAGCCCACTGGTGTGACTAAGAAGAAGTCTGCCGCCCCCAAGAAAGAAGGTGTCGCGAGCAAGGTAAGTTTCGCCGCCATCTTTTATGACAGTATCTGTCGCATCGTATTGCATTGCACATCACGGCAAGCACTATAAGCCAATATCCTTGTCTTGTAACCATTTTCCAGCCAGTCCATGCAAACATAAAAATTTCTTTTACACCAATATCATCACTCAACACTTTTGAACTAGCGTTGTTTCTAACTTGGGGCACAGGTCAAGGCTGCCGTCAAGAAGGCAGAGGAGAAGGTAGAGAAGGCTGAAGAGAAGGTCAAGAAGGTGATTATCAACCATTACCATATACCCCTAAACATTTTTACTAATTCGCTTCGCAGGCCATTTCAAAGCCTAAGACGGCCACCAAGTAGATTTGCTGTCGTTCACCATCAGTCTCGGTTCCAATCTACAAATAGTATGGGCCACAGGGAATTGATGATGAGAGCAAGATCTACCTGCCGTATTGTAACACCTGCTAGCTTCCAGCTTGATGTGCCGTGGTCTTTTCGTAAAAGACCGTAGATCGATACTTCTTCCTAATCTCTTCTACGGCACCAAAGTCAAGCATAATCTCCGGGTTGGACGAATCTCCGTGTCGCCCAACGTGGCTCGAGTGCCGACATTGTCAACCATATAAGTCTTGTGCTTCTGCCCTTGACTATCTTTTTCCTTCCTGTTCCACCAATGGCCTAACCTCTTAAACATACACAACCCTCTCCACAGTCACGGCCAGACGAGATGGCACAATCGTCTTTCTTAACATATTCGGGGATGGAAATTAGTGTAACGATAATAAGCCGGAGGATCGTAACATCGACATCAACGTGCCGCGGAACTAGGCGCGGATGAATCGACAAGGAAGGCTGTTCTAGCTCTAGGAGGACAATCATCGGGGTGCGTAATACAGGGGGAGTAGGACAAGTCTGCAGCAAATCTTATAGTCGTGCACTCCTAGAGAAATCTCGAAGGATTCTCGAGACCCAATCAATCTAGTTCAGTTCACCAAAGACCTCACTTTTAACCCCTAAATGTTGCGCCGTGATATCTTGAGTCTTTTTCACTACGGTCCATGTATCTTAAGGGCCGTCGTTGAAGTCTAAAATCCTTGGTAAAATTGTAAATATGATTTGTAATCCATCTTTACCCCCTAACCCCTTTTCGCGTTGATGCACGAGTATGAAACCAGACTTAGACTCAAACCTACCTAGCTATATACCTATGTTCAATCTTGCCACTTTCTTTCGTATGCACGGATCTACGCGAGGTAGTATAACCTCTTATTGAGTGAACAAAACCTAGTACTCTTCTTTGGAATGTGAAAGATCGAATCAATATCATGACGCTTTCAAGGTTTCCACATGGCTCGTTCTATCACTTCCTCTAGACGATAGTACTTGATACCCAGGTAGTTTCATCTCTGTACATTGTCATTCAAAAATTGACGCCTTATTCTGAATGTAGAATACATCGCCCCTGATATACAAGTGGCTAGAATGGCCTGCTCCAACGACTTATCATCAACCCTTCTTCTCTTGTCTAACCACGCAATGCTGCTATCTCCGAAAGAACGCCAACTCGCAACCCTCCGATTCCCAGGAGGAAAATTAACGAGCGCTGGTATCAATGTCCACTCTCAAATATCCTAACTACCTTGCTCCTATCACTGTTGACAGTGCCTGAGGCAGTTGATATGCGTCCCTATCACTTTGTTCTGAACTATTCATAGATGAGCCCCTACATCTTAGCGACGGAGCTCCAAACCTTCATCCAATAGCCGTATCCGAAAGATTGTACCTGATCCGATAATCTTTATTGCTTTTCGCTTATGCGGTGCAACAGTTAAGGTGGGAAATAAAGCGCCTAGTTCGATATCGAAGGCGGCTTTATCTGAATTGCCTATATGTGCTTGGAGATTTAGGAGGCGGCCTCGAGTTGCTGCTTCTTGCGCGCTTTCTCGGCCTCCTCTCTCACTCTCCAGCTCACCATTGGGTCCCACTTCTCACCTGACCGTTGCACCTCTCCATGCTATGTGGGGAAGTGCATTACCTGGCCGGCGGGGATCTTGATGTTCTCCCAGTTCTTATCCTCGTCACGTTCATCTGTAGGTGCTTGTCAGTAATGATGAGTGGTTGGGTTCTCATGTAGAGCATACCTAGTTTTATGGCCTGCATTTCTCGGACGCCACAGAATAGTCCATTCCGGCCCTCTCGCTGAACCAGCTGCCAATGGCCAGTATTGCCCTCGCCGACCCAGATTTCTTCTGTGAATAACTCCCCTTCTTGAACCGTGCGGTGTGGGTTACGTGTTGGTAGCGACATGAACCACGAGGATATGGCATGTGGAATGCTAAAAAGCCGCTCCCACTTCTTGACCCAATGTAACCAAGACAGAGTCTTCTCTGTATAGGCAACTCGTACATATGGGTTCATATAGATTCCCAACTCCTTCTCCTCCGCCTTTTTTGCTACCCGTGCCATATCAGCGTGGAACAGGCAACACTCGCAAGCGTCAAAGAACACCTCCGGTTCGTAACGGAATCGGACTGGAGCTGTGACGTTATGTGGCTTCGCAGGGTCAATGACGTAGCTCCCTATGTCCTGAAAGTGGGAGTTAGGCAAGGATTCATTCATATTCTGAACATATTTCGCCTGCATCGCTACCATCCCGCTCCAGCATGCTTGAACAGGGACTGCATCTTTCTGGCTAACCATGGCAGCCCTCGATACGCCTTCACCGACATTGAGGAATACTGGCCAAAAGGGGAGTCCAGCTGAGTAACCTTCATAGTCGCGCGTAACGTAAAGGTCATAAAATTTGAGCGGTGTCCAGAAATCGACGGCGCATGCCGATAGATAATGGGCGCGCCCATCTGATTGGACGTTGGTGCTGAAAAGTAGGTGTGCTGCCTCTATAGGGTGGAAGGCAACATCGTTTAAGAATAATATCTTGTCGTATTGCACCGTCCCAACACTTGAATCGAAGCGGTCAAGTGGCCGTAAAGCTCGATTCCGCATTTCGGATAGGTAAGCCAGACGCTTCACCCGCAAGGTGTTATCCGGTAGTGTGACAGTTGGAAAGTCACTCAAGGGTACGTGGGGGTCGTTGACGATGTAATTTTTGCATCGAAGTTGCCGTCTCAGGCTTTCCAAAGCCGCTGCACCTCCTGGACCACTATCATTTTCATAGATACTTAAAAAGACGTTGTCATCTCCAAGTAAGTGTATCAATTCCAGCAAACTCTCTCCCCAAAATCCATTTGCTAGATGACCCTCCTTATCATATAAGGAGACGCTGATGAATATCTTTTCGTTATTCACGTTTGCGCACCCTGGCGTTCGGAGAGGTCCTTGGCATCTAGACTCTAGATCTCGGTAGTGTTGAGGAAGCCGGGTGTAAGACGGAGCGATGATCGGTGTTCCTATTAACAACACACATATAATTATAACGATATACTTCAGAAAGGTAATGAGAAGAGTCGCTGGGTGTCTTCGAAATTTGCGTCGCAAGCTCCTCGGCCGAGCTAGACACCATGAAAGCAACCGGCCATGCCATCTTTGGTTGGATAAAGCCGGTCCTTCGACCGGTGCGGCCTCTATATCTTTGCCGGCATCCTCTCCAAGAAGAGCAGAAGAAGCAGACGTCGACGTATAGCCCTCATCTTCGTCCAAGAGGCCTATCCGTTTCTCTGACGAGGTAGAGCCAGGCATTGAATGAGGCAGGGCATTAATGCGAAAGAAGGAAGATAAATGTGCAGACTTCACGCCGGGCCAAGTGCATGTAGTACAGCTAGGGCTTCGACTTTATGGCACCCTGGTCGGTGAGTCGTAACACCGCCCGACGTATTGAGGTAGGGCAAGATCCTTGGTAATATCGAAGAAGTCTCGTCAAAATATAAAAACCATGCTACTTCGTCCCCATTCAGTGGTCAGTAGCCACCTACCCTACCGACGAAACAGGTAAGGTCTTCTGCTTCCCATATACGGCCAGTCTAGATACTAGCGATCATGAACATGAGAAACAGGATATGGCAGAGTCAAGATGGCGCGATTAATCAATCTTAGGACGAGGTGGAACGCGGTCGGATTCGGATCGGTTTGAGGAATTCTGCGGGTACGCGTGAGATTGCTGGTACAAGAATATTAACTGCTTTGCACGACTTTTGCGCGGTATTCTAGATTGGAGGGAGAAAGTCGACTAACAGATAAAGCGAGAACGTTCATATGATAATGGCCTGAATAGACCGTACTTCGTAAGATATCGGCGAATATAGAGGATGTCGGTCAAATAAAGGAGTTGAAGTAATGTTGGCAATGAGGTAGTAATGTGGAACAGGAGAAAGAGAAACAGTGTACGGAGACCCGTCACCTATGGATAACCTAAAAAAAAGGGCTGTGCCGCATTACGTAGTGGAGATGAGGCTTTGCCGTCCTTAGCGAACTAGAGAAAAACATTACCTTTTCAGACTTAGTAGATGCATTGACATTTACCTAATAATTGGCAGGAAGCTACTCAGCCACGTAAGTATGTATTGGCAGACCTCAATCACAACTCAGGCAACTACTGTACATGCATCCTTCTATATGTGAGTCAACTACATCTAGGTTAGCCGTATGCAAAGTCGTACAGTGATGCGTACAGATCCGCGAATTGGGGTCTTTAGTAGGTGCCTAATTTAAGCTCCTCGACCTTAATTGGCTACCGCTCAGCATTTGTCGGGGTGTACTTAGTGACATTAGACTTCATTGGTGTCGGCACTTGGAGTTCGGCTAGCCATTGTCACCAAAAAACACGCATCTATAACATCAATTGATGTGCGTCTAGTATGTATACAGTTAGGTACCTCCAACAGTCCGAATCCATCACATACATGTATGCGTATGTACAATATCCCTGATTATGGTATCAAACCTCATAAGGGACTTTGATCGAAGGAGTCATAAGCCACACACGAAACTTGTATGTTGGTCACCACAAATCCCTGGATTGGCCGGTGATACACGCTTGCAGCAGAAGATGGCGTAGAATATAGTGGTTTAAGCATGTTGTGAAACCTACGAACAGGTTAAGGCTGTTCGAATAGACTGGTTGTTCTGGTCGACCCCTAACAGCTCAGTTATGTTGGTGTGAAGATGGTGGGGGTTTGTAGGATTCGAATTTAAATTATACAGGGCATGCTAACCATAAGAAGTAATCCGCATCGCAAGGGGGAAAAAAGGATTCGAAAAGTTCGAGAGATATCAACGAGCTTTATATATTACGCTTTGCAACCGTTCTATACTTCCCAGCCACAATTCCTTATAGGACAGTCAGAGTTATTTAACTATTTCACAAGTATGAAGCCTGACATAGCTATATTGACATTGTCCTTGGTGATACGCGTATCGAGACCCTCCATAGCTGACTAGTAAGCAAGCGCTAATTCGTCTAAAAGTACGTCGGTGCCGTAGAGCCGAATCCAATACATGTACCTGGAAAATAAGGAAGACCAAGAGCCACACACGCGACCAACAAGACCGCTCTGTTGCCAACTCCAACATCCGCAACGAGATTGAGGGCTCTTCTCAGTGAAGGGAACAAGCATGCCACTGAAGAGATCACCGACATAGGAATCATCCTCTTGCCCCACTTATTCACCTCCAATGTAGCTTTGCTCGTACTACATGTATCTAGGTATTATTAGGTAATCCCGGGCAGAATTGACTTTGGACAAAAGTTGAGGTATTTCGCTAAGATCGAAAAGAATACGTCATTTGATCCATGCTGATAGACCTGAGAATACTTTCAATAATTAGATAAGAAATCGGCACGAAATACCAACCTGCACATTTCTTTACTCCTTGCCAAACCAAATGTTCAATACAAGTATGCGAATTACGAAAAACCCTCCTACGTTGCAAAAGAGCTAGCTACCTAGGTAAACATGAGTCAGCATGTAGGGCTGTAGTTCCCGCTCGAATCCAACACCACGAGAATGCCCGGGTCGACGGATGGCTTCCCACAACCTAACTTCAGGTGTTCTATTCCGTACATCAGGACAAGTGTATAAACCAATCATTGGAATATGCTCACGATTAACCAGCCATGACTGAATACACTTACGCTAAATACATGATCATATGCGACGTTCGCATCAATAGGTAGGTAGCTGTAAACGGTATCATTCAGCGGAAACGGCCTCGTTTTTGCCAAATCGGGTGTGTTAGCGCGATCTCCTCCCCTAGCAATGTACGTATGTGACTCCAGCCCAGTCTTCGATATAAAGCCCAGCGGAAAATTTCAGGCCGCGTAGTGCAACCCTTTTCGTATACGTAATTCAACATCAATCTGCTGAACTTCAAACTGCTGAATTTCAAATATGGTAGGCGTGCCTAGGTCCAAACGATGCCAGCGCTGCAAGCGCATCAAAGTCAAGGTGAGACCACACCTCCATGAGCCACATCGATACATAGGTGGATGTAATTAATACGTGCATCCCAGTGCGACGAGAAATGGCCGACATGCACTCCTTGCGTACGCGCCAAGGCTACATGTTCCGGACCCTCAACCTTAACCAAGTTCATCAATAACGTGTGCCATAACTCGACCTCTAACGAGCCGGAAAGGGACGGGGTTAGAGTCCAACTTTTGACATCCGGCATATCAGCCAACAACCTAAAGAGCATCCGCCAGCAGGGGTTGCCGGGCGGTGCTTCGTTCGGTCACTTTCGCCTATCTGCTGATGAACCGCGGAAAACCCCGACATCCGTGGCTGATCGTGTAGCCGCTCGCTTAGTTGGCTTTCTTGTCCATGAAAATTCCCCTTGGGATATTTTGGCCGCTATTGGGTATACCAAACATCTCCCGGCTCGTTTGGGCGAGAGCCCTGCATTGCGGGATTGCGTCGCCCTCATGTGCTCCACTTGGGCTAACTCCCGCCGCAACTTACCAGCGGACCAGCTAATTGACTCTAACCTTTACGGCAAGGCACTACGAAGCTTACAGCGTGCTCTTGATGACCATAAGCAGCAGCTCCGGTGTGAGACGCTAGCCGCAGCGACTGTCTTAGAACGACTTGAAGTTCTGTTCGATACTCGGCGTCCTTATCACCGAACGCGCCATGCCTTCGGTATTAAAGGCCTGTTGATGAAGCGAGGGCCGCCCGATCCTAACGATGACTTAGACGTCCATTTAGCATTTGAGAATCACGCAGCTCTGGTAAGACTCTCAAGACTCTCATCGGTTCACACAACCTCACTAACCGATAAAGGTATCCCACTGGCTTGTTGAAGGAGGCGAGAACTTCTTTCTCACCTCTCCATGGAAAGAAGCGATCGGACAAGCATGGTCAGTGTTAAGAGATTCCGTCCCAAGAGACCGGATGGATTGCTACACCATAGGATATTATTTTGGCTATTGGCCATTCCTCGTCCACGGATTTCGCCACATCTCCATGGATCCTGATGGCAGCTCACAAGAAGCTCGGGCAATAGCTTTCCGGGCGCAAGTCGCAGCCCTTGAAGCTAAAGTCAAAAGCATAGGCGAACCCATTATGCAAAGAGCTCGTGATGAAAGTCGCATCATTGAAGAACCGAACCCTGAAACTCCAGTAGGCAAGAAGTTCCACTTCGGAAATCTAGATACGATGTCATTCGTTATTTCGTACACGATGCTGCGGACCATCATAAATCAAGTATTATATCACTTGTCGGTTCTCCTTGGACAGCCGGATGCGGTTCTAGAAGTAGAGAATAGGGAACTCTGCAAACAAACCTGGATGTGTCTTCCATTCATCAAGGCCTTGGGGATGGTACCTTCTATCTTAGCAGCCTCCCCAGTTTACATGTCATACGAAGGAGGAGACAGGTTTGAGAAAGACTACCTACTGGATTTGGTGGTCGAAGTGTCTGGGTATAAAGGAAGGTATCCTAAAGACAGGAAGAGTGTGGAGCTTCTAGTTCTTAATGCGGCAAAGGCGATGACAGGTCGGGGTATGTTTGCTTCGAGTAGCAGTTCCCTGAAAGAGGAGGACGGAAAGGGGGAAGCAATACATAATATTTAGATTGTTAGAATTAATATGGTTCAGTTGGCTTATCGTACCAAATGGTGGAATTGAGTAGAAGACTCAGCCTTTTATACCCAAGGAATTGATGCAACTCGCGGCTTTGGTGAGCTCAACTAGCAGAATGCTAACGAGGAAAAGGACGGAACCCAAGTTCGCCATTCAAGATTGCACATCAAATTTCCAGAAACTAAATGTCAATACTGGAGTCTCATATATTGAGTACGAAGATCATAGCTCTATAAATACATAAGATCCTGTCTGTAAGCTCCCCAAAATCATCCCCAAGCACATAAAATACCTAAACTAGCGGAACAGTTCCCGGCCGGCGAGCAAATCAACACCATCTCTTACTGCATAGCTTCCCAGCAGTGTTCTTTACCAAAGGACGTATCATGGTTCCATCTGCGATGCTTCAAAGGCCGCAGAAAGCAATAGATGCGGTAGCCAAGGCAGCAAGCATACCGAGTGTCGCCTTCTTGCCCTCAACACTATTTCCAGTAGCGGCAGTCGTCTGGGGAGGGGGGGAAGAGGAATCAGTGCTAGACGAAGAGCCTGCATCCGCGTCAGAGCTTGAGGCACTTGAGGGGCTTGAGGAGTTCGAAGAGCTTGGGGTGGGAGAAGCCGTAGGAGTAGCAGTAGGCGGTGAAGAGGAAGAGTCGATTGGGGAGGTCGCACCAGAAAGCGCGTCTTGGACCTTTTGGTCGTAGTTAGAGTCGGTCACGTCGACCCTAGCCTTGCAGGAGCCGGTAAGACTGTCACCACAGATACCGACACCCTGGCAGTTACCACTTCCCTGGTCAGTGACACAGCAGACGGACTTGGTTGCGTCATTTCCGTCGCCGATGATCGCATACCCGGGACAGCACTTGTTGTTTGAGATCAGCGTCTGGCCGGATGGGCACGATGACTAGATGATGTGTTAGATAGAGCTAAATTGTGCTAATATTATAGAGTTGTGTTATCGATCTTACGGTGAGTGATGCGGCATGAGCAGAAGACATGCCCAAGGTGGCGACCAGGATTTTTGCGATGACAGCCATTTTTGAAATGTGATATTTGGGGGGTACCTTAGATATTGAACTCTAGCTGAATGAAACTGCAAAGGAATGATATTGACGGTTCAAGACGCTTATGTTATGTCTGGAGAATGAATCTAGTCTCTTCAAGCTCTTATAATGAGGGAAGACGGATCTATTATATACTAATCCTCAGATTCATGCCTAACGACTAGACTGTGGGAGAGTTGTGCTTCATATATGAAGTCCTGGTCGTAGCTCGCGCACAATTTTGCCCCTATTGGAATGACTCGTTGCATTAGGTACCTAGGTAGACAGCGATGCAAAGGCTTAGCTTCAATTAAACCTCTAAAATAAAATTAGATTTTATCTTTTATAATAAAGCGCGAAGCTGACTATAAACAGCGTTAAGTGCCCATATAACCCTATATATCGCGTTGATTTTCCTAAAGCGGATAAGAAGCCAACATGAACGCGGGACATATCATGCGACAAGGTAGCGGTGCGGCTGAACTGAGGCTAGAGAATCATCGTTATGACAATTAATAGGGCGTATGTTCATTACCATGCCTCCTTATCACGAAATAATCTCGTCGTGAGTAACCCCGGCTTATACGAATTTGGGGGCATGTTGCGGTCTTCGTTTCGTCTACGACTGAGGCGCCTGGAGGCCCCCTTTTATCACAAAGCATGTCAACGATATTCAACTTGCAATTTTAAGTCCATGCCAAGCTTCTTCGAACCTTTAATGGCAACGAATCTGGGAATGAAGTTTGAATCAACACAGGTATAGAATATGTCCTCTTGACTAGTGGTAATCCACAATCACGTTAGGACTCCGTACAATAGTATTGTAACTTCCCGTTCACACAAAAGTCCTCGGGTATAGTTACCTACTTGCGCAGAGGAGCAATTATTACGGATAGGCCCGGTTATAACTTTACTAACTCCAAGGGGGTCATGGTAGACTGTACAGTCCAGATCAGAAGAAATCTGGTTGTGTAACTCAGGGGCAAAAAGTGGAGCTGTGGGAGGGCGGATGTATATAAGGGGCGCTGTGCGTTTCTGTACTTGGGAAGACGCAAGAATCAATATTTATTGATACACTACACATACCTATCTAGTCGCGAGCCAGAAAACGGGTCGCCATTACTGATTATCGATGGGCACAAAGCTCGCCTTCAAGCTACCTCTTTGTCCTGATGCTATGCCACGTCGGTAGAGCCGGGACAGAATGTCCTTCTAACTCTTGGAATAGGCTATATGGAAATGGGTGATAATTGGTTTACTTATACCGGTGAAGATCCGCTTCCTAGGTGCTACTTATGATAGGCGGGATGAAGAGATGTTGGTTCTAACCTCTGCTACGCCACATGCAATGCAGAGGTAAGTATGCCATGTCTCACTTTCAAGGACCGAGAATACCTTGCAGTCCTCTAGAAAGCGGTGGGCGAGAAGAGTAGCCAATCGAAACTTGGTATTCCGGGTTTTATATTACTTCTTAATTGGTAACCCCCAAATGTATTATGTATCATATAAGGCTTTCTTCGGTCAATAGGGGTATGCATTGTTGGTTGTGAACTACCAGTGCTATACATCTCCCGGTAGCCTCACGGAGAAAGTGAACGACCTATGCCTCATGAATTCTCCTTTTTGATATATCTATTACTCGGTCAACCTACGTCGTAGAACGTTCGACCGTTTTTGCACGTTTTTTGAGGTGCTGCCTACTATAAGCGACATTTCGTGGAGAACACCATAGGCTTCAGCCAGCTAGGCAGACACGACCCTAGTAGCTATGCGACGATGTAGCTATGAGTCATTAAAGCTTCAACCCGTTAATACTCTCTGGCAGAGTTACTTTTAATTTAGTTACAATTCCTCCTGTGGTCGCCAACTACTAGGTCTGGCTACCTACTTAGATACTTGACTTCCCGAACGGCGGACTATGGCAACTTCGGCTTCACAGGCTTCTGACAATACCAACTGGCGCAATCGCCCTCTCGTTCCGCAATTGAGTTGCGAGCTATGCCGGTATGAATGTTGGAAATTTATGCATAGAAACTTTGGAAGCTGACGTATTTCATCATAGGAAGCGTAAGATTAAATGCGACAAGTCCAGTCCATGCTCCAACTGCGTCAAGTCAGATGCAGCTTGCGTACCCGTTTATCGCAAACGGCTTCCTCGCGGCCGCCACGTCAATCCTCGTTCATCTGTAGGGCTGAATAATGCTGACGAATTGAGGGATCGCATACGAAAACTGGAAGCTTTAGTTTCGAATATGAGTGGTCTGCCGGATTCTTCGGCAGCCAACGTGTCTTCGAGACTAGAATTGGTCACACAATTTAGCTCCGAAACTGCAGATAATCTCGGGGCCGAGAAACATGTCGGGGGACAGTTCTGGGCTCATATTGTTGAAGAGGTAATTATCTAGGAGTGTTAAACCCGTTTCAACTAGAATTAACGCCGAAAAGATAAGCGACCTCCGTGATATAGTCGGTAGCCCTTCTGACGACGAGGAGAGCGTACTGTCGAATTCGAGATCAAATTTAAGTACTGGCTTGAGGATATTAGGGATAGGTTCCACTTCCGGTGATAGCTTTCGAGCAGATGATGGGTTTCCGAGTGATACTAAAACTTCAGCGCGGCTTTGTCAGGTCTATCTTGATCAGGTAGACCCCATCATCAAGGTGCTGCATCGACCTTCCTTAAGCAAGTTCATGTTAGACGGCCAGTATTATTTGGGGTATGAATCAGGCCACATATCTACGACATGCCTTAGCTCTGCTGTCTGTTACTCTGCCTTGGCAAGCATGACAGAAGCTCAATGTCAAACCACATTCAGTATGGACAAGCGTGCACTAATAGTCGAATACAGAGAAGCATGTGAAGCCGAGCTTGAAAGATCTGAACTATTAGCTACAAATGATATCACCATCTTACAAGCGTTCATACTATATCTCGTCGCTAGACGGACCGAAGACCCCACACGTGCCGCCTGGAGTATGTTCGCCCTTGCTTTCCGGATAGCTAAAGCTCTATCTCTTCATTCGGAAAGGCCCGAATCTTTCTTCAACCAACAGATGAGACGGCGACTGTGGTACACGATATGCGTACTAGACCTCCAATTTTCATTCGAACAAGCTACCGAGCCGCTCATAGAGCCCAGTGCCGTGCCGTCGGTCTTTCCCGTAAACATTAATGATTCTGACTTCGACTTCGATACCCCTGGGGAACTCAAGAGCAGAGATGGGTTAACTGACATAACCTTTGCTCTTATCCTGTACAGTGCGCAGCGAAGCGGAAGACTTCTCAATTTTTACAGTAAGGAGGAGGATAGTTTTAATTGGGAAGAACGGGAAGAGCACGTATCACGCTACGAAGAGAGGGTCCTTAAACTTTTACGTTTCTGTGATCCAGGGTCGAGTGCATACGCTTGGTGGGCTTTCCATGGTGCGCAAACACGCATCGCAGCCATGCGCCTTTCGGCTCTGAGACCATTGCATCGCGCTGGCAGCAAGTCAACTTCTCAAGTCGAGCGTACTGACTTGCTTCATATCGCTCTCGAGGTTTTGGATAAGATCCATCTAGTTAGGACTGACCCTAGAGGAGAAGGATTTAAATGGTATGAGGTTGTTCAATGGCATGCACTCGCGATTGCCATTACAGAATGCTTCGTATGCTCAGATGTTGGCATCCTTCGGACAGCGTGGCCAATAATCGAGGCCGCCTTCGAAGAGCATAAAGCGATCATTGAAAATTACCGTGGGGGGATGCTTAGAAGGCCCCTGGAGAGGCTCATGGAGCAGACAAGGAAGAGGACAAGCTACTTCCTCCAGAGCCAGAGTTACTCCGAGTCGTCGTTACGGTCTAATTCTGCATTTCCGGTTCCTTTTGGTAAAGACTTACCCAGCTACCATACATATGCAGATTCATCAAATACGACGGCGATGGCGACCGAGATGAACTGTCCCACTGTGATCGGTCCAGTTCCGATCCGACAACAGCCCCAACAGTACGTCGCCAGCCCCAATTTCAACATCGGTGGAACTAGCTCGTCATTGTCATTCGGTGATTCTACAGTTACATCTTCATCGGCACCGCCGTGGTTCGCGCCGCCGATACCCTATAGTCAAAGCTCGCAAACGAGTAATATCTTCGAACCAGACGGTGGCGCTACCGGGGACATGTCCTGGCGGACATGGGAAGACTTCGTGTCCGGGTTATCGTTCGAAGACCTTTCCCACGCAGCTATGTGAAACAGATTCTTGGGGACTGTATTGGGCATTTCCCACAAACTATTCGGGTGCACATTAGCATGGAAGCTATAAGACAGTAAGAAATTGGTAGATTATTGGGACTTGGACATGGGTACATTGGTGTATTGAGCATTTTCAATATTGGGTGAAGCGTGTTGCATGATCTCGATTTAATGCAAAACAGAGCCGCTGGCCACTTCACGACAGGGGTTATCCAGGTTCATAGATGACCCTGTCATTTACATCTCTTATTGAAGTCAAAACAAGTCTTGCCTTCTCTTTTGATACCGGGCTGATGCTAGATATGTAGTGCCTTTGACAGTGCTCTATGTGAAACCGAAAGGATATCATGGACATTATATCTCGCCTTTGAAATAGTAGTACCACATCCATGGCGCAAATAGGGGTCATACATTCAGTAAAAAGGTGACCGCTACATCATGAAAAAAAAAAAAAGGTAAGCGAGTATAGGCCAACCTTCCTTGAGATGCCTATCCTTAAAAGTTAACGTATCAACATATAATTGCATAAAAAGGATACGAAAGAAAGTAGAATATGTGATAATGAAATAGGAATAGATGCAAGAAGACCCGTTGAGCCCTTATTAGAAGCTGGTTTGAAAGGAGGCCTGTAGGTCTTTGCTGGAGATTGAGCTTGTCGGACCAAAGCGGAAGGAAGGCAAATTAGATCCATGCATTTGTGAAGGCAACTTCGAAAGCAATCGGGCGACTAATACGGAAGCGCGAATACATTAGCTGAAGTGTCAGGCGAGGTGCCTTCGACTGAACCCAGAAACATGAGAGATGAAGAATAAATCATGTCTTGCATGGGTATCGCTTGAACTTTCTAGATGCGCTATCGGTAAGTGATTCGGAGAAAGGCGATCCCGAATGTGGCATCAGTTCATGCTTAATCTCGCCATCGGGCTGCTGGAAATCTTGCTGATGATGATGATGATGGAATTAAATTGGAATTAATTAAGGGAGCCCGAGTAGCGTGGCGTTTAGTTTGTTTCTCTATGAGAGACTGGCCAAGAAAGAAGTTGCTTGTGTTAGGAACTTCCCGATCTGACGAAGGATGGCCTTTTTCTTTCGATCCATCGCTCTATGGGGGCGCCTAAGGAACGTGGTATTTCTCGGCAGGGTTTAGCCACGTGCTTCCTTTGGTAAACACCCGCTATAGAACGAAGGACTTCAATCATCGATTCTAAATGCACGGGACGTAATACGCTTCGTCGGTAAAACGATTCTTTAACGGAGTACCGGTGCTACGGAGAGTGGAGAGTTGGACGTTGTGCAATGCTGTGCCTTAAAGTTGGTACCATATTTAGAAGTTCCAGGATCCAACCTTCAAGTTGCCAATGCCATCCTGGAGGCGAGGTTGCCCCTGAATATTTCTAGAGCGTCCGAAGCGGAAGATTTAGAATAATTCGCGCCGGCGGGCGGCTACTAACATTGAACTAGAATAGGCACGATGAGTTTGGAGGCGTGGTATGTAGGACCTAAGCTGCTAGGTAGCAACTGCCCAGCAGCCTAGAAGAAGGTTGGTCCGAGCTCCGCTAGGCGAACCCCAATTTGGGCGTATCCACCTTCCTGGACCAGGTAAACTTTCGCTGATCTGGAGTAAGATCTGGCGCTAGAATCTAACCGTTCAGCCTGTGGTGGCCTGTAACCAATCTATTCTTCGGGCTCACCTCACTGTACAGCTTCCCCTCTTGGGAGAAAGAAGGATGCTCCATGTCAGGGTGCTCCTGTCATGCCCTTGCCCCATCCTTCAATGGACCATTCCAGCATCAGTCAAGGTTCGTATCATGCCAGGCACCATCCTGTACCTGCTTTTATTCCGAAGCTGACGATCGGCGAAGAGCCTCATCACCTTGATGAGCCATTTTGTCGCCTTATTGTAGATCATTCATATATGGTACGTTTCCGTTATCCGATGGTCCAGATCAGATCCTTCGTCGAAGGATTGAGGGTCATAGTTGAGACAGTTCTCGACTATTCGAGCTGACATACAGAACCTGCCCCCTAAAGCAATGACAATGTACTACCTAGATGTCTCCTTGAGCAGCTCTGGGCGAGAGCACTAAGCGGATCTAAAGTAGAATTCGGTAATTCGGCTAGACTTAACGGCTTCACACGGCTCCGCAAATTCAGGAAACATCAGTCATATCTACCGGCAGACCAAACAACGTGGCGCAATTGACATTTGCTTTCCAGGATACCGGGATTCTAATGAGGCATGTTAAATTAGGAATTAGATGGCGGCTCTCCTGAATGTTCTGTCCTAGAAGGCCAGTGATCGGCCCGATGCCTTGACGCGTCCAAGGGTATCTTACCTGCAGAACAAAGGGCGAGGGGTCACGCGCCTCAGTGATTTCGCGCAAGTCTCTATTACCCAATCATGACATGGGTAATTCTATATCGGACATACATATCTACGTCTAATCGATAGTCTAGATCTTTCGTCCGATTGTTCTTGACCTTTGATGGTCGCAATTGTTGCGGTTACTACTACCTTACGTCGCGATGCGAATGCGACTATTACTGCGCAGTCGGCGACGGAAATCCATTCCTTATTCCCAGGTTCCAACTCTGTTGAATGAGGTCAGTGCGTGCTATCGTCTATTATGTAGATGCCAGCGCCTCTATCATCCAAAGCAGTGTCATCGCATATAATCGGACACATCGCAAAGGCCTAATCTCCTCTTAGGTCCAGTAACGTTGCAAGTATAATCGATGCCCTTGATGCAACCAAATACCTGGCGGGGGCGGGGTGGACCGACCGGGTTGGTCAGCCCAGCGTCCCATCGTTGGACCTGGCCTCGGCACCAGTGAGCATCGTTGAAACAGGGACGAGCTTCTCCTATGCGCCGTGCTGGAAGAATTGTCCTAATTAGGAAATACCTTATCTCTCCACACCAAAGAATGGGATAGTCCTCCGGAAGCTAGCAATTGAAGCATGACGCTCGTCTAGTGGGGTTAGGATGAATCTGCTATTTCCTCCATCTTCTGTACGTTGGCTAAGACATACCCTCTGTATGTCTCACATAATCTGCCACATTACCTTTACGTGCGTTAGCTTCCTTGTCAAACTGAATCATCTGATCTGTTGTTTTAAATCAGCTTCTCGAGAGTCAAACACCATTTACTTGTCTTCGATATATGACAGCTATCCCAAGATCTAATTTGGTCAAGTGATGGTGGGGTATGAGCTAGAAGGTGATGGGTCCATACAACCCTGTGATAAGCTCTCACCCTTGTGCTAATCTCGTCCGGAGAGTAGCTGGTGGTGTTCTGGTCTTGAGTTCTCGAATCTCTGATTGGCTGGGCCAAACAGCTTCCCCTGAGCAAAGGCTACCTTCATTACCGAGACTGGCGAGGCCTTGATGTGTAAGACACATTCCAACGTCCACCTTCCACGTACGGAATAGGGAGAGAGCACGAGGGCTTCCAAGCTCCAATACGCCTTGTCGGTTCCATGAAGCTCTCATGAGCTTTGCCAACACTCTCATGACCGGGAACCACCTTTACATGGACGCCGCAGGCAGGGGACATGGCGGCATGTACCAGCTTAGGAGCGTGTCTGGGTTGATAGGAGCAACGTTGCCGCCCTGGCTGGAAGAGCCGCCATGAACCACATATCAAGTTTCCTGGTTTGTTAGTGACTCCTTTATTCCGAAATCAACGGTCCACCGTCCAAGGATTCCGTAGCTATAGTCACACATCCTTGTGCCACATGAAAGACACGCGGCCGTGATCTCAGGGAGCCGAAGCCGTATTTCCCCGGGGCTGCTTAGAATATAAAGGCTATGGAATTCCGTCTCCTCCAGACATTCTTCAACCAAGCCAGGTCTTTCTATACTCTGTCCAGAGTTTCATTCCTTTAGACTACTCTAGTCCTCACTCTGAACATCTGTCATCATGGTCTCTGCTAAGAGTTTCCTTACTACTTTGCTTCTAGCATCCCTTGGATTGGCTAGTCCAATCCCTGAAGTCGAGAAGCGGGCTTCTGCTTTCCAGAATACAGTCTATTTCACTAACTGGTAAGATTACCTAATATGCCAACTTCACGGGAACAAAGTCATCTAACTTCATAATCAGGGGTATCTACGGAAGAAACTATCAGCCGGCCCAGCTTCCGGCTTCACAGATCAACCGCGTTCTTTACTCGTTCGCCAACCTGCGATCTGACGGCACTGTGTATGCCTCTGACACTTACGCTGACCTAGAGAAACACTACGACGGCGACTGTAAGTATTTCCTAACACTTACACCCAACTACCGAGAGAACTCGCTGACACATCAACCCTAGCTTGGAATGACCCTGGCACCAATGCCTACGGTTGCGTTAAGCAACTTTATCAGTTAAAGAAGAACAACAGACAGCTCAAAGTTTTGGTAAGTTATGGAAGATGATAGTCTCGAACGTGTTATGTTAATAACTCCAAAGCTCTCTATCGGAGGTTGGACCTACTCGACCAACTTTGCGGCTGCTGCCAGCACTGATGCTACTCGGAAGACTTTCGCATCAACGGCGATCACTTTGATCAAGGACTGGGGTTTCGATGGTATTGACGTCGACTGGGAGTACCCAGCCGATGACACCCAAGCCACCAACTTTGTTCTTCTCTTACAGGAGATCCGAAACCAGCTTGATGCGTACTCTGCCCAATACGCCAACAACTACCATTTCCTCCTGACTGCGGCTGTTCCCGCCGGTCCGACCAACTTTAACAAGCTCCACCTAAAGGATATGGCAGCTGTCCTCGACACATTCAACCTGATGGCTTACGACTACGCTGGATCCTGGGATACCACTTCCGGCCACCAGGCTAACCTGCACCCCAACCCCAACAACCCCACATCAACGCCTTTCTCTACCGATGCTGCTATCTCTGCCTACATCGCTGGTGGTGTCCCGGCTAGCAAGATCGTCCTCGGCATGCCTCTGTACGGACGTGGTGAGTGAATTCTTTAAATCATAAAAATTAATATTCGTATACTAATCGATACCTCAATAGCATTCGAGTCCACTGACGGTATTGGAAAGCCCTACACGGGTGTCGGTGATGGTTCCGTACGTAACACTTCAAGAACTTGTGAACCCCTTTTCAAGAAAAGCAATTACTGACTTCTGGCGGCAATATAGTGGGAAGCCGGAATCTGGGATTACAAGGTTCTCCCCAAGTCCGGCGCAACCGAGATCTACGACGACGTGGCAGGCGCTACCTACAGCTACGACAGCTCCAAGAAGGAGCTCATCAGCTACGATACCGTCGACATGGTCAAGAAGAAGGTCTCCTACATCCAGAGCAACGGTCTCGGCGGTTCTATGTTCTGGGAGGCGTCCGGCGACCGCACCGACTCCGGCAGTCTGATCGCCACTGCGTTCAACGCCCAAGGCGGCTCCGCTTCGCTCGACTCCAGTCAGAACCTACTCAGCTACCCCAACAGCCAGTACGCCAACATCAAGAACAACCTCCAGTAGGGCTAATTGTCTTGCTCCAACCTTTGCGGCGGTCATTTGGATCGGGGGCCGGCGCTCCGTCTTAGAGGACTGTCAACTGTCAACTCTTTTCTCTCTCTTCCGTTGCTCCAAGTCTAAGCAAGAGCCGGAAAATCAACATTCGCTTCGTGTCTGATATGAACTAGGGGGGGGATTGTACATAGGTACCACGGGCCGGATATGATGGATGGAGGACTGGAACGTTCTTTTACATGCCATACGCACTTAACTTCACTGTATATATTTGAAGATCTCTGCTGTATATAGCTCACGAGAATGAAACATATTCTAACAGACCCTTCGATTTCGACACTTGTCGCATGGCTGCACGTGAATTGCTGCAATCAATCAAAACGATCCCCTGCTCGAGAGAGCCTTCCTAAATAGATTATACCTGAAAAATTCATTAAGTGACGCACAAACTCCTTGCAAGCCGTATAAAATATATGTAGGGAGGTAACTGTTTTTGACGGTGGTCGATATTCCAACATCCGGTATGCTGTAATCATAGGGCACATAACGCTAAATTCTGCTACTATTTTACAGTGAAAAGCTTCTACGATTTGATTTTGTTGAATGTACTGCTATAAATTATAGTAGATAATGCGCTATAACCCCGACACCTATAGTGAGCTATAACGCTATACCCTACCGTATACCACCTAGCATCCCCCTATCAATGAAGTGGGTCCACAAATGATTTGGCAGTTTGCGGACCTTGATTTTGTCTATCACAGGGACGGAACAGGACGGGGAACCCAGGACGCAACCACCCATACCGAAACACGTTCATGCTAACCAGATCCATTTAGAACATCGAGTATCTTTTACATCATACTACAGTATGTCTTGCGATCATTCTTCTCGTTACTCTGTCCAGGCTCATTCGGCGCATTTTCAGCAGTGTTCACGGCGATAGGTGGGGGGACAGCTGGTTCCTCTGCGTTGGTCTCTCCTTCGTTCAATCGTTCTGCATTCTCGACCTCCCGCAGCGACGTAGGCGAAGAAATATCTCCAGTAATAGTAACGCCTACGACTTTACAGATGCTACAGGGCCCCGTGAGAGTTCTCTCGCTTCTGCAACTGCACTCCCTGCTCGAGCTTGGGGTCTTTCCAGCCGCATCCTCTGTGTCTTTGGCCATATGTTGGCTTCTCTGACTTTGGTTTGAACTCTGGTATGAATATGATGGTCGTGTGGGTAGGCTGTAACAGCGATGGAGCTGATACCATGCTGGTGATCGTTCTATCTGGAGGCTAGTACGGCCTAATGAAGCCGAGGCATTACGTTGTCCTCTATGACGGCTCTCGCATAGCAACAGGTTGGCTAGACGGCCTGTTCCATGAAATTCTACATCCACATTTTCATTCACACTGCCATTTCTGTCGCCGATGACGATGCCATGGTCGGCCTCGGCTTTCGCAAGTGTCTGCGCGAATTTGGAGTGGTGGCGTAACCAGGGCCCGTACTTGTACACAAGAAACACGGCACCGCAGAGAACCGTTGCAATGACGACAAGGACTATTGTTGCCATAAAGACGGATAGCTTTTCGTACCTATAATTCGTCAGTATGAGCTCGTAGTAGGATGACCATTATGTGGGAAAGAGATAAAAGGGTAATTGTAGACGACATACTATAAAAATGTTAGCTAGTTACTTTGGGGTCTTCTAGTTGGGTGTCTTCTTGGCAAGCACATACCATAGGAATCGCATAAGGTGTAAGGACTCCAGCAAGGAAGTCTCGCGCCCAGCCGTTACCACCAGTGGCGGACGCGGCGAAAGGGCCGTAGGCTCTCAGGACATAGTCGATGGTGGCCATATAAATGGCAAAGTTTGCTATGCCGATCAAGAAAGAGCCGATCATGCTTGGTAACCAGTGGATTGGTGTAGTAAAATAAGCTGCAGTGAAAGCAAATACCAGGAGACCTATAGGTAGCAAAGGCGCCATCCATAATAGCGGCGTAAGCCGGGATTCGTACTGCGCATACTCGTCCTGCGGACGTTTGGAGCGGAGCGACACATTACGTATAATGAATACGAAAAATATAGCGTATGCAAACATATAACCAATGCCGATAGGGATGAAACACAGTCCAACCTGGATAGGGCTGAAACCATATTGCCAATACACGAAGCCAAAAGACTGCACCATCACTACAAAAAATCGAAGGTTAGTACCCGTCGTTCTGAGTGAAACCTTTAGGAGATAATCGCAACACGTGATAATAGATACCTGTGCCACGATCTCGCGGGCTAATATCAGGCTCACGAGGCTAAGTAACTAGTTCGTGCTAGAAGATGAGCACGAAAAGGGGAGATGGGATCGCTATGGAATAGCTACCCGCGAAAAGACTCACTAAAAATGAGAGCGTCAGAGAATCCAGAAAGTAGGGAGAAAGCGACGACGATAGGCTCTGTCATAAACATTCTAAACGGCCGCATCCAGATCCGTCCGACATCGACCCAGTCAATACGCCTGTTTTCGCTCGGCCCGAAGAGGTAGCGGTTCTCGCCAGACTTGCGATACTCCTTGGCAACTCTGTCCATAATAACGGAGGCTCGCGTCTCTGGTACCGCGAGGAAATGGAGAAGCTGGACGAAGACGCCAAATATGACCTGAATCCAAACACACCACCTCCAAGGGAGAAGCTCCTCGACAAACCCGCCAATAATGGGACCAATGATTGAGCCGAAGACGGACGAAAACACTATGAAGGATGTAGCATGCTGGAACATGGGGTCGTCAGGTTCGAACATATCCGTTATCATAGCGAGCGTCACGCTACCGCCGGCGGTTGACAGGCCTCCAAGAATGCGACCTATAACATGTCCTGCCAAATTTGGAGATGTCACTACTAACACTGCAAAGCAGTTGACGAGGAATAGGGATGATTGTAGAATAATCTTCCGCCCAAACTCTTCCGACCACGGCGCCCATAATTCACAGCCGAATGAGTAGGTAATGAGAAATGCGCCGGCACCGCCCCAGCGTAAAGCGAAAGGACTAATACCGTATTCAAGAGATATGCCTTCGATGCCATTTGAGTAAAGTGTCGTGTTGAGGTTCATGGATAGCTGAACTAGGAATACAACACAGAGGTAGTACCACTTCTTCCACAGAGGCCACCGGAAGCCTATCCTATCGCCACATTCACAAAGTCTGATCTGCCTGCGTAAACTGTCATCCGGGAATTGAATCTCGCTGTTCCTTTGACCGAAAATGTCGATGCTGCTACCTGGAGGCGGCGTTGATATGATATCTGGTTCCGACTCTGGCTGCGGTTCGGAGAGATTCCCTTGTAGTATGGCCTCTTCGGGATTTTGTGTGGCTTTCTCCGGATCGGTACTTACCATCATAGGCGGCGCCCCTAAAGCCGCCATAGTGTGTTGAACACAACGGCTCTCACTTATAAGACTCTGAAATGAAGTTTTGCGATAGATATAATAAACATGTTTTATTATACTGTGTCGTTGTCGCTTTCGTTACCCTAATGGTGTCTTTCCAAAACTATCGGTCCGTGAAAAGATTGTAAGTTTAGAAAGCGAGGGAAAAATTGGGGTGATCCGACGAGCTTATAATGTCATCAGTGAGGAAGTCGAGGGGAAAGGTCTACCTAGGAAAAGTAGACTTGCTTCTCGTATGTCTGGCTTTAAGTTTACCTACCCCCCCCAACTAGTCTCAAGAGTAGCCACTTGTGTAGTTCTGACTAGCTGTTAAGGACACGAGGTCGTATCTAGAGTATCCATGGGTTGGTTTCGAGCCAGAGGCAGGTAGCTTGAGATATTTGTCCATGCCAAGTTTAGGTCAAGGCGTCTAATGTGTACCCCAAACACCGACCGGGCGCCGGTTGAATCTGACGATCCCGAGATCCAAGGGACAAGGCCCTAGCTCATATAGAGTTCATCCTTCAAGCGTCGGTGCTCTTAATCAGGTCATAGCATGCGGGGATACAACGTTGTATGAGCATGGCGATCACATTTTTGGATGGATATTAAGTCCATTTGGTGGTATTCGAATATTTGAGTATAGTGTTAATGAGAGGGCTAGTGATATGGCTTCTATTCCGTGATGAAGCGACTAAACTCGAGTGTGTATAGGTACCTAATAGGAACCGGTATATATTAAAACATCGAGGGAATAAACCGTAGTCAAGTCTCTTTAGAGAAGAAATGTTTTGAATCATGTCTTCAGCTCGGTTGACATGTATTGCTTCATCCACTTTTGGGAGGCGCTGAACACGATGCGAAATGGCGGGGACGATTGTTGTAGACATCTAGACAAAGTTAACATTATCGTCACACCACGTCTCAACTAGGATAGATTAGGCAAAGTGGTACCACTTTATGCTGGAATACTACAAAGTAAGGGGCATTGGTCACAAAGTTCATATCACCTTTGGGGCTTTGAGTTCCGTGTAACGTCAGTGGCTAGGTTACACCTGCTCAGGAGAGCTTATACTTTCCAACTATTCGTATTCAATCGATTAGGTTAGGCAATTTCATTATACCATTATGAAGGCATCGTGTATGGAGCCCAGGGTAGGTTGGCTTCTATAAAACTACTACAAGTGAGAGATCCATGGTAAAGTGTTCATTTGTTTCCGTGGCCCTAATCAATTGCTGCCGTGTAAAGCCCGACAAGAATCTATGCTCTTCCACTGTAGCATTATTTGTGGTCGTTATTAAGATTCTACCCATGAGCAACCACCCCGGCATACTTCTAATGCCGTCGAGCGTAGCTCATCTGATCATATCCCAGGCGTTTGGAAAAAATGACGTCGGTAGAAAGTCTATATAAGGGTACTCGCGAGGCTCAATGTCTACATGTTTTATCCACTATTACGTAGGACGGAACCGCCTGTTCTCTGGGGAACCCGTTGAGCGGGACCCAGGATAGCTACCTCCTATGATTGTCCCCGTATTCTTTTCAAACTCTCGCCGGGAAAACACTTTGCTGTTAGAGACTGCAATAACCAGGTTCATTAATCCTGATAATAAGGACTCAACACCGATATCTTTACTAACAGAATCCGTAAAAGCTTCTTGATTATGGGTATAATTGGAAATAGGGGCTACAGAATCCCAATATCAAGTCCTTCGACCCGACCTAAGAACTCGCCTTTCGCACCACGTAGCAACTCATCCATATCCACCATGCCAGTAGCAATATACTTCTCACTCACGCCAGCGTTAACCCGCTTCGAGAGTAGCTCCCTCAGTTCGGCACGCAAGGCGGCCAGCTCGGCCTTGGTCATAGCCCTTGCTTGATTCTGCTTCTCTTTCCTCCCGCCGCCGCGTCCCCCCCACTTCCCGACCTGTTGCAACTCATCGCTGTCGTACTCGACACCCAGCTCTTCTGCCGCATTTCGCATCCAGTCGTCTTCCTTATTTCCCTTTTCTTTCGCCAGTCCCGCGTCGGCAATCTTCTTGGCCAGTGTTACGCGAGGCTTTAGACGATTCACTAATTTGTGGTCCATGTCCAGCGTCTGTACAAAGAAGTTCTTAGGCCCCCTGCCGCTGATTGAATGCACCTTTGCAATGAGTCGTCTAGTCGGAGTCACTTCTTCGGGCGCGCAAAGAAGTATGCTTAAGCCTGTTCTGTCTGCGCGCGCGGTACGTCCAGACCTGTGTACATATACATCTGCGGTTCGAGGTACGTGATAATGAACTACTAGGTCAACGCCTGGGATATCCAAGCCGCGCGCGGCAACATCTGTCGCGACAAGGATAGATGACTGCCCTGGTTTCGCACCAGTGAATCGCTCGATAGAACGTAACCGGGCTTTCTGGGGCATTTGGGAATGAAGTGGGTTGGTCTGAAGGTTCAGATTTTGAAGCATAGGGGCTAATCTTCGGACAGAGCTGATAGAATTGGTGAAAACTAGTGTCCGTACGTTCGGATATAAGAGTAGAAGAGCATAGAGGTAGAGATCCTTTAGACAATTAGCGAATGTGGTATTAGGTAATAGTCGGCTTGGGGAAACTCACCTTCTCCATTGCTCCGCATTCCACGAGGCCTTCCTTAAGCCCTTCAGCCATTTGAGACACCGGATTCACGTCGATAAATTTCGGCTTGTCTTCCCGGAAATTGAGCTTTTTGAGTAGATATTCCATTGAATCTTGTTGGCTCATTAAATCATAACGGCCTTTACCAGCGAGCTTCTGCTGTAAGCCCTTGTGGAACGTTGCTGAAAATACAAGAGTCTGTCTTGGCGAAGGCGCCACGTTCGCTTCCTCATCTTCATCCGCTTCAAACCTGTCTAGAGCATTGAAGATCTCCGCGGCTTCTTTGAAGTGGCCTTCTGTCAGGAGCCTATCGGCTTCGTCTACCACCAGATATTGGATACCTTTGAAGTTGTTCATCAGCTCTGAGCTGGAGCTCAAGACCTCCCACAATCGCCCAGGGGTTCCGATAACGATATCTGCTTTCGCCAATTGCCGCTGTTGCTTGTAGACGGATAAGCCACCCGTCACTGAACACACGTAAGGTGAATTCGGCAAGCCAGCGCAGAGGTTCTTGATATGATCGGTAAGCTGATGTGCAAGTTCCCTAGTTGGCGATAGAACTAGAGCAAGGGGAACCTTAGACGTGGTTTGGGATGATTCAGTCTCATCCGATAAGTCGAGCCACTTTTCAACAATTGGAATCCCGAATGCTAAAGTTTTGCCTGAACCTGTCGCAGCTTTGCCAATAACATCGTGGCCGGCTAATATCTGCGGTATTGCAGCTGCTTGTATGGGAGTAGGCTTTGAAAACTTCAATTTTGCTAGAGACTCAAGGATTCGAGGAGACAGATCCAATGACACCCATGCGGAGAGGTCCACATCATCTTGTGCCTCTTCCACAGCATCCAGTCCCGTGAAGACATTAGTCTCAAGTTCTGGGTCCTCAACTTCACTTAAATCCTTCTTCTTCTTTTGCTTTTGTTTTTTCTTATTTCCTTCGGAAGCATTCCTCGCTTCTGCTGTGTTCGTTTCTCCAGCTTCAACAGCGTTCGAGGAAAAGCTAGGCGGTTCGTTCTTGGAGGAGGTTTGCGCGGCGGGTTCATCGTCAAATCCTTCAAATTCGTCGTCAACCTGTATCTCGTTATCATCACTATTAGACTCCTTTTCCTCGTCACCCGAAGATACGGCTGCTCTCTATACGTTGTTAGTGCTTTGAAAGTAGTATTGCATTGGAGGTGTGATATACAAATTCAATCGTGTTGTCACTGTTTCGGATAACCTCAACGTCGTCAACTTCCTCTAAGCCGTAAAAGCCCTCGGCATCGTCGAACATATCGGGGAGCTTGGCTTTGCGCCATTGTAAAGAATTGGCACTGATAGGTTTCCTCGCCTTCGTCTTCTTGATGGGTTTGAGGGTTGATTGATGGGATTTCGTCTTCTTTTTCGCCGGCGCATTTGTGGTTTGGCCGGACGCCTTCCTTTTCTTAAGCCTGTCCATGGTATGTGAGGGATTGAGTTTGGCGGAACAGAAGAGTCGCGATAATCGCTGGTGTTGAAATGTTCAGAAAATTTCGGGATTTCTGCCCGCTTATCAGATTATCTTATCGGTATCGAGCTTCAGAAGCCGATAAGAAAGCTCTCAACAAAGTCTCTCCAGTAAAATTTATTGGTGGGGTCAACTTTGACATGAATAATTCAAATGAATTAATTCTACAGTATTTCACGCGAAACTGATGATTGAAAATGGGAAAATCATCTAAAGATAAGCGTGATGCGTACTATCGGCTTGCCAAGGAGCAAGGTTGGCGGGCCAGGAGTGCTTTCAAGCTTCTACAACTTGACGAAGGTTGCTCTAACCCCCCTTGACTGAAAAGGAGATGCTCTGAAAAGATGCTAACAGAGGGGTAGAATTCGACCTTTTCGCCAACGTCACTCGAGTAGTGGACTTATGTGCTGCGCCTGGAAGTTGGTCGCAAGTCCTCTCAAGAGTTCTAATTAAGGGAGAGAAGTTTGGCCGAGCGGCTTGGCAAGATCGTGATGCCAGGTTTCGCCAACAAATGCTGGGACTGTTTGGCCCCCACAGAGCAAATAAACTGGAATCCGACGAGTTGGAGCAACCATCTGCAGAACTGAAACCTCGTTCTGATGTCAAGATCGTTTCAATCGACTTACAGCCCATCAGTCCGCTGCCAGGAATCGTGACTCTGCGAGCTGATATCACTCATCCTGCCACAGTTCCGTTACTTTTAAAAGCATTGGATCCCGAATACGACTCAAAAACCAACAGCCAGCAGGCAGCACACCCGGTCGATCTGGTGCTGAGTGACGGCGCGCCTGATGTAACCGGCTTACACGACCTGGATATATACGTTCAATCGCAACTTCTTTTTGCAGCATTGAACCTGGCTCTGTGTGTCTTGAAGCCCGGCGGCAAGTTCGTGGCCAAGATTTTCAGAGGCAAGAACGTAGATGTGTTATACGCCCAGCTTAAGATATTCTTCGAAAAGGTGCATGTAGCTAAGCCGAGATCTTCACGTGCCAGCAGTGTCGAAGCCTTCATCGTATGCTTGAATTTTCAGCCCCCTAAAGGATTTTCAGCAAGCCTCGAGGAGCCGTTAGGGGTTGGTTTTCGCCTATCCAATTTGACGGAACAGAATTCCAGAAGTCTACCCATCACTTCCGACACCATCTTACAAAATCCAGAGACAGGAGCATGGGATAGCAGCCCCGCTTCCATCCAAACTACAAATGAAGATGGAATCACTGAGATACATCCCGAAGACCATCGCCCGATACACGAAGGCGATGTTAGATGGATTGCGCCTTTTATTGCTTGTGGAGATTTATCTGCATTCGACTCTGACGCTTCTTATCGCCTCCCACCAGACCACGTATCCCTGGATCCAGTCCAGCCTCCAACTGCACCTCCATACAAGCGTGCACTAGAAATGAGAAAGGCGTTCGGTGGTGCCTATGGGAAAACAAGTAAGGAATGAAGAAAGAATTTTCCGTTGTCGCTTTACGTGTGTTTCGGATGCTGCGCTGCGGGTCCTTCGATCAAACCGATGGAAAGACCTCCCGTATTACACTCACGCCAGTCCTTCGCTCCGAGGTATTTGCGATAGAGATCCATACTATCGCTAGTCAAGAACATAAAGCGTCGCAGATGGTTCCAGTCCTTGATGATCTCGTTGAGGCATTCCATCATCCAACGGCCGAGGCCCTTCCCCTGGTACTCGGGGAGAATGTAAACATCAGTCAGATAGGCGAAAGTGACGTCGTCGGTCACCACCCTAACGAGTCCGACCTGGGTGGGACTACTTTGGCCTATAGATGTAAGTCGGAATTTGATTCAGAGTAGCTTGGCAGAAAACCTACCGGCAATCTGAGATGTTGATTTCGGCAGCACGTATAGCCCAAGACATAGGGAGTTATGAAGTGCTTTTTTGATCACATCGCGCGGCAGCCCCTGGGCCCACCACATTACGTCCGAGTTCAGTGCATCATTGACAGCATCGACTTGAACAAGTAGCGGCTCAGTTGAGATCAGGTACTCATCTCGGTACCAATTTCTTGGAGTCGTTTCGAGAACCATATTGAATCATACAAGTTGAACACGATCTACTCTATTCCTAGGTGCTGTGATAGAAATGTTCATGGATATCTATGGGCATTGTTCGGGGACAAATCGGGGCCGCCTCCATGTTAGTCACACACCGGCCCGCGTAATGACGAACACAAGACAATAGCGGTACCATCCCACGTGATTCTATACCAAAGGATATAATAGCGCATATGCAGCTAGAGAATCCGCAATGCTTAATTCTGCTACAACATATTCTAGCTTCTTGGCCAGACACCCGATTAGACTCATCTGGTCCGGGGTGCTCATCTTCATGACCCGTGAGTTATATAACTAACAGCACCTATTGAATCGACCGGATGTCAATCTGTCTATAGAAAGCTACCTTCGTCAGAATAAGGCCGAGGGCGTCGTGATTCCGTAAGCCTTTTTTCGGCGCCCTCTATATCACGTAACGATATATAGGCTTACGGGTAGAGGTAGATGAACAGTACAAATACGGTACATGACATCCGAATCAGTGATGGCTTCACAACTTATTATCAAATTGCAACCATAGTATATAACATTATTATATGTCTCGACTCTCTGTTTAGAACTGTTATTAACATGCTGGCGACAAATCAAATCTTACACCCCAACCGCTCCAGCATGCCTCTGCTTCGCCTGAGCGTTAAACCCCATCCACACACTGTCCTGCGGATTCAAGCCCCATGCCGTAGGGCTATCATCATGAACCGTCGTCCGTCTCAAGTCGCGCTTGTACTTCCCCTCAAAAGTACCACCGCCCGCGCGATGCAGCACGCACCGGTTATCCCAGATGACCATATCCCCCGGGCTGTGCCACTCCACCGTCGTCGTGTACTTCTTCTGCGTCGCGTGCTGGTTTAGGCGCTGCACCAGGTCCCACGATCCCGGGATCTCCCGCCCGTTTTCTTCGATGTGGTGCAGGTGCGCGCCGATGTACAGGTTCTTCCGACCGCTCGCCTCGTGCACTTGCACGATGCGGTGCCGCGTCATCGTCGACGCGGTTGGGTCCACGTCCTCGAAGAAGGTTGGCGATCCTAGCTTCCGCGAGTGCGCCATCGAGTGCGCGCCTACGTAGTCGTGAGACAGCAACTCGTCCTGTAGATCCTCTGGTAGCTCATCGAAGGCCGTCCGCGAGTCCGCGAAGTCGGTGTTGCCTCCGTTTCCGGGAGGTGGCAGTTCGCAGGCGCGGAGGAGACAGTAAGATGCTCGTCGGGGGTTAAAGGACGAGTCTACATGGAACAGGCCGTTACCCCTGTTTGAATGCGCCCTCGGGCTCTCTGGGTCAAGGATGGAGCCGGTCTCCGCGTCGATGTTCCCAGCGTCGAAGAGCTCATAGAGATCGTAGCGAGGCTTACGCCCGCCTACGAGGTAACGACGAATATTGTCAAGCTTCCCGAACCGTTCGGAAAACTTGATATGGCCTACGTCATCTAACCCTGTGTCTCGGAAGACACAAAAGCCATACTGCCAAGTTATCCTCTTGTCAGCCATATGTACGAGTAACACGTTGATTCTTTGAATCATTGAGCTTAGTTGAAATAAAAGGTTGATTTACCTTGGCCATAGCCGCGACAATCTCCTTGAACTGCTCCTCGGATACATTCTGGAAATCGACCCCACTAACCTCCGCCCCGAAGGTAGGATGAAGCTCCTTGACAGTAATAGTCTTGAAAGGTGATTCCTGAATAAGTCCCGGCATGTTGCTGCTTGTTGTCTTATTTGTAGTCAGATTGTTACTATTGATTCTCTCCGTCCAATTCCTCGGGTTCGAAGGCGACGTCTATGGGAAGCCGCCACGACCTATACTTAAATAGTCCGCCCGCGAACTCCAACCGAATCACATATATGCCGAAGGCAGCTCACAATCGCGAACAAGGAATCCGTGCGGGGTATGGAGAGGCGGCAGAATCGCACAGTCCCATGATCAGCAACTTAACTCCGACTACTCAGATACCCGTAACGAGTTCCACGCGAAGGATTTCAATGGTAGATCATTATTCAGGATAGTGCTTAGTTTAAGGTTAGAAATAGAGTATAAGGTGTTAGTGATTACTAAGGTGTATACCCCTATGTTCCATTGGTTTGGGCTTAAATGTGGAACTCTCCTTTAGCGTGGCCGGTATATCCTCAAGCTCGGTTAACCATTAGAAAAGCCTCCATTTACGAACATGAGGTTCAAATTCCACTCTTCATACCCCATCTTAGGCACCTTGCCAATTATAGCTTAGACATATCCGTATTTTCGCTACCTAGTGAGGGCAAGGTGATTTCGGCATGTCGAGGAGCCTATAACATGGCTTGGCTTAGTTGAATCTCTATCAGGGGCATGGTGCAAATGTTAATGATCAATAATGTACCTAACACTTAACTAGAATCAATCTAGTATCGAGCTATTATCTATGGGCTGTAGCTTATGTCTTTGCATAATCTATCTCTTAAGCTACTACTTCCTATGATAATCTCTAATGTTTATTTATGCTATAAGGTAGACATAATAGTTTCTTATTCGGGCTTGATCTTAAAGCGTTAGATAGGATCTCCTAGCATAGCAAAATAAAACTTATTCTAACAAACTTCGGTCTTGATTGACTCAAACGCTATCTTAAGAGCTTGTGTATCCAGTCATACTCCGTTTCTAAGTTGAAAGGAGGTTTCCAATGGTAACAAGAGAAATAGAATAGGTATCGTTGATGAATTATGATGAATAGATCTTGATGTACTTGCAGATCCCAGAAGCCAAGAAACAAACACTAAAGTAGCCACTGTTCCTATGATATTTCTTCATTTGCCTAAGTTACAAACTGGTGTTTTTAGCTAGTATCTAGGGAAGACAAGATGGGATGCGTATGTGTTGCTATTGAAATGACTCATTATGTACGCAAGCGGTAAAAAGTTTGAAAGATTTATATACATACCTAGGTAGGTATCTATGAAACTGAAATCTCTCAGGAGTATATAAGGAAATATGGCTTCTACACGTTTGGAACTCTCGTAACTACCTCCTGTATGCCCCTATGTCTTCGAGACATATGAATAGCTCGTGGAGAATACGTTAGATCCACTTATTATTTTATCGTTATATTTACAATATGAAGATAAACTTATGGCACTCTCAAGCTACCATGGCATCGAATTGATTCCTAAAACTGTGTCTGAAGTCGTTAGACGATGCAACTAGAAGTAAATCTTGTTATATATAGCTAAATATTTCAACTTGCTGACTTCGATGGCGAGTGATATCTTTAAAACCTATCATCTTTACATATGTCACACATTCATACCGAATGCACAGTACCGATAAATAGAAAGAACCTTCGCAGAGATACATCTGGCGGGCGGGCTGTTATCGGTGCGTTCGGCTGCCTGATGGTTTAATTCAGGTGCCTTCCCTCTACCCATGGACCTCCACGTCAGTATTGGCCCATCGGGCGGGAAAGAGCGCGTTGTGAGAATTCTTTCTTGAGTTAGCACTGGCTCATGCACCTACCTACCTGCACACGCATTGTAGGTGCACTGCTTCAGCAATGGATATTACTGGCTCGATGCACAGTAGATACATGCAAAATACTTCACGAAGGTATTCTTCAGTGAATGGAACTGCCGCGTTTTCATATATAAACACACCTACCGACATACCATCGAGGATTCTCTTCACACCAACATTCAAGTGAACGGGAACAATCAAGTACGCTTTCACCTTGATAATTCGAGATTCACGAGACTTCCCTTTACAGCATCTTCATCTTGCCATATTATCATCCTCGGTAAGTTTCTTTTGCTCTCCTAACTTATTCAATTCTAGACAGCTTCTTTAGAGCTGACCAGCAATTAGGCTTTAGCACTTGCTTTGACAGCAACACGATATTTAGTCTCTTTCAAGATGTCGTTGTCCCCCAGCACTCCCCGACGCGCCCGTACGAATTCTTTGATCTCGCTTATGTGCGAATTAGAAGGGATTGTTCCACCGGGCCCTGATGCATACACGGCCGACCCCCCTGAGCCTCTGACAGAGGAAGAGGTCGGTTGGGTTAAGAAACTCATCAAGGAACGCGAGGAGAGTGAGACTGTTAGCCATAATCAAGGTACGTAGGTGGTAGTTAATATGGGTAGTCCGACTTCTGCTCCTTACCATAACCTTCAATTATCATGAATACACTGCTTATATGTCTTACAGCTAGCCCCGGCGTCAATCGCGACGGCGACAACCAGAAAGACACGCAACGGCTTCCGGCTATGCAAGAACCCCAGACTACAGAACAGCCCAAGGAGACAGAACACCAATCTACAGCTACGCAACAACCTGTAGCAAGCCCCGAGCCTGTAGCTCGTCCCCGACCGGAGCGATCCAGTCCTCAGCGTTTCGTCTGCCCGACGTGTAATAGGTCTGACTTCAGTTCAGCCCGAACCTTCCGCGGGCATGTCACCCAAGTGCATATCGGCACCAGGTGCTTCTGGCCAGGCTGTTTCGCCAGACTCCCCAGCGAAGGTAACCTTAATCGACACCTTCAGAATCATAACAGCGACCTGCCCGATGGCCACGTGAAGTGTAATTGGCCTGGTTGCAGAAAGCGCTATGAGTGGTCGCAGGCTCTTTACAGGCATCTCCGAGAACACCAGGTCGCGGCACGCAACGCTCACAATTCTTGAGCTTGTGCCCTAAAGATCTCTGTGTTTCTTCATGACTTCTTCGGTCTGAAATCTGGTGTCTCTTGAGCGTGGTCCAGGGGGTGGTGGAAAGGGGCAATTGGGCTTGTGCACCCACGTGATGGGTAGGCAGTGTGTGGGGCGGTGAGATTCTGCCGGTATGCGGGGATTAGCCCCACTATATAAATACCGTAGAAGAAATTGTCGTAATAACACACACATTCGCAATCCACAAGCTTTCGATAGTTTACAATATGAACTCCTTGTTTTCCTCAAGCAAAACTGCTTAAACTAGTGATTCATACATAAGACCACGTCTATTCTAAGACCGTCTAACAGACCGACGATAGAACGTTTGAATACAGCTCTTTACTCTCAACGGCTGACACTGGGTGCCTCAATCCTTAGATAACGAGACCGTTGAATTATGTAGTGATTATAGCAAGACCGATAGCACCTGGCGTCCCTTCACATGAAACTATACGACAGGACCTATGGTTACGGCTACGGAGATTCAGCAGATATTTAATAGAGTTTAGTGTCTCCTAAAGTACCTGTCTCTATTGAACACAGAAAGCTATCATAACTATCAATAGTGTGGTGTTGATACCGCAGCCGAGGCCCGCGATTATTTCATCCTCCAGGCTTCTAATGGATCGATTCTTCGACTACTCTAGTTATGTCTATGCTGGGAGTGTGTACAAATCGACGGAAATAATTACAACAGGTCTCCTCCGTATCATCGAGCTCCAGTAGGCCCTGCCTCGACGCGATCTCGTTTTATAAGAGATGATGCGAACCGCGAGAACTGTTCAATACTATCCTCTTGGCTCATCCTCCCCATCTGGGCGTCTTCCAACATCTTACTCACAGGGTCTAGTCTCTCCCATACGGGAATGAAGTTGTTGGCTGTCATCTGCCCTAAGCTAGCAAAGGCGAACTTCATAGCCTCGTGCTCCGCGATACGGCTGGCATCATTGGGCGATATACCTATGCCCACGATATGGCCCTTGTTCGCGTTGGCGGTCTTTAGCGCCAGGACGCTCACTTTGACACAGTAGATAATCATAGCTGCTAGCCCGGAGGCCAGGGCGGCAGCTACGCTAGAGCCCGTCTCGTATTCAAAATCATTGACTCTTCTTGTGACCTCGGTCGGTGAAGTACCAGCACCGAGTTGGTTCTTGACTACGTCTACCCCTGGTAGCACGAAGGTGATACCGTCTTCTGGTGTCCAGTTGAAGACAGTGCCGTCATTTCGGGCTGCGCCGATGCGGAAGAATCTGCTGCGGAGAAAGCCGCTGGGATAATCCAAATCGGTGAACTTACCCCTATCGGGTGCGGAACAGAACATCAGGACATTCCTATCGACAGCTTTCTGCAGTACTCTATCCATTTCTTCCTTCTCTTTACTTTTCCCTTCAGGCATGGGAATCGTCCACGACATTGATATAATGGTAGCTTTCTTATCCAGGGCAGCTTGAATAGCCTAATTAGTAAGCATTTGGGATTAGTAATCAGTTGGCTCTCCATCGTTGAGATGATGATTGGCGACTTACCTGTGCCGCGTATTTCATAACGATCTGGTTTTTGCCGCCGACCTCGAAAGTCTTGAGTCGAATTGGGTAAATTTTTGCCATGGGACAAACTCGCAATATCATGCTTGCCATGACAGTCCCATGATTCTTCGCAGATGAGAATGGTGGTCGGACTTTGTGGTTGTGAAAGTCGAAACTTTTCCCCTCTAAGATCTGGCCGGAGAAAGCACTGTCGAACACGTCGACACCGTCGTCGATCAGGGCCACCACAACATCCTCTTCAACCTTCTCAATTGTGCCCTGTGCGCCTTGTTTCCTTGAGGCTTTAAATTCCTCAAGTGTGTTCCTCCAAAAGCCACTCATTAGACCAGCGAATCTAGACGTGGAATCTAGCCATCGATGCGAATTAACTCCTTTAGCTGGAAGTGAGGATACTAAATGGGTTATGTCATCTGACGTTATCTTGCGTTCTTCATCCATGGTAGTAAACTCCTGTGTAACCTTAATCTCAGGGGTATTTCTAGTCGCCTCCAAAGGGCCCTCCTTGGCCCCTGAATTTCGAGCTCGACTATTCTTGTTCAATCTATATTGAAAATTCTTTACCTTTTGATCAATCCATTTTTGGTCGTCAAATGTCTTGCCTTTGGTCAATTTAATCCGAATGAAAGCTAAGAGGGGAAGACATACCTCGGCAGGGTTGGGCATGTAAAGGTGAATTGTCTTGAGTTGAGGCAGTAGAGACAACCCTTCTGGCTCGCTCCAACCTCGAAGGACAGCATTGCTTCCACTCCATCTCAAAAACAGTTCCCTCAGTTGCCGATTGGAGAGAACCTCGTCACCCTTCGGGTTCTGAGTGGCGGATGCTGCTTTTTGTAACGCTTTGCTGCTCACGTGGAGGATAGTCTCTGGATCCAAATCTGTCTTTTGCCAATCTAAATGCTCGACAACGAACTTTTCGAGTGACGCTTGAATAGCCTTGTCACTGTGAACTTTGGGACCCGAGTCTTTGACAGATACTCTGATAATATGCCTTACCCCTTTTTGGTAGAGCCATTCAAAGAAATATTGCATATCCTTACGACCGTTGCCACCGAACTGACGCTTTCCCTCTTGTACTTCGGACTCACGTTCAAGATCGGCTTGCCGGCCAGTGAGTTGCACCTTCACCTGGGGGAAGTTCACATACTGCAAAACCTCATCGAACCTGAGTCCTGACGTTTTTTCTGCGCCAAATCGGTTTAGAAATACGTTCCACTTTATCTCGCGAGGTATGCGGTCATAGTCAAAGCAAATCTGTATGTCTGCAAAATCGATCAGTTAGGTAGGTATCCATCAGAACCGGTAGGATCAAGTCTGCGTACCGTCCATGTTCGTGCCGTATATGAATATGGTGGCCATCTCTACATCCCTTGTCCGCATGTAGTGTAACTTGAGTTTCGACAGTATTTCATCGGAATTTTTCTTCCAGATACCCATCGTGCCCCGTTCTCCAGTGCTACTCTTTTTAGTATATTGTGGCCTTGAGGACGGCTTCTCCTGACCTGGCCGACCATCAAATCGAGCTGTTCCCGTTCTTTTTATGGGGGTATTGGGAGAAGGCTCCGCCTGTCCTCTCGGGTTTCCGGTCTGGAGTCCCAACTGTTCAGCATCATCCAAGCTGCCACTTTTAAGCTGGCTTCTTCTACTGCCTTCATGGAAGGCAATTTCGCGTTCCCTAATACGTTCACCGCGACTTTCGCGCTCGATGGTTTCTCCTTTGATGACTTTCACAGTGTCTTCTTCCTTTCTGGTTTGGCGCAGCTTCTCTCGCTCAGCTTCCTCTTGCTTCTTCCTTTGCCGAAGCCTCTCACATTCATCTACCGGGTCGACTACATCCTTATCACGAATAGATCGCCCCACAGGCCGATCGCCCTCAGGCTTGAGTGTAGCCGAGTGCGTGACGTCCCTTGAGCTTGCCGATAGACGAGTCGCGTCCTTGGACTCTCTAGCCCCTGATTCTTCGTGCTCCTTAGAGGGCTTATCCCGATCTGGTACCCCATCCGAGGTTTTCAACTCAAGTGCTCTCTTAGCCGCCCATGCATCATACTTTTTAATCACCGATACTCTGGTGTTCTGATGCTCACGGTAGACAGAGCGGCCGCTCTTGTCGACCATATCTAAGAACAGCTTTTCAGGTCTTCGCGAGCTGTGTAGTGCTCTTAAGTCTCGTTCAATGAAGAGGTCGATTATCTGGGCCCTCGCATCGGTGCATTGTGAAAACTGCACGGCATAGTGCATAGCCGTTCTGCCAAGGTTGTCTTGAATAGTAAGCGTCTCGTCGCTGGCGTTTTCTATGAGCATTTTTATTGTATTTGGATGCAGGTTTTCTTGAAACGCAACATGAAGACACGTTTTGCCCTCTTGAGCCGGCTTGCGAAGCGCATCATCCAAACAGCACATATGAGTAGAAGCCGACCGGTCATCTTTCTGTGCGTTTTGCTCGCAAGTGGAAACCATATACTCGACAAGTTCATGATTCGAGGTTCTAATGGCCATATACAAGGGATTATGTCCATCTTTATTCCCATACATAAGAAGATCCGGGTATTCCTTGACCAAACGCCGGGCGAGGAGTTCGACATCGTTGGATTCTATCTCATCCGTATGTTTGACAATTTCGATAAGTACATGAAGAAGATTCCCGGAATCCTTGGTTGACGATTTGGGTGCAATGTCGCCATAATCAATAAGAAAGTCGTCGACGTCTTCTTCTCGTCTGAAGCATTTTCTCCTCTTAATGGCCTTGCTTGCAGCTCTGAAGCGCTGCTCATACCCGTCCTCGCGTTTCGTTTGGAGGTCCCCAGCCCCGTCTAACGTGTCAGGGTCGAAATCATCCTCGTATATCTCGTTATCTCCTACGTCGTAGTCGGTTTGCCACTGAGATGACATGGTAAAGACTTAATGGCTGGCTTTTTCACACTTTCAATTCCTCGGAATGTGTAAAGCGCAGCAGCTCGAGATTGCACAACATAAGATTGCACAGCATAAGATTACACAGCTTGGTTTGAAGAATATGAGTCGGCAGAATGAGGGTCATCCTTCAGCCAGGGGCCCCTTGTCAGCTTTACGTCTAGATAGTTAAAATGCAACACAGTATAGCTTACATGCCAAAAGTAGTAAGATGTAGGGTGGGGGCCGAGATGCTAGCAGCCTTCTCGGTCAAGTATAGGTACGTGCATGTCAGCTGAAAACCTAGACGGCTGTACGTACTAATAGTGTAGGTATTTGAGTGAAGACCATCCCACTGCCCAACTGAGCGCCCGAGCGACTCGACCACGAAGCGTTAACTCTCATCCGACCATGGCCGAAGCAGACCAATATTACACAGATGAGTTTACGCAGGAGCAGATGGCTGATATTGAAACGGTAAACCTGGACATGTTTGAGGTGGGGGGAGAAGAAGGGAGTGATTTTCATGTTTTCAATGTTGCCTCAGATCACTATCATCGCACTGAAGTCCTCCAACGCACAGGCGCTATAGACATCAGCTGCAACCTCAAGAAAGTCATCCACGGAGCGATGGCGGACGATAGCGACAGATACGCCACTCTAATTATCATGGACTGGTGCTTCAAACCACAACGCCACACGCGTCGTATTTCCGAAGCTACCATTGAACTTGTGTTTGCGCCAGACAAACACGGTGGGGATATTGAAGTTGAGCGCATCTCATTCGACGGCTCGTATAGTCTCCTGCAAACTACCCAGGATGAAACTGTCACTAAGGGGGCCGATGTGAGTCTTGGGATCAGCTATGCGGCCAACCTTGATCTTAGCGGTAAATGGGAGAAAACTGTTAGCTACAAATCGATAGACGCGATCACAGTGAATGGGGGGATACATCTTATCAACAACATACCACCAAAACGAAAAGCAAAATGGACTTTATTAGAGAACGAGTCCCAGAAAACCGGGGTTCCGGCCTCTCTTACAGTCGCAGTCCTTCTTTCGAGGGAAGATCAAAACAAGTTCTACTGCAGGCTGGGGTTTACATGCAAGACAGACAAGAAGACGGCAGCTGAAAGCTTCTTCAGGAAAGTCCCTAAAGATGACCCAATCATCTTCCAGCCCAACCCTCGCGAAAAGGGGACACGTCCAAGCAGAAATGTTTTGTATGGAGACAACGAGCTTGGGAGTGTCGATCTCGAGAAGCTCAGTGATGTGACTTTTACAACTTTGGTCACAGATGTAATCAAGACTCAGAAATAACATATTGGAAATAACATATTATTGAGAGCTTCTTTCTAATACATCATCAACTAATAGACCACCCTAACCCCAAATGAGACCTCTAACAGTGGGCGGTACTTCATTTTGAAATGACGGTACAGGTGTACGTAGGCAGATTGGTCTGCAAATCATTCACAGTGTTAATTAATCCTAGAGCGCACATGGCGATAGGCACCCGGTCGTCTCCAAATCGGATACCACGTGGGGGCTGACGTGGGAATCTCAGGCTTTCTCAAAACATCTTTTTTCGCCTGAATTGGCGATGTTCTATGTACTTCACAAACACGATCTGAATAATACTCGCGCACCTTTTCTCTTTGGAAAATCTTAAGAGATGTTAATTCGATGAACCGATTCGGGCGACACTATGCCTGATGATCTCCCTAGCGTCGACGAGCCCCCTGCTCGAGTACAGGGAACGGGATTACCACAGGAAAATGAACCCCAGGATTTAGAAGCAGATTCAAGGACCATGCAGGATAGTGGGAATGAGGGGGGTAGAGATGATGAAAGTGTTACGATCGGAACGACAGAGCTTCTTTCTCCCTTTCTAGATAAACCACCTCCTTTAGATCCCCTCAAACGAAAGATCGGGCTGGACATAAATACGCCACTGGGATGGTCTGGATCTAATTATGTCGACTATGAGTGAGTACATCTCTGAAAACATGTCAGAGTAGCGGTTTAACTGAAATAACAGTATCATCACCGTCCACGGTATACGGGATGACTACAACACTGCATGGATTGATAAAGATGGCGAGTGGTGGATCAGAAAGAGGCTTTTCAAAGACCTGTCTACAAGGCAGATTGATTACAATTACACCATCGAAGAGGACTCGGAGATATTCCGACCGAATGGGATTCATTTTCATGCAGAAACTCTTATTACCAAATATGCTGAGATGCGCGCGGAACTTGACGAGGTAAGTTGACGAGGGTAATTAGTGTACATGGCATTAGCTCAGAGATTAACAGACTGAAACTGACCGCCCAGTGATATGGGTTTGCCACGATATCGGAGGAACAATTGTTAAAGAGGTATTTTAGGACAGCCCCTGGGTTATATTCTAGGCTAACGGTCCAAGGCTCTGTCTATAGGCAAAGCGCACCCGAAGATATACGGGAAAATAGCCATATTAACCACAGCTATCGTACGTGTTGGCTAAGGAGACTAGGAGTATATCAAAATTAATCATGACACCAGATATTCCTCGGCTGTCCTCACAGAGCACTGTCCATGGATGATCTCGAAGACCAGCTTCATCAGCTTATGTTCCTCCCCGGTCCTTCTATCAGACATCATGTACCGATGAAGGTCAAGGATCTGGCAAGACAGGTGAAAACAGTTAACGAGAACTTCCTGGAATCCAAACTCCTAGACCGGGCTGTCATCGTCAATATTTTCACCCACAATCTCCGCTCCAGTTTAGAGCGGCATCATCTTGACCAAGACGCGGAGTACATCTCAAAAGTTACGGATTCTTATGATGAACTACCTGATCCTTTAACACCTTTTTCACGTTTTGCACATTCGATAGGTCACTCATTTGAGGCATCTACTCGGTTTAGTGCTCGAAGCACAAGCCATTTGGACTTAATCAAGGGTGATTCGCACCACACGTGGATTACAATAATTTCAGGACTGTTTAACACCTTCGCATTCCGTAAGTCTTGAACCTCGCCGAACCTATGACCTGGGAAGTCATACTGACGGACTTCTACTAGCAATCAAAGTGAGTTATCGTATCATTCATTTTCAAGCGAGTATTCTGTCGATGCTGCCGCCGACAAGAGCCTTGAAACAGAACCTCGATCCCGTGAGACCCAGACACCCTGTCGTGGCTTGGATCCGCAAGCAAGGCGCATTTGCAAAATTTAGTCGACTTTCTCGGGGGCCGAAAATCATGCATATCCACGGTAATGGCAATCAGGCAATGAATATTGCCGAATTATCCCAACACTTCTATCTTGACTACGACACTATGGTATCAACATATCCATCCAGACTTCCCGCAAGTTCTACAATCTTCTTCGAATTCGATAAGCTAGATTCTCGATATAACAAGCTTCGGACAATGTTGTTATACTTTGTCAACGCCCTGATATGGCGCTTCGGGTTACATCAAGAATCTTCCATCCGGCGGGAACTGAAATTCCTGATTGACTCTTGTGCTTTATCGTTGGGAGATCTCTATCATCTATTTAAACTACTAATGTACGATCTGTTTATATCCGACTTAACTTTCTTCATAAGTTGCTTCGACCACTGCGAAGAGAATGAGCGAACCTGGTTTCTAGAGCGCATATTGGATGCGCAAAACTACTGCGAGAAGACCTGTCGGATTATCATTTCGACATCTAGTCGAGGCGACCTCACTGTTGGCCCATTCCCGGACGATGCACGCATAAATCTGGAGGAATGTCCTGAACTTCGCCAATCGATGTCTAGTGCCGCGATGTTTGATGAATTTTGCCAGTCACTAGAGATCTTGATAGACAAGCGACCAGCCTTGAAAGGATTTCGAGCACAAATTGAGAAGTTATTAAAGGGGTGTTATAATACACCTCATTTAGGACACAGTATTCTCAAGTGGCTCGGCCATATCAAGCACGGCAAACCAAAGGGGTGGTTCGCGGACATTATCAAAAAGCTGACGCCTGTGACGCCACAAAACCTCATCAATACGTTCATCGCTTCATCGGACCACGAGAAAAGGTCATGGGCAAAGGATGTGTATCATTGGGTCAAACACGCGGCAGAGCCTTGGACCCCTGAATCATTAGTTGAGGCCCTTGCTATTCATATGTTTCCTACGGAACCTCCTCTCGATGATCTCGACCCTCTGAGTTTTGCGAAAAACATTGAAGAAGCATTTGGTGGTATGATTATCATTGATGGTCGCGATATCAAGTTTAGTCACAGTTCATATCTCGATTTGAACGACATTGATATCGTGGGGAGTCCAGAGGACTATGCAGCCAAAATCAACAAGCAAATTGCGGAAGCATGTTTGCGCTATTTTAGGTTGAGTAGTATTCAAGAAAGATTAGCTACTGTGGTGTCGGGGACACACCTTAATGGCACAGAGATGTCTATCATGTTACATCCGCAACGCAGCAATATGGTTGAATACGCGGTTAGATTCTGGCCTTTCCACTACAAACGTAGCGGGAAGTTCAAGCCCAAGGGGCTCGTCCGTGAACTCTTCTCCGATAAGGAAAACCGCGCAGCCTGGGAGGTCTGCTACTACACCATGTCAAACCCTTTCACACAGATAACGCGAGGTTACATATCGCCCCTACCGGTTTTCGCGATGTTAGAATTGGAGGATCTACTCGACGAGCAATTGGACAATGAACGCAGTCTACGTTCGTTTAACAAGAACTGCTGGTTGGCCATCACAGAGGCTACCAGAGTTGGCAACGAAGGACTTGTCCGAAAATTACTAGGAGAAGTGATAGAGGTAGACGAACAAGAACTTCAAAACGCCCTATTCTGGGCAGCTGCATACGGGACAAGTGGTTCGGCCGATGAACTACTTGAGAGGATACCTGACCTAGAGAAATTCGAATGGCCTGATAATTTGATGTATCGAGCTGCCGCTGCCGGTCTAGATAAGGTTCTTCTGACTATGCAGCAATCAGGCTGCTATATTGATGAACCTGGAACATATTTAAGGGCGTCTGCTATTGGGGTTGCTGTACGGTGGGATCAAGTACACACGGTCAAGGCCCTACTAGATTCCGATATCAAACCAGATCTGACCGTCATTGACTATGATGGCGAGACGCCATTCCTAGCAGCTGTACTTGAGGGTAATCCACGTATGATTGAACTCTTTCTACGAGACCCCGAAATAGTCCACCAACGGACGACCTCGCACGATAAGAATGCCGTCCAACTCGCAGCTCAATCTGGCATGCACAATGCAATCGATCTCCTTATCAAAGCTAATGCGGACCCCAATAGTGGAAGCCAGGATGATCCGGACGATAGCGATTCTGAGCCTGCTCTGGTTAGCGCAGCGTCTGGCTTTAGGGAATGCGTTCGTGTGTTATTGGATAATGGCGCGGATCCAAACGTGAGGTGTTCGTCGGGCAGTGCACTGTCAAAAGCTGTTTCAAGCGAGGATATAGAAATTGTCCGCATGCTTCTCAAGAAGGAAGCCAACCTGAATCATCCCGATGATGGCGATGGGAAACTTCTAATGCTGGCTGTCCGTACGGGAAATACCGAAATTGTTTCTCTATTAATTAAGCATGGAGCGAAAATCGACGTAGCTGAGGAGAACGACGACATTTGCAAAACGCCTTTATCCTATGCCGCTTCTCAAGGAGATATGAAGATGGTAAACCTTCTTTTAGACAAGGGAGCAGATGTTAACTTCTGCGGTGGCGGATCCGATTCGCCATTATTCAGTGCTCTTTATAATAATAAGCCCATTGTTGCAAAGATATTACTCGATAAAGGTGCCGACATCCATTGGGCTGCCGACGACGGATGGGGTCCTCTTCACGCGGCTTACCAGGTTCCAGAACTCATATCTGACTTGCTCAAACGGGGTGCTGATATTAACAAACAATGCAAGCATGGAACCGTCATGATGATGGCAGCAAGGCATAGCTATGCAGAAACGATTGAAGCTCTAATAAAATACGGAGATCCCAAGCCGGATCTGGAAATCGAGTACGATAATAGCGGTTCTGTGAAGGACAACATTGGCTTGACGGCGCTCCTTATTGCCTGCAAGGAGAGATTTCCAGATTGTGTGAAAGTTCTATTGGAAGCTGGCGCCAACCCGAACTTCCGGAGCAGAAATGGGGACAGTGCTTTGGATATCTGCGTTCGCCAGGAGAGTTCAGAAGAATCTGAAGAATGCGTACAATTATTACTATCATTCAAAGCAGCTGTAGACTCCGTGGACGACCAAGGGAACACCGTGCTGCACAAAATCCAGCCCAAGACGACCTCATCAATAGTCAAGCTCTTAGTTGATGCAGGAGCCCCTATCGACACTCAAAATGAAGCCGGATATACTCCCCTGGCAATTGCTATTAAGGAGAATGACGTCGATGTAGCAAAATATCTCATCGACCAGAAAGCCAGCATCAACGTCTATAGTCCCGTATTTGGCAGTCTTTTGCACCTAGCCTGCCACCAGGGGTCTCTAGAGCTCGTTACGTTGTTGATCGAGGCCAAGGCCGATCCCTCCACTGTGAACCCCGAGTTCGGCGAGTCATTACTTTACACGGCGCTTAACATTGAGGACGAAGGATTACGTGTGAAGATGGTACATCACCTCGTCGACAAAATCAAAATTGATATCAACGCCATAGGAGGTCGACTCAGATATCCTATCATCCGAGCTGCGTATGAGAGTCGAGGCGATAACGACATCCAAACAAATATTTTACGATTCCTCATCCGTCGCGGAGCAGACCTTAACGTTGCCGACGACCAAGGCCGTCGTGCTGTGCATCTTACAGCGCTGTCGTGGTGGGATTTTGGTCTCAGAAGCCTCGTCAAAGCTGGCGCTGACATCAATGTAAAGGATCAATATGGGCGCTCGCCAATTCACTTTGCTGCTGCGTGTCACTACTCAGATTGCTTGGAGTATATTTTGAAGACGGACATAGACATAAACTTGGCAGACCAGGACGGCTGGACACCATTGATGTGGGCAGCTCGGTCAGGTGGTAGTTTTGTAGTTGAAGACCTATTAGAAAAGAATGCTGATCTATGGGTTCGGGGTCATAGTTACAGCACAGATTGGTCGCCCCTCAAGTTAGCGAACTTTCATAATAGGGACCGCAACATCAAGCGCATACTCGTCCCTCAAACCCTGACGCGGATTGGATCTAACGGCAAAACGGAGAAATGGGATGAGTTCTTCCACAAGAGCCGCATAGGTGATAGCAAAGGGATCAAATGTTGGAGTTGCTTCGTGGTAAGTGGATTATACCAAATACGTATCACGATAGTATGATATTTGAGAGGCTAACATGGAATCTTACGGGACTGTGTAGAAAATCGTAGGTATCCAATGGAAGTGCATAGAGTGCACCCACGACGTTTCACTCTGCTTCAAGTGCTATAGCCATAGGTCCACTATGCACAACCCCGAACACAATTTTGAGGAGATCGGCCCGCTTTACGACGACGATTCGACTTCGTCTGGGCATAGTTCCTCAGGAGACCTCGGATCTCCTGAACACGAAAAGGACCAATCGACGGACGAAGCCCTGCAAGAGGACGAGGAGTCAGCCGTGAGTGAGGAGAATCGAGATAATGACGACGCGCCGATACCAAGTGATAACGTTAGCGATGACGATGCTGAGTTTGATCCCGATACTTTTGATATAAATGGAGAAGACACTATAGCGTGATTAGGATAAGACAGCGCCTCCTTAGATCTTCAGGGCAGTTGGCAGAACTTGTTTCCCCCTATGGACCAACTATGCAGGTCTGTAAGTCACCCATCAATCCACAACGATGATATAATAACATTTTAGCTAAACATCCTTAGGTATTTACAAGATCTTGACCTACTCGCAAAAGTCGAACTCGGCCCATCTTGTTAAATTACTCTGCACAACACCCTTCGACCCCGAAGCAACCAGGTCGAACGTCTTCATCGGGCCGACTCCATCTACTAAAAACGAGAACGAACCCTTGTACAGCGAGTATCCGGTTCCGTCCAACGTCTGAACCTTTCCTATATCAACCGCCGTCGGCTCGAAGCGCAATGATAACGTACCGATCATGTTGACCGGCTTCGGCACCACTAATTGTACTGAGTCGAATTCCATGTCGTCGCGGACCTTCAATGAGGGTTAGAGTAGTATAACAAAGAACAGATACGGGATGAGGCTGACAGCTACGGTTATTTCTAACGTGTTGTTGGACTTCATGCTGGGAAACTCAAGTCTGGTACATGTACTTGCTTGTTGTACGATAAGAACGTCCTGCATAGGGAAGCCCTGGCCACCGTTCGTACTGGTTGTATCTGTGTCACCATCCTTGATCTGCACATCGAAGGAGGACACTCCAACTCCAGTAGGCACGGTCGTCGTAAAAGAATAGAATGTGAAGTTTGGCATGTTATTATAGAAGGCGTACACCTGCATGCCGTCTTGTGTTCGCGCTAAAATTGGGCTGGAAGGGACCGCTTCACCAGTTCTAGATTTCAAATGAATAAAAACCTCACGGTTGCTAGATGTTGTGCCGTCTTCTATTATCTGTTCTCCTGTAAGTCATTTCAATTCACCACGAAGGATGCTAGTCGCAAACTCCTTACCCGAACCTCTCCTGAAACCGTCTCGGTCCCATTGGAGTTAACCGTGATGAACAGATTATTGGGCTTAATTTGAATCGGTTGGATGACATCCGTTAACTGGACATCTCTCGGGACAGTGTTGAGCATCCGCTCTAGTAGCGTGGTACACATGTCCCAGAAGAACTGTTGCGATTCCGCCATGCGCCTAATCAAGTTACCGCCATCTGCGTTGAAGATGCGGAAGTCAGACCTAGTCGTTTCGTTATGCCCAAACGCCAAAGGATTCTGCGTGGTATTAGCCACGAATTGCTTGGCACTGCTCACAGTTAGCTCGGAGCTTTATGGAACATTTTTCTAGTCGGTCACCATAACTTACACGCTATTATCAAAGTTATCGAACGATTCATCAAAGTCTTGACGGCTCGCTTGATTGTTCTGCATCGCTATGTTAGCACAGCCCCTTTTTATACCCCTATTCATCGGCTCACCATATCGTTCACCACAGGAACGATTTCTGGGAAGTTCTCTCCATGGACGCCGCCAATCGTATGACCACAAGCCACCAGTCCGATCATCTCCGTGACATTGAAACCTTGTCTGGCGAACGCAGCCATATGGGTGTCTAAGTCTTCTTCTGGCTGTGGCACCCCTGTTGGACCCGGACCGAGGGCATCCCGCCTCCCGCCACGAAAGGGGATGATTACTTCTCCATTCGAGCACGACCCAACCGAAAACAGGGCCCCGAGAGCTATCACGTCTGCCATGGCGGACCGAGCGCTCTGGAAGGCGGTGAAGAAACTAACTGATTCGTTAAATGCTTTGCCCTTATTCTCCGGCCGGTCCGTCTCAAACCCGATCGATGCATCTATCCCACCAATTCCGGCTTGCATATTTGCAGTCGCCATGTCGTGATATGCCGTGCGGAACCATTCTGCTGAGTCGTCACGACCCGTTTCCAGCGTGTTTGCCATGTTATTGCAGGGCGAGACGCCGAAGGCTAATCCATACTGGCGATAGCCATTGTGCTGGTAGAGGATACTTTCGAGCTGGTCTATCTGAGCGTCTGGCCATGTGCATGCGGTGACCACACCATTCGCAATTATGGCGAGTGCAGCTAAAATAAGCGTCGCCCAGGAACTAGATATGGATGTCATGACGATTTTAGGCGTTCGCTTGAGGGGTTATAGTCTTCATCATAAACGCTTTTACGTAGAATCTCGTCACTTTATACACTTATCATTTTTTCTCTTAACGATTCCGGAGCCTTTAACGCATTGCGGTCTAGCCAATCAGAGAATATGTATTGGCCATTCCTCGTATCGCATACCTGTGACCGTTTTGCAGAACACGAACGCAAGGTCTACGATACTCCACTTCGCTTGCAACCTGCTATATCTAGTCGTATCCCTCTCCCCCAACTCCTAAAGCCGCTCTACTTCCAGTAATACGACCAAAAAGGCATGATGAGATTATCGGATCCGCCAATGGAGCAATTCTGAGTTTACCTCAAAAGATGATCTTCTTTAGAATACACATTTTTTTCATTTCTAGGGACAGTCCAGTCACTCAGTCAAGAATATAATGTACAAATACCGAGGTCCATTATTAGAAAAATCACTAGAATTTCAAGATTTAACTCAAGGAAGGCCTAACAGCAAGACTCAGAGTATATATACCTAGGTTAGTCTTAAATAAAGTACCTTATTAAACGCTTATCACTTAAAGCTTGAGTAGATAGGCTACTGAGATGAACCACTTTCCTATGACTGCTTGGAAATAGTGTAAGCTGCGTAAGATTTCGTTACTCATCCCGTATTTCCTCGGCGTAATTAAAACTCTAGAAACACCATTACCTCCATTCTCTTCCATGTGAATAGATTCACCTCTGTGAAAATTGAAAGAGGTGGTCTATCTTTCTTACTTCACACTCTCGCTTTCTCTCGTATTTCTTTCTCTTATGATAGTGTGAAGGCAACTTTTATATCTTCTAGTTCCGATATCCAGCTCACTAAGTAACAGGTAAGTACCTATCAAAGAAGTGCTGTAGAAAATTTAACTCCTCACCTTGGTAAGTCCTTATATGTACTTGTCATCAGATGAAATTAAAACCAAAAATATCTGCACCTTCGTATTAAACTTCGACATCTTTTCCTCCAAGTTATATAAATTCCACCTATACCAAGGAGATGCCAGCATGTTTTTTTAGCTGAGCCCTATATCTTACTTCGTCTGATCAAATAAGACCACTAAATAAAAGATGAGACGATCCAGGTCGACTCTGTCTTGCGTAGACCTTAGAAAGTGTCGATCAACTTAGATACCGACGTGAAACTATTTACCGTAGGAATGGGTGAAAGGATTGAGGCGCATTATTAGCCGCAGTAAAAGTCACCCGATATAGTCGTGTATATACTAGCAGAAATGGAATCAAACCAGTAACCGACGCCGCAATATTCCACGAATCTAGCGTTGCCGTGGATTGCTCTCCTACTGGATTCGGATGACGAAAGGCCACGGATTATCCAATGTTGGCGTTCTCCGCGGCGATTCGGTAGAATACGTTATCGGCCCAGTCTGCCCTGCCATTTTTGGCGCCGCTACTTGCCCGTAGCTGCCCGGATACACTCGGCATCCCGTCCCGGTCCACAAAACCCGTCCGTTCCTCTGCACTTGTGAATCCTTACATTCCCTCATTATTCCCCTGCTCCATCCCTCACATTTCACGCGCCAGTTACCGAGGAAATTGGAGGATTGATAATCAGACTCTATAGCTTAAATCTTCTATACGCCACGTACGCTGAACTTCAAATTAGCTGAGTTGAATTGAAACAGTTTACTGCCAGACATAAGCCCCTTTTCATGTTTCATAGAGGAAGACACAGCCCGAACATAGGAGGATGACTAATGGTTTAATATGTAGCTGGATAATCCCAAAATAGCGAAACGGTATCTTGGATCGGTATCAAATTATCGCTATGCTTTGGTTCCGAGAAGACGAAAGGATAAAATTTAAACGTATATCATTCCCGAAACCTGAAATAAGCCCCATGTTACTCCATACGAGGTTGCGAAAGAAAAGCGGCCTGCCAAGTAGAAGAAGCCGCCTCGGTCATTTACTCGGTCCGGGTAGCTGCTCATAAGATGACGCGACGCCGGTGATGGATTTTGACGCCAGTTGGTCTTAGACCACCTGTTACTATGTTTAGAGGAATTCGCTGCGGTGGAACAGAACGTGCCAGCAGCCGATCTATATATCGGTCTGATCTAGTGTTCCCATAATACCACACACCTACATTGAAAAGGGGGCTGAGGTGCCGTTAGTAGGGTAGCAACGCCAGCCCTAAGGAATATGGGGTAGCATTAGATGCTGGCTTGATGCTGGCTTCTTTCGGTACTCCCGTCTTAAATTGGCTTAGGCTACGCGGCACCTCGCATCTCTAATCTACATTGGTTCAGAAGCGATGCGGCTCAGCACCCGCGCTTTTACTCCTACCTACCGGTAGCTGCGGGACTTTGCTTCAAATGAAATCAATCCGCGAGCCCCGATTGTGCATCCGCTCCGCTAGATAGGCAAGGGGGCGGCCCGCAACGAACATTCCGAATATGGACGTCATTCCTCGGTTGCTGCAGGTAGTCAACGGAAATGGCGATGGCACAGAATGACTTCAATTTTATTAAGTCGAAGTTTTAGTATGACTTCAACCCCCAAAAATGCTATTATATGCGCTCGGTGTGCTGCTGATAGGCACGTTTACTATCAGTTTGAGGTACCGGGCTGAGTCTACTGCAACGGCACTGGAGATGGACAGCATAGGCATTTCCGAAGACGAGGACAGATTTCTGGACGTAGAAATGGATAAGTAGAACCTCATATATAAAGAGATGATGAAGCCGACGATACAATCAGGACAAGACATCTCTCCATCAACAGTTCCTCGACAATAAACAGCAAGAACCTCTTCAGATCGATTCAGAATATGGCACCAGCAGACTCTTCAAGCGGATCAACAAGTACGACTCCATGAGAATGAAGCTTGATATATCTAAGAATCGGGATGCTAATCGTAAGATAGAGAAGGGCAGCCGCTCCAAGAAGTCATCCAAGGACAACAAGAAGAAATCTAAAGTATGTGTCCCCTAAATTTGACTACGATGTGAAGACTAACATATTGCAGTCTGACAAGAACGACCACTCCTCTAACCAAGACAACGCAGGCTCATCAGGTCAAGGTCAAGATGGAGGTGGAGGTGGAGGGGCATACGTGTCACCACCTGACTTCTTCTCTTTCAACGACCCAGGGGACGACTTCTCAGCAAATTGAGGATGCTTAACTCAGGTGGATCAGACTATGATATTCTAGATCTAGTCTTAATGAAGGTTTTATGAGGAGTTGGAAATTAGTGATATTGTTATGGGGGCAGTTATGGCAAAGGTTTATCCTGCGGGAATGGGGATTGCGTCCAAAGTTACGCCATACTGCGGCGATTTATATTCTTTTTCAAGGCATTAAGATGTACCGTGTACTCTCCGCTTTTCTACTCAAACGTTGCATTATCAAGAAGACGAAAATCATTTCCATTAACACCGCCCTTTAAATCGGAAAGAGCTGTTTGTTGAAATATTGGGTCGAGATAACGAAGCATTCCAGATATAGACCTCGAGCAAAAAAAAAAAAAAAAAAAAAAAAAAAAAAAAAACGCCTAGCCTAGACACATTTGAAGTAGGTAGTACAAGCCATACGACGATCTACCCAAATCCCCGGAAATGATTGTGGATCTCGAAATTTAAGGTTGAATCCATCATTAGGCGTTTCAGCTAATTATACCAACAAATCGTACATACCAGCAGACCAGTTACCATTCTTATGGCGGACCATGGTAATTGCCTAAGGATGAGGCTGATGACTGTATATCTCTAGTATACTAAATGCCATAAAGAGAGAGAGTGTATGTGTGGGGATATAGCTTACTTAAATCTCACGTTCTTCTAAATATAGGTAGTTATTTAAGTGAAGATGTCTGGGGTAGATTAGATAAGGACATAAGCACCGATCGACACTATACAGCTAGGGAAAAAAGAGTCATTTACTGCTAAGCCTCGGAAGGGCGGAAAAGTTACGGAGTCCAGGTGATATTTCCACAAGTGAGAAAGACTGGTTATGTTCCGGCCGAAACCTGGCTTTTTATGTCTATCAGCCCAAGGAGTATTTTTAGGTGTCGAATAAGGATTTGTGCCTCTGAAAATTTCTAGGAGTTCATATAATGCGTTTACACCAAGTATAGAGAGGCTTTCTAGCTCCTCACTTAGGTAACTAGCAAAAATTTAGTAAGCGGAATGAATATCGCCAGAGAACTCAGCCCTAATAAAAATGCAGCTACTCCTAAGACCTACTCCTATGCGAAATATGAGGTAGCTACCTCATTCATTCTCATTGGATTTGTTTTGCAACTATGCCAGGATCGTTGGAGTTTAGGTCGACTCCGAGAAGCAACAATAAAGTCCAAATTATCATTAGGCTTCCCCAAATCAATAGTCGGATCCTCGTACCGATATAGCCTTCGTATGTGAGCCTAGCAGAGAAAATAGGACTCAAACTAGTGACCAAGTAGGCCTGTAACCGAAGAGATTGGTAAACTGGCATGGGAATTAGGCCGCCACGATATGAGGACATGTGTTTTCAACTTGTCGAATGTACACAAGGTTAGGCAGATAGAACAGATGTCAGAAAGACGCGTCATAGCAAGAGTCAGAGAAAGAAAAAGTAGGAGGCAGAAGTATAGCGAGTTCGAACATGCAACGTGTCCATCAAAACTTGGAATAAGTTAAATAGTTCAAGGATACAATCTTACGATGAAGCTGCATATGTCTTATGACTCGAGGTAGTCAAATTTGCCCAACTTTGAACGATATCAAGAAATTAAACATTGAATTGTGAATACGTGAGTTACCTACATACCCCTACCCCCCTGCCCTGCCTGCCAATTTGAAGCTGAATAAGGTTGTTGTAGTTGCGCACGGTTCAGCTGCAAGCATGCTAATCGGGAACAAGTGACAACCTTCGAAGAATTTATCCCCCTGCAATACCTAGAACCCAACACAGCTAGCCGCCGCAAGCCCCGCGTAACTACCTAAAATAAGGCACCAACGCTTATCTACTCCTCAAGACCTAGGAGCCCGTAGACGCGGGCGTAGTGCAGGTGATTATTTCGTACTTGCTTGTGACGTTTGGCGGGGTCATCTACCCGTGATCTCCGTCAGTCGTCATTTACGACTCTAGCTTAAACTCAGCTTCCCGAGCGCATCGCCGACATTTACAAACTCTCCTACATATGTAAACAATATCTACCTTACTTAGCCCTGCTCCTTGTTTAGCCTCCCTCGAAGTTGATTTTCGAACGAGTCATTGCCGGCATTTCGGCTCTTTCTTTGTTTCGACTTCTCTACCTGTCATACATTACCGATCCGTTAGACTAATTTGGTCCTCCGACCCCCAATACAGTACACCCAATACAACTTCCTTTTTGGTTTGACGAGTCGCCGCAATCCCGACGACCGAAATAGACGTATATCAAGAACTCGTTACTAACCTTTTTGCACGTTCCACCTCAAACAAGACTTCCAGCCACCATGTTTGATCTCATCCCGAAACTACTCTCGTACGTCCCTAAGCGCCGACCGGCTCTTTGTACTCAAGGCGAACATCGTGACTAACCCTCATTGCTTACCGGAACCACAGCTCCATAGCCTCCTTCCTCTTCCCCCTCTTCGCCTCGTACAAAGCGCTCAAGACCTCCGACCCCGCGCAGCTCACACCATGGCTGATGTACTGGTCGGTCCTATCCTGCGCCCTGCTCGTCGAGTCCTGGACCGAGTTCATCCTCGTCTGGGTACCTTTCTACTCGTACATGCGCCTCTTCTTTCTGCTCTACCTCGTCCTGCCGCAAACCCAAGGCGCGCGCGTCCTCTACGAGACCTACCTGCACCCCTACCTCGAGGAGAACGAGACCGCCATCGAGGACTTCATCGCCAGCGCCCACGATAGGCTCAAGGCCGCCGGAATGGCCTACCTGAAGCGCGCCATCGATCTGCTGCGCACCCAAGTCCTCGGCATGCCGCCGCGCGAGGAGGAGCGCGAGGAGGAGACGAGAGCCACCACCACGCCCCAGGGCTACACCCAGGCGCTGCTCGCTAGATTCAGCGTGCCTGCCGCGCGGTGGGCGGCCAACAACGCGGGGGCCGCCGGGTCGGACTTCTACAACATGCTTGCGGGAGCGGTCGGCGCCGCGGCTAGCGGGCTCGGAGGACCGGCGAGGAACAACGAGGCGTCGTCAACCGCGACCTTGATCCCCGAGAGCATCGGCGGTACCGAGGAGAAGATGAGCTTCATCGCGGCGCAGAAGGAGAAGCTGGCGCTCATGATGGGCGCGCTGGACAAGGAGGCGAGGCAGCTTGAGAAGTCGGAGGAGGAGCGCAGGACGGCGGCGGAGCAGGCGAGGAAGGACTTACGTCCGGGGAGCATGAGTTTGGATGGGCAAGAGGGGCTTTCGCGACCACCTAGTGGCCACAGCGTGTGGAGCGGAATTAGCAAGAGTCGGAGTGAGGTTGATTTCGAGAAGATCGATGCCGAGAGCGGTGCGGAAGAGGACGATAGCAATCTTCGTAGGAGGGCTCCGGCTGCGGAGCCAAGCCCACCTGGCAGCGGGAGAAGCGGTTGGAGCTTCTTAGGTTGGGGAGCAGTTGGCACCGGCGGACCATCAACAAACCAACCAGACACTGCACACAGTTCTGGGGTTGAGAAGTAGGTCAGCCTAAGTACGTACAAATCTTAATTCAAACCGCGTGGAGTTAATGGCTTGGTTTTCTTGGTTGGTCTGCATTAGTTGGAAGGACCGGTAGAATCGGTAGTTAGATGATATGATTTCAACTCTCATAAGGGGCATAGACTCTGGAGTTGAGAGCCGCACCTTGCGCGCGGCTTGTATCATTATATTCTTCATGGCCGTCTATCATTGCTTGCCAGAGTCTCATACGTGGCATGGTTTTCTATATATTCGGGATATCACCGACCTCTTCGTATTATACAGCCCCCTCCTCCCCTTTCAGTAGACCCAGCCCGACGGCTCGTATCAGGAGCTTAACCACTACGTCTTCTTAAACGGATAACGGACCTCATCGTCCTTGCGCAACCAGATCTGCTTCTTCTTCTTGGTGGTGACATGCTCAACCCACACTTGCTGGGCATGCTCCTTCATGAACTTGCGAATGAACCGCGGATCCCATAGCTCCGACGCAATACCTAAGTCCTTGCAGCACCGCATAAGCGCATTGGACTTAGCACCCTCTGCTGCCGTCGAGACGCCCTCTTCGCTGAAGTACTGCTGTTCGCCTCGAGCCTGCGCTACGAATCTATTCGGCTGTTAGACACATGAACACAAGCTAATATTTGCCAGGCCAAGCCGCGCTGGGACATAACTATAACTCACCGCCCATGCACAACCAGCGCATACTCCCTCGTAACAAGCTTCTCATGCACCGTCAACTGGCCCCGCGGCGCCAGTCCCCATGCTCCAGGTCCAAATGCGGTGTTCAGGATCCGCCGGTACTTAATCTCGGGCAGGTATATTATGCCGTCGGGCTTCACCTCGATGTCGTCGGGATTCAGTCGCGCCTGCAGGATCGCTGATGTCTCCGGTGTGAAGGCATTAGTTCCTAGGCCGTGATACGATTGCGTCCAGTCGATTGGCGATCCGCTGTCTGAGCCGTTTTCGCCGGGCAGATTAGATTGGGGTGCGTCGGGGAGCGGGGTCCCGGAGACGGCGGGGACGGGCGTGCGTGCGGCGGTGGATGTGGATGTGGATGCGGTTGCGGACTTGGTGGAGGATGAAGGGGGAGGCTTTACCTGGGAGATCGAGGTCTTCGGCGGAGGTGTCGAGGAAGTGGATTGTCGGGGCGCGGAAGAGGAGGCGGTTGCTTGTGGGTATGCTTTCGCTCTGGAGGTGCTGACGAGAGTTCGGGCTGGTAGTTGTGCCCAATTCTGCGAGGTTGTTGATGTGTGTAATTGGCGAGATACCGCGCGTAGTGGTGTTAATGTTCGTGAAGCCATTGTTGGATAGGAGAGTGTGTTGTTGTGTTGATGTGGTAGGAGAGATTCAAATTAGTATAGATGTAGGAAATTTTTGGTGACTGCACGATTTTGACCCGCTAACCCGCAAGGAACAAGCTGCAGCCCATACCCACTAGCGGAGCCGGACGCCGGATGCTTATCGATAGACCAGGCTAGAATCAATCTCTGTAGGTGCCCACCTAAGTGGACAGACCCTACAAATCCAACCTAAACACCCCAACTTCACTGCCAATTTTTTCAATGCAACGATTAATAAAATAAAAATAAAATAAATGTCTATTCAATATAGATATTAAACTCTAAAACGGTTGTTTTCTCGTATTAATCGGCTAAGTTTCAGGCATGTAACTGAGCTTTCAACGTAGCTGACGTCAACCACACCGAGTATCCCACTAATCGCAATTAGTGTTGCTGGCTCTCTTTTCTTGGGCACCTGTAGGCAGCGTAGTGGAAGCGTAGTGGAAGCGTCACAATTCTTTCTCTCCATTTTACACCTTCACTTCTTAAAGTTGCTCCTTATGTTATTACAAGTAGTGCTTATTCTCTCACGACTAGAGAATAATTCAAGATTGCGATTTTCGCGGGTTACGCATCTTTTGTTGATGTTCTCTCATCGTTATTATGTTTCTTCCAGCAGGCCCTGAAAATCTCCATCTAGCGTTGGTGAAGTCCGTTAGTAAGCTATCAGTGCAATTAGAAAAGCAAACATGTTCCTCTAAAACCTACCTCCTTTTTACAAGCCCTCCAGTCCTTCTTTTCATAGTAGCAATCGGTCAGCTTCATGTTCTCGTCTGATTTAATCAGTAAAAGTTCAACACGATACTAGTTCTATTTATTACTAGGTCCCATACCTGCGCAGCCAGTGCTAAATATCCTCTTGTCCCTAGGATATTAAAAGAAAGCGTCAGCTGATCAACTATTGACATTTATTAAAAGGGTTCATTTTTCCGAGTCTCACCATTCATCTGGTTCATCGTCTTGAGCAGAACTAGTCTGTTGATTCGCATTTTCTTCCTTAGACATTGTTCGCTGTATTCGACTTTGTATAAGATAAACTGATTATTTTGATGATTGAGATGGCGTGATTTGGCGTTGCGCATCCAGGACCTAAATCCCGCTAGAGGGGCGCAGAGGGCGGTGTAAAAGTGGAAATTCGGGGATCCGGACGGCGCTGGAATTACCTCATTAAGCTCCCCTGAGCGGTTAAAAGCCCGCCGACAAAATATCTCTCCCCTCCGAGCATCACAGACTACAATCAAACAAACATTTCATTCAACATGACGTCACGAAAACTCAACGTGCTCGTTTACACAGGCACGGGGTCTACGGTTGAATCAGTTAAGCACGCAATCTACTCCCTGCGCAGACTCCTCTCGCCAAACTACGCAGTCATCCCTATCACCGAGACCGTTCTATTGAAGGAACCATGGGCGCCTTCGTGCGCGCTGCTCGTCTTCCCAGGAGGAGCTGATCTTGGATACTGTCGCGTGCTGAATGGTGAAGGCAATTCAATTATATCTGAGTATGTACGTCGGGGTGGCTCATACTTGGGATTCTGCGCGGGTGGCTATTACGGATGCAAGAAGTGCGAGTTCGAAGTGGGCAACAAGGCCATGGAAGTCGTCGGGTCTAGAGAGCTAGCCTTCTTCCCCGGTACATGCAGGGGAGGCGCATTCAAAGGCTTCCAATACCACAGCGAGAAAGGCGCCCGCGCTGTACGAGTGAATGTTGTGAAAGATGCGTTTAGGGGTGCAGGTGCACTCCCTGAAGTTTTTACATCTTATTACAATGGCGGTGGTGTTTTCGTCAATTCAATAGATGGAAATAGAGACGTGGAGGTGTTAGCGAGTTACGCAGACAACCTCGACGTCGACGGTCGTCCCGAAAAAGCAGCTCTTGTGTACTGCAAGGTCGGTCAAGGTAGCGCAATCCTTACGGGACCTCACCCCGAATTTGCTGCGGCCAACCTAAGCCCCCAACACGACGTTGAGGGATATGATGAACTTATCGCTACTCTCCGAGCCGACGACGATGGACGGACAAGCTTCCTAAAAGCATGCTTGACTAAGCTAGGGCTAGAGGTCAATCAGGAAACATCAGGTGTGCCGTCCCTATCTCGACTTCATTTGTCGTCTATCACTAGCGACAATGTTGATGACTTGCTACATTCCTGGGAAGATATCATCAGTAAGGAAGATGGCGAGGAGTACATTAAAGCCGAAAACGATACTTTTCATCTACAGAAGCCTGAAACCATGTGGTCTGTCACCGGCTTGAGAGAGGCACTAACTCCCGATGACAGTTCCGATCAAAAGTCGACTAACTTGAACAACGGGGGCATAGTGGACTATAGCACCATTGTAAAACACATCGTTACACATGAAGAAGCCTGGCCAGAAGCCAAAGCGACGCCATATTTCAATCACAATGCATTTTACTCTAGTCTTCAGGAATATCGGCGATCGGAACTGGAAGCGGAGGAATGGGGTAACTTTCTAATGTATGGAGAAGTCGTCACGAGTACGAATACACTTCTCGAGAAAAACTTCAAGTTATTATCTAGACTTCCATCCGGATTTACGCTTACTGCGACAACTCAAGTCGCGGGACGAGGACGCGGAAGTAACGTTTGGGTCTCACCAGCTGGCTCTCTGATCATGTCCACGGTCATCAATCACCCGGCTCATCTTGCTCCTAGCCGACCCATCATCTTCATACAGTATTTAGCTGCTATTGCCATTGTTGAAGCAATCAAGTCATATGATAAAGGGTATGAAGAAGTGCCCGTGAAGCTAAAATGGCCAAACGACATCTATGCGCGCGATCCGGGACAGCCTTCCTCATCGCCCCCATCCTATGTCAAAATTGGCGGTATCTTATCTAACTGCTCCTACTCCTCGGGATCATACCAGATTGTACTTGGTATTGGTATTAATACCACGAACGGCCGCCCTACGACCTCCCTCGATGCTCTACTTCCATCACATCTTGCACCGTTCAGGATCGAGAAGCTTACAGCAGGCATCCTAACTCGCCTAGAAGCGTTATACAAGACGTTTATTCGACGAGGGTTCACCAGGGATATGGAGGGTGCATACTACAAATACTGGCTCCACGGGCGACAGATAGTGACCCTCGAAACCCAGGGTGGAGCAAAGGCTCGGATCGTAGGAATTACGACAGACTGGGGCATGTTAAGAGCGGAAGAACTAGGGAGTGACGACAAGCCAACGGGGAAAATATGGGCGCTGCAGAGTGATGAGAACAGTTTTGATTTCTTTAGGGGGCTGGTGAAGAGAAAAATCTAATTTCAATTTACTTTAACTAATACCCAGGCACATATACATATCATACCTCTTAACGACTAGCCTAGGATTCTGAAGCTACTTACCTATCCTCTCCTGCTACCGAAACTATTCAGACATCAGCACTTAGCATATATGTAGAAACAATATCCCTCAGCCTCTCATCTGATTCACGTCCACCCGGCTGTCCGGCCTCGCCATAATCTGCCGCACTTTTAGTAAAGGCACCTGCATTGATTAAAGTCATCAACTCCTCCAGACGGGGTCTGTTAAGAGGATCAATAGCAAGGCATCTCTGAACGAGTAATCGGAGATCGGGATCGAGGTTAGGGTAAAGCTTAGGATCCATCAACAACCTTCTAAGGTTGGTCTCATAGATGTATTGCTTTGAGCAAATCAATCCACCCATAAGCTGTAATATTTCATTGTGTTAGTCAAACTGCACACATCGGAAGGGTTACACTTAAAATTGGGTTACGGAGATCTAGGTACTTACCACCCCGACGTCTAATAAGTTGCTGTCAATGCCTCGATTTCGTCTCCCAGATTGGGGTCGGCTGCAATTCTACGTTAGTGATAATCCTGGTGATTGGGTCGGAGCAGGGTACTTACTGCCTTTCTAAATTCAGCTGGTGATCATAGTCCATATCGTCGAAGTCTTCATCAAAGAAGCTTTTCATCCGTGGGCCAAGTATTTGCGCCTCGCCGAAGTCAATAAGTTTCAATACTGGCATATACTGGTGTTCGAAGAATATACTGCCACCAATAGATACAGTTTGTGGTTTCTCTATTAACCCGAAGACAGCTTGGAAATGTTAGCTTTTAATCTGGGGGGGATGGAATCGGGGGATTTACCATTGCCGAAGTGCATATCCTGATGAGCAATCGCAGCCGGCTCCTCGTCTCGAGTCACCTCAAGCTGAGCTGGTGGGCCTTTAGGAGGATAAGCCATTCCGATACAGGCTCTTACAACTATAGACTTATTAGTATGTGCTCAAAGTATCTAGGTAGGCAGGTGGATTCTTACGACAAAGGAAGATGGACCACAGGACACGGTTCGGCAAAACCACCTTTGCGTCCATTGTCCTTCTTAAAAATTCGCCTAGAGTACCATTCTCAAGGAACTCCATCATGACGTAAGGCTGGTCAAAGGCCTGGAGCGGATTGTTCCCGATACGATATCGATTAACTACATGGGATGCCCAGTCGAGAGTCTACGGCAGAGTTAGTAAGATCGTTACAGAAAAAGGACCTTGATATAGAGGTAGGTATTCTGGTGAGTTAACTTACTTGTAACATGTACTCTTCGTCTCTAATGGAGTCGTCTCCACCGAATTTGACCACGAATTTCTTCTCCGTAATATGTCCGTTGTTATCGGCAATCTTCTCCTTGACAACAAATGCCAGGCCTGAATCAATACCTTGAAGGGTCGTGCCCACCACAAAACGGGGATCGTTAGTGAAGAAATCCTTTATCTCATTTTCAGCGTTTATAGACTTTTCAACATCGAATATGTCGATTGGAGAACTTTCATAAACAGGCATAACGACAGTTTAATCAATAAATAAATAGTTTAAGAGTTTTAGATGATGGTTATTCTTTCTGATAGTGTTAGATTAGGTAGTTACCTGTGTAATTGGTATAGCATAAAAACTTCTTGGAGCTGGATGAGCAAGTGTTATACCTCCATGGAGGCCTGCATCGTGTTACATCTTTTCCACAACAGATACTAAGTCTTACTATAACCCACTGGATTATCAGTTTTCGTTCATATAACATCATACTAGTTATAAGACTACCAGACGTGAAAGTGGTTGTTCGCAAGCGATAAAGCACTGTGTACTCTCGGTCCTTTATGGAACTCTCAATTGTAGTTATTTCAAATCTCGTTTATATGTACTACTTAGATATATTTTTTTTCATATATCACTGTTAGCAGACAACCTCAGGGCCGGATATTATTTCTACCCGGTCTATTCAAAATCGTTAACTACCTCCCCCTAAGATTTCGCACACCCCCTTTTATGCAGTTGTAGTTACTTAGGTAATACTATATTACTAACACCCCTAATAGACTTCGCTTATTTGTATATGCATATTACCAATATGCTTCTAGCGAGTATGGAACCCCATTTTAAACATCCCTTGAAACGTGAAGTTCTTGTCTTCTACTATTTTATCACTTGGAACGAACACCTACCTAGGAGATACCTACCTAGGTAGTTTACAAGCCTCATTTGATGATATATATACTTATCTATTAGGCAATCTATGAAGTGCCTGCTCTAATATCATGATCCCGATATGGTCTAAGCAGCCATTAAAGGCTATATATACTATCTTTGTCATTCTGAAAATAGCATTTCTTCTTCCAGTACTTGGGCTCCGCTATAGTTTGAAGCCATTCCGCCCTTTACCGGAATGGAGTTTCACTTTATGTATGGTGAATGCTCTGAGTCGAGAATTCTTCCACTATTCAGCTGTAACTCGCACCACATGGCTAAGCACTGTGGAATCGGCACTTGCGAATTGCAGAGGACGCTTCGCCTTGGTACAACCATCAGATCCGCACCTCTACTCAGGAATTCTGGCTTCGCGCACTGTCAAACCAGCTTCTGTGGGAGGAATATGGTTTCCAAGCCCAATACCACCGGAAACCGATGATCTACACCATGAAAAGGTTGTTCTTCATATTCCTGGTGGTGCCTTCGTATTGGCCTTTGCATTCGAGAATATAGCAGAGAACGTGTCCAATATCATGATGGAACACGTGAAGGCCACCAGAACCTTCATCGCCCAATACCGAGTAGCAACAAGTTTAGATACTCAATTCCCAGCCGCGATCCAGGATCTACTTACTTCTTATCAATATATCCTCTCTCTCGGAGTAGAACCAAAGAATGTAATATGTGAGTAATTTCCTGGTTTCGCGTTTCAAGAGACATTTCCCAAATAACCTACTACGTATAAAACGTCGCGATTGAGACAAAGAATGAGAAGAAAAGAAAAATATACAGTGCTGACGCATCAATGCTAAGTGTCCGGAGACTCGGCTGGAGGCAATATTGTACTTGCTTTACTACGGTATCTCGAGGCGACATCACTGCTACCGTTGCCAGGTGGAGCGATGGTTTGGTCTCCAGTAAGTAATATCGAGGGTTCTTTATTTTCCTCTTGAGCTATCTTCCAAACCAAGATTTCTCATCTCATCTAACCGCGAAATAATATCTCCCGAGATATGCCTAAAACATTTCGTCTCCTTTTCTACAAAAGAGGTAATTATTGACTCTCGTTGTCGCAGTGGGTCCACGTAACGACTGATGCCGGGAAAGAATACGAAAGCTGCCACAATTCACAAGGCGACGCTCTAGTTAGCTCCCTTCTCCAATGGGGCGCCGAAGCATACATACCAACGGGGGATGAATCTTTGTCACAGGAGGCGCGTCCGTATATCTCGCCCTTGCATCACCCCTTCAAAATCAGCATACCCCTTTTCATAAATGCGGGGTCCGGGGAGGCCTTTTACGACTCGATAATGAGGTTTGCGCAAGAGATGGCCGAAATGAATGGAGACCGAGTGAGATTCCACGCAACAAGTTTTGCGCCTCATGGCCTCATTCATGGCCATCAGTCCTACGGGATGACGGATCAGTTAAAACTTGCGGCCGAAGACGCTCGGAGGTTTATTGAACATATTGAATGAGTTGTCGTGTAGGGATCCAGAAACCCTACCCAGATGTTGGGCTAGTTGTAATGCAATAGAGAGGACCTAGTTATTTAGGTAAAAGATAAATTGTCATATTGAGTCGCATTCCAAACCACTCAACGTTAGGTTACCTAGTGCCTAGGTAGGTACCATATTACAAATGAACCAACAGACCTCTACAGCCTATAGGGTTACAAAAGACCGATCGTATATTTTGATAGAGTGAGCGGCTATGCAACCAAAAATCGGTCAAGAACTCACAGTGGATGTTAGCCCCAAAGGAAATGGTATATGCATTCTTACCACTGCTTAATGACTTGTCAAAATCCAACAGAAAATGAGTTCGTATTACCAACATACCTTTTGGCGTAGCGACACAATCCAACACGTCCACATCGACATAGTGTTCTAATGTAATTCGTAGATTTGTCATCCGATCCAACCTATAGCTTCTATATTTAAAACGTCGACAAGGGCAGTAAATCGTTAATCTTAAAGACCTGTTAGTGTTTCCTTATACGTCGAGGACATAGCCGATATAGCGGTATACATTGCTCGTTTATAGCGCAGCCTACATCAGATTATAACAGGTATCTACGTACCGTTGAACCGCCAATTTGATTCGGGTTCGCCCTTTTGGATTAGGACGGCGGGCGTGTGGAGGGTAGGGGTAGGGGTTGGGGAGTGGGGGTGCCTAATGTTCTTAACCTCACAAGTTTAGGTACTTTCACTACCAACAACTACCGCGAATCTGCCTCCTCTTCATTTAAAGATACTTCCATTACATGAGCGAACTTGCCTCATTCTATAAATTTTCCATTAGAATGGTATTATATCATATAATGTACTCTTTTCTTGGTCTCTCCTCTTCCTATTATCGTCTTTTAGGGTTGGGACACTTACTGTTTGTTATGGTTCGGCACTCGAGACAAAGCTGTTGTTTTGTGCCTGATGATGCTATCCGCGCCTGCTTTTCTTAGCGCTTTGGTATTGTCCTTCACGATGGCACCCACAGTGAACGCAGCTCGAGAGTCCGCGGGGGTTTGGGGCCATAGCCTTCCCATTCTTAATCGCTGGGCTTTCCCGTTGTAACGCGATCTCTATTCCTTCCTGTCTTCTACACATATACGCATACGAAACTCGTCATGGCTGGACATCCGGTACACGTCGACCTGTCTTCGGACTCGAACCCCTCCACTACTATACTGATGGAAGACCACCAGCCGAACCTTGACCACATCGTGGTGCGGGTGAGTCACCTGAGTCGATCTGTCGACTTCACGCTGAACAGCTACTTGAACACCTCTGGGAGGGCCAGTTCAATTCGAATCTCTAGCCACTATAACTACAAGGGTATCAGAGACTTCATACATGACAAAATCAGTTTGCCTCTGACTGAGCCTCTCGTTTTCAACGGAACGCAGAAAGTGCGCTCCAAGCATGACCTAGAGCTGTTGATCATCAGTATTCAGATGGGCATCACGACCCTGCCATTTCTTCCTGAGCTGCAGTTTCCGGGACTTATTTTTACCTCAGAAGCGTCCGCAAAAAGTAGCTTCTCAGATGCTATCTTGGTAAATGGAACGCCAGGCAACAACACTCCTAACCGTGCCGACTTACATACCAAGCGGCCGCATCCTGAGGAGTCCGAGCAACCTTCCAACAAACGTGTGAAATCTTCGGATAGTCAGGAGACCTCGACTAGAGACCCTATCCTTACTCGAGAGAATGTGATCGGAGACAAGGAATCAGTAGACAAGGCAGGATGTGCTGTGGCCAACAATGCTCATCCTATGGAAGGCGATGTCGATGAAGAGGACTACATGCAGGAGGTAGAGGATATTAGTAGCCGTTTTGCTCTTCGTAAAATATCCGCAGAAGACTGGAAGAGCGTGTGCCGCATGTTCCAATGCCCTGAAGATAGCAGAGAGTATACGCCTGTCGGTTTCAAGTTAGCTATCTCTGACTATCAGTTGCATGCTATCTGGTGGCAAATTACACAGTTCCCTATTAGAGGCGTGCCTGGCGGCTGCCTCGGTGATGAGATGGGACTCGGTAAGACGATCGAGGTCTTATCCGTGTTTGTCGTGTTTGCACTTATTAAGATGAATTACTGGGAAGTCCTCGACTACTGGCAGAAAGGCAAGACCACCGACGGTCGTATACATCTCCCTCAGTTTCAGCAGCCGGCAACGGCTGTAGCCTGCCCCAGTCAGCAAAGGTCGCCCTATGGCGTCCTTTGTCCTTGTGTCAAGTCCGGGGATACATACATGATCGGTACGAAACTACCATCTCTACCAACCATATGCTTTGCCCGTCCAGGATCGCTCCACAGCTGGCGCCGAGAATATGAGAAGCTGATCGACTTTAATGTTCCGATCATGAAGCGTCTGAGGTTTTCCATCATGCACAATGATTTTAAGGAGGACAGAAAGTATTATCATGACAAAAACCGTGTTAGAAAGACTATGGCTAGTCTCGCCAAGGTTGATGTTGACAAGCATGGGGAACCTAAATGTTCCCTGGTGGGCGTGCAAGGACATAGCAACTGGTTTTTGCTGGTCAGCTCGTCTGGGGCACCGGCACTACTTACTGCTTATGACGGTAAAGAGGTCACCTATAGTCCCCCTAAAGGCGAGAACGATAAACAGCTGCCCGGGGTGTGCGGGGACAGGGTATTCACAATTAACGGCCTTGCTGCCTCATTCGTTTTTTTTGATGAGTCACATACCTACCGAGGCTCGTTGTCTCATCTCACTCGGCCATTTTCCCTTCTGAAAAAAATTACAGGGAAAGCCTCAAAACCGCCTGTCGCATTTGCCGTCTCGGCTTCGATCCCAGGCGGTGGCCCTGGCCAACTGACCAGCATTGTTGACCACATCCTCCGTGCCAAACGTCTGCAAGAGAAAGGGGTTCCTAGTATCGGTGGTATTACTAGCGCGATCGTTCTCGAAAAGATGAAAAATGACTGGACTTATCTGCTGCAGAAGAATCACATAGTCAGCAACCCAAATACGAAGGCCGAGGTCGAGAAACGTAGAGAATCTATGGACCAGGTCATGAAGAATCTCGTTCCCCACATACTCATGGCTCGTCGCAACATCGACAAGTTTCGCGGTAGAACTATTGGCGAGAATGACCGCCAAATAGTCTTAAAGCAGATCAAATGTAACATGCTCGATGGGCCTGGTCGAGATGCTTTCTGCGAATTGACTGGAAATGTTCAAGGGTATGTTGTCCAAGCCGTGGAAGATAGACGGAATGCCTGGGTAGTCGGGGGGAGACTGGGCCCTGAACCAACCCAGCGCAGTATTGAACAGGAGTTCTTCGGTGACCCAAGTGCTAAAACTGCCCTGAATTTGGGGAAGACCTGGACCCAACTACTCCGAGCTAATATTTATCCAATGGTCGCTCGGCTGTATCTGGACAAACTTGTCCAGGAGATCGATTTGGATGCTGTTAGCATTAATCGATACGGTAGTGAAGCCTGTTCGTCGGCAGTTTCCGGTGGGAGCAGAGAAACCGTACTTCGGAAGTTAGCCACTTCTCCTTTCTGGCCATATCGAGTTCAGCTCAAGGCTCAGTCATCCAGATTCCACACCCTGTGCGAGTACGTGGAAGATATGGTGGCATACAGAGACAAGCAACCCGACACGAAAGATCCTAACCCCGCCGATGGTACTAATGTTCGACATATGGTCGTGTTCACCGATTCTCCCGTGTCTAGCTTTATCACGTTCATGCTGCTTTATGAGAAATACCCCGACATTCAAATCATGCTGATAAACGGACTTACTCCTAAATCATCGACTAAGAAAGTTCCCAAGTACGGAAGACAGGAAATGATTGATGATCTGATGTCGGATTGTACTAACGATTCGCGCAACAAGATCTTGGTTTCAACCTATCGTCTCTGCGGCACCGGGCTTAACATGCAGCGAGCGAATTACTGCATTTTGATGGAGCCGGCCCGGGATGCTAGAGAAGAAGCTCAGGCGGCCGCACGCGTAGATCGACGTGGGCAAGATATGAAGACTGTTACTGTGCGGCTATATGATGACCGTAATCTCCCAGAGGTGCTGAAGCGTGCGCGCCATCAAAATCAGGGTGACATTGTATCCTGGCAGAAGGAGGGCATCCAATGGTCTGACTTTGTATAATGCACTTGGGCTACAGAAGATTATTCCTTAGTAAGCATGTGAAGGTAGGGAAGATTGTCCACCGCGTTTGTTTTGCAACGGAAAGAAATTTTGAAAACTCGTAGAAAAAGAAGATCGAGGCGCGCTTGATGCTTTTTGTTCGACAGTCACTCATTAACATTACTCGAGAAGAATCAACGCCAGTATCAATCTAAAAATTTATCATGGATGATGAAGGCGATTCGATTGTACGTGACTTGTAAGCTCATCTTAGCTAATGATTTTCGAATCACGGTTCATCAGCCACAGTCTACGCATTCATAGATAGGTATAGATCATGTTTAAACAGCACCGATCAGAGCATACCATTTCAGGAATCTAGCGACATGCACACAGGGCCAGTTTATTGGACTTGGACCGTTTCCGAGACACTGGAGACAGGTAAAAATGGCAGATCTTGCACCCAAACTTCCAAAGATCGTGTTACTTTTCTAGGTTAGGGAGTACCCCGCTACCCCCAACCACCATTAGTTTGAGTTTTAGCCAATAGAAGTTTAGGAAAGTGGTTGGACATGCCTTTTAGGGAAGGCTATCTCTGTCGGGTGCTAGCACATCTGAGCCTTTTCAGCGTACATATACCTTGGCATTTTGTAGCCTTCAATAACCCTTTACTTACCTGGACTATATAATAAATTCTCTCTTTCAAGCACAATATATAAACGGATCAAGATGTATCTAACGCCTTGTAGAATAGATTATATTCCATTGCCCATGTTCAAAGAGATAGTACAAACCGTCAATCTCTCCTTGAGGCGCATATTCTAGGACACCGCTGTTCTCATATCATTTTATTCTTCTTCATCCAGGCACTTGACGGCTGATAGTGGTTTATAGGTATGTTAACCTAAAAATCCCGTATCACAATTTTCTTACCATGGTACCTCCGACAGCTCTAGCATCGAAATCCGGTTCCTAAAGACACCTTATTTAGCAGCCTCTAACTAACTGTTTACCTAACATAGCATTCGTACAATTCGTGTGATTATGCCACGGGGTAGGCGACTAGATCATAAGCCACTTTCAGCGTAAATGGATAGCAATGGCTTCTAGTAATATATACTTATTACACAGTTGTACACACCAGCTTTTCCTCTCTTCTAATTCCAACCAATAACCTGGTCCATGAATGCGTCAAAACTCCCAGATAACGCCAGGCCATGCCATTCGAGTGAAGATGCTTTTCCTTAATGTCTTTTTTGGGTATAATAGGCGTCCGGCAACTCCGTCGACACTTATCCCGAGTGCAATTCAGAACTATTCGTTCCTCCCAACACGGAGGTTACTACCGGTCTTTGTACACCTTTGGCTTCCATCCTTCTTTTATTTCCGCCTCTTGTGCAGCCTTCTCCATGGTTGGCCTAACTTCGGCTTCTATGCGCTCCCTTGCTCTTAGAATTTTACTCTGCAGGTAGAAACTGCCTCCCTTCTGTGGATCATTCTGATCGAAGAGCTTCTTGAATCGCGCCATAACCTCTTCCATGTTCGCTTGTCCTCCCTGCGGCGGCTTGACATTGAGAATCTTGCAGGCCTCATCTAGGGTCATACCACTTGAGAGGCTCGCTCGAGCGGACGGCGCATTAGGGTTTAACTTGGCTTGCGCTCGCGCATAGTTGGAGGAGGCTTGTGCTTGCTTGTAGGCTTCTGCGAAGGCGCGACCAAGAACTCGGCTGCCGACTACAACGATCTGCGTTATGATGCGGTGTGCCTGTCGGAATTATTAGTGGGAAAGTCTGTGGCGCATCGGCTGATTAATTTAAACATGGAAAATCTCAATCTTGAGCGTACCATTTTTGCGGCTTGAAAGTTGTGAAGGAACAATGCACGGCGGCAGAAACCTGTATGCTCAAAGTAGTATGTAGAGCACAAGATTGGCAGAGGCACCAAGGCGACGAGGTGTTTCTTTTCGGCGTAGTTGAGAGAAGGAAGTCGTCACTACTAGAAAATTGTCGCGATAACGGATAGATTAGAACCTTAGAAGGCAAAGTCGGAATTGGTGCTCCGGCGCTCCGACATTGTGCAAGACCAGAATGTGGGGCTTTTCTTTCAGCCACCAACAAAACTAGTACCAGCCACGCTTTGTACTAGCCACAATACAGGGTAAGCTACAATTGAGGGAGGTTACGTATTTTGTACCTGGTCGCGGTGCCACAGCTGTGAAGACAGATTCATTTTTGGCCATTCGTTAACCTACATACCTGCACAACACCCTTTCTCAACGTCTTCGACGCCACGTAACCTTCCAACTACTACCTTTCCTTCGCGATCTTACGTCCCTTGTGCTTTACATAGAGAATTCTTCTCCCTATTTACTTTGTATTTTTCTTTTACGGACCTCCCTACGCAATTTCGGTCATCATAAATTCGAGATCCGCTTTGACTACGAGCCTACGAAACATGTCGCAGTATTACGGTGCGCCTCCTCCAAATCAATACGCCGCCGGCGCTGCAGCTGCGCAAAACCTTCAGTTCTACCCTTCTTCATATTCGCCCGGTGTTCCAGGTCAACCTACCGGTGCGCAATCTTACGGCTATGGCTCGCCTACACCTGGACCTAGTGGATATGGAGGTTTTGGCGGCGCACCAGGTGTGAGTGGGAGGATGGGCGAACAAGGTGGTCTACGGACAGGCTGGCTTGCTGCTTTCTCGACAGAGGGATATGATGGGGAACCGCCTTTACTAGAAGAGTTAGGAGTCAACTTCGACCACATCCGGATGAAGGTAAGCTCTCCCACTAGCTAGGCCAGCTCCCATATCTGCGGCGGTAATACTAAGCTTTCTTCAGACCCTAGCAGTCCTCAACCCTTTCGGACGTATAGATCAACACATCATGGACGACTCAGACCTCGGCGGTCCCATCTTATTCTTCCTCCTCTTCGGCACGTTCCTCCTTTTCAGCGGCAAGGTGCACTTCGGATACATCTATGGGCTGGCATTGATGGGATCGGTCGCATTACACACAATTTTATCACTCATGTCGCCTGACGGTTCTAGCGCCGGATCACCTGCGGCACCGGCATATTCTGCCACCCCGGGCTACCCAGGTGATCCCAACGGCGGCGGTAGGGATGACAATAAGGGGCACTTAAGCAGCAACTTGACATTTGCGAGGAGCGCAAGCGTGCTCGGGTACTGTCTATTACCCCTGGTCATGACGAGTCTGATAGGCATTGTTGTGCCGATGGATGGTCCGCTTGGCTATATCTTGACAAGTGCAGCGATTGTCTGGTGCACGACGAGCGCAAGCGGCATGTTTTGCGCCGTGGGAAGGATGATGCAGATGAGGGCTTTAGTAGCCTACCCGCTGATGCTGTTCTACGTTGGATTTGGTATTATGAGTATCTTCAGCAGTCGGGGGTCTGGTAGCCTTGGCAAAGCGGCAGGCGTGTCATGAAGTAGCAGTCAGATTGATAGGAGAGAGTGAACTACAAGCTGTCTGTCGAAGGTTGACAGTAGAGGGAGAGAGATACCTCGACCCGCATTCGACTTCGAAGAACCATACTATCCTACATTTGCAGGTTGATGAGCTTACAGATGTACGTCTACCTGCGGTAATTACCTGAGTCAACAAAGTGCTATAAAGGAGGAACGTACAAGCGTGAGTCGACCAGAGTTGATATCATATCAATAATATGAATAATACCCCATCGTCTACTCGAGTATACAGTGTTGAACGAAAAAAAACGGAAATATCTCGCAATTTAAATGGGTTGCAGCCGTGATTTGACTCTATTTTTATTGAAGTTGTTTTGATCTTCAAGAGCAAACTTTAAGCATCGTCTTTGTCGTCATGACGATTTGCACGTGTCCGATTTCTTCTCAGCCAACAAATACAACCCCCACTTTCTTACTCCTACTCCACAATTAGAATCCTAAAATTGGGACACTTCTTATTAGAACATCCGACTTATACATCTGGCTAAGGCGTTTCGAAGGAATAATAGAATAGATCTCTATTACCATGGACTCACTAGACACGACCGACATGCAAATACCGCTTTTCATAGCAGCAGCAACCCTGCCAGGCCACCCACGCAGCGGTTCTAAGTACCGAGCCTACTCGGACGAGGACATGGCCAGAGCCGAGCAAGCCATAACGGAAGAGGGCTTGTCCTTGCGCCAAGCATCTACCAGATTCAATGTACCCAAGACAACACTAGCGGAACGGCTAGGCGACAGAAGACCAAAACCGCCGCCTCGCAAGTCGGACGAGGAGAACAAGCAACGCACCCGCTACCAGTGGACCGAGGCCGATATGGCGAGCGCCATCGAGGCCGTGCGCAACGGCGACAAAGTTGGCGACGCCGCGAGGCGCTTCGGCGTCCCGCCTAGTCATCTTAATTCCCGAACACGTGGGAGGGCGCCTAAAGACCTGCGCGGCGAGCTGTCGCGCTTAACACTAAGGCAGGAGAGTTTGCTTGCGGACTGGGCGTCCGCTCAGTGCGCGCTTGGTTGTCCGCCGAGCAAGGACCAGCTCTTCAACCTTGCAGATCGAGTGCTGAAGAAGCAAGGGTCAGACAAGAAGCTCGGGAAGCAGTGGATTGTCCATTGGATGAGGCGCTACCCCCATATCGAGATCCTGGAATGGGAACCCAAGGAGAAGGAGCCTAAGACGAAGAAGAACCAGCCTACGAATTCGGCCGAGCCGGCGGATGCCACTATGACGTTCTCTGTGAGCACGTTTGAACCGGTTATTGATTTGAATAATATTTGCTACGATGCTACTGGGGCTTAATTGCGGAAACCGTTTCTGGTTCGAAATATCTACTATATAGTAGGAGCTAGTGCCGGAATGCTACCTACGATATACCCGCGGCGATACAAGCATAGCCCGCCATATCTCCAAGAACCCACTAAAGCGGTTTTGAGATTGGAGTTTGCCATCCGGTTATTACTTACACCTTTCTCCAAGTTGTCGGGTATTAGATTCACCTAGAGCTACAAGGATTATACATTGCCAGGCCGATGCGTTCGACAGACTTGGAAGTTGGCTTTACATTACATGTATTCCAGTCTGGATAAGCTTCGGTATTTTACACATCCTAGGAGATCCACGTGGGAGGGATTGAGATGGGAGGCGATTTATTGGTGAACTGTGAGACAGACAACTTTTGTTAATCCGAGTCGTCGATCGCTAGCGAGGTTAATGCCGAGCATCACTACCGAGCCCTTGGAGCTTAAGACATGGAGTTAGATGTCTCCCACCATCACAACCTCCTTCGAACCGATTAAGCCGTAGTTTCTACACAGGAATCTGAGATGGATTACTGCCAAGAGTGGAGAATTAAGGACCCCGTATTAGATTAGATCGGGGACTCTGAGCCTAGTCAGCCCCAAAACTTGGCATACGCGGTCGTCACGTACGGAATAGAAGAAACAAAGCTGCGTAATCAAAACTGCGGCGAGGTTGTATCGCATCCTCGACCTTTCTATAGGTACCCAAGACCTACATATGTACCGACCTAAATATATAATGTTTGTTGCACAGCTATAATGCACGACACAAGCAAGCTCATATGTATTCGGTATCAAAATCCGGGTGACGCTTAGCGTTCTCTGCATGCTACCCCGCCGGCACTAACTGCTACGGCATTCCTTGTCGTTAACAAGTTTGTATCACATCGAGTTATGCCTCCAATGATCTGACAGTAACAACCTTGAAGAATCAGCTCCAAGTCCGCGATAGCTCCGACATGCTTCCCCGCGTTCCTTCCGGGTCACGATATGCATGTGGGTTTTGTCATAGCGAGTGCTTAATGGACAATAAAATGAATGGAATGCCATGGGTGATTGCGCGTCCTATCATATTTCATCTAAACAAGGGTCACCTACCGTATGGATTAGGTACTGTCAACGTATTGTCGCACTGCTGATTACATACATGTATGCACCATCCACGCCGAGTTCTCCGATCTTTAGAAGTCACAACCTCCAAGTTACAAGTTTATGAGGTATCCAACAGGAAGGGCCAGTGAGAGGGCGTACCTACTTTTTCTCTCCTTCCGTACCTAACCTACCTTATCTGCGCCCTACCGATGTAATAAATAACCCTGCAGCCACCCATGAGCGCAATTTTAACGTCTTTTCCTAAGCTTATTCCCATCTCAACGACCTTTTCTTCTTGCCTTCAACTCAAGTTGACGAGAAGCTAGGTCAAGATGGCTGAATCAAATGGAATCAAAACCTCCACCGACGCGAAAGAGGCCATCCCAAAGTCCTCAACCTATGAGGAACGTGTTGAGAAAGACGTTCACCTCGCTGCCGAAGAGGGATTGGCGGCTACGGATAGGTAAGGAGGCATTCTAGAATCCATGATATGAGAGGTAAATCCTTACTAAACCCGTTTTAAACAATCATAGCCATGGTCGGCCTATCGTTGAATTCGATAGGCTAGCAGAAAGAAAACTGCGAAATAAGATCGACTTGATGGTTGTGCCGACAGTATCTCTCCTGTATCTCTTCTGCTTTATCGATCGTTCAAATATTGGTATGTCATTACTCTGGATCCTCGCGTCCCGGCCCTCATCTGCTTTCTTCGTACTTACTAGCTACAGGCAATGCGAGATTGGCCGGGCTCGAAAAAGACCTGGGTATGAGCGGCAACGACTACAACGTGCTCCTATCCATCTTCTTCATCAGCTATATCATCTTCCAGATCCCGTCCAACCTAGCCAACAAGATGATCGGCCCCGGCTGGTTTATCCCCTTCCTCTCCCTTGGTTTTGGCGTTTGCTCCTTGGGGACGGCGTTCGTTAAAGACTTGCCGGCGGCTTGTGGTGTGCGTTTCTTGCTCGGCCTATTTGAAGCGGGCATGATGCCCGGCATTTCGTACTATCTTTCACGATGGTACCGCCGCGCCGAATTAGTCTTCCGAATCTCTTTGTTCGTAGTCATGGCCCCATTAGCAGGCGCATTCGGAGGCTTGCTTGCTTCGGGGTGCGTATATCTTATCCCTCACCTAGCCCCCTTTTCTATCTATATCGTTTACGTGAAAGGTCGAGCTTTTGGGAGTCTTTTGGGAGGTAGAAGTGGACATAAGACTAAAGGACGCCCTTAGTATCAGCTAGAAACTAGTGACGGCTAACTTGGATATTGTAGTATCCTAAGTCTATCCAATATCGGCAGCGTTCGAGCTTGGCGTATGATTTTCCTAGTCGAGGGGATCATCACTATAGGGCTCTCCTTGATTGCTTTTTTCACGTTAACGGACCGCCCCGAGACGGCGCGCTGGCTCACGGAGGAAGAAAAAGTCTTGGCAGTCGCGCGTGTCAAGTCAGAACTCCTGGCACAAACCAAGGTCCTCGATAAGGCGGACCGCAAAAAAGTCTGGCTGGGCTTCTGGAACCCGGTCGTCCTGGCTACTGCCTTCATCTTCTTGTTTAACAAGTATGTGCATTCTATTTCTATCAAAGATTCCGGCTTGTGGATCAGAATAACTAACTCTAGATACCATAGCATTACTGTTCAAGGTCTTGCATTCTTCGCGCCCACAATCGTAGCAAGTATCTATCCTACATACACCACAGTCCAGAAGCAGCTCTACACGGTTCCTCCGTACGTAGTCGGCGCCGTCTTCGAAGTGCTCGTGCCGATGATGAGCTGGCGCACGGATAAGCGGCAGATCTTCCTGATAGCCGTCGCGCCGCTAACGATGATGGGGTACATCATGTTCCTTGCGAGCACCGACACCAAGGTGCGGTACGCGGCGACTTTCTTCACGGCCATCTCGGCCTTTGCCGCTGGGCCTTTAACCAATGCACAAGTGGCCGCGCAAGTTATTAGCGACTCGGCCCGCAGCATGAGTCTCGCCACTAATATGATGCTGGGTAATATCGGTGGTCTTGTCGCCACTTGGTCGTATCTAAGTTGGGATGGACCAGATTATCCTATCGGTAACGGCTTGAACTTGGCGGCGTCTAGTATGGTGTTGGTTATAGCGACGGTGACACTACTTTGGATGAACGCGGATAATAAGAGACGCGAGAAGCTGGATGTGGGTAAGGAGCTAGAGGGTTTGACGCAGGCACAAATTGAGAGTTTGGAATGGAAGCACCCCGGCTGGCGATGGAAACCTTGATGATGTTGACGGAAAAAGATCTGTTGTGTATGACCCGCCGGTACTCTTCCTCGGAATGTGGCTTTTGAATTCTCGCTATTCAGCTCAACTGGAGCTTTAGCTACTAATCTATGGCCAACTTCGCCGATCACAACGCCTTCTTCAAATACAGATTCATTGATATCCAGATACGTAACGTATGCGAAGACGGATTCACAAGATATCAGAACACATCAAATATTATTTTAAATCTATGTCTATATCTACGCAGCCGCCTGCACCCTCCTAAACAATACCTCTTTTGTAGGGTCGGGAAACGCGTCCGTGCCCATCTTTAAGTTGGCATAGCGCTCGGTGAGACCGTCGGGCATACGCATGTCATAGTCGAGCAAGATGCGCGCGAGGATCAGCTTGATCTCGTTGGCGGCGAAGAATCGACCGGGGCACGAGTGTCGCCCGTATCCGAAGTGCATGAAGTCCTTGGTCACCGTCACGAATTGATGCTGCTCCTTGTTCTTGTATCCGAGAAGATCCTCCGATGTGCCGTTGCGCAGGTTGAGGAAGCGGTGGGCGTCGAAGACCTATGGGTTTGTTAGTACACTACAACATACAATAAGGGTTTCATGGCTCACCTCTGGGTTTTGGTACACTTGAGGGTCCTGGACTGTCAGCGCGTGCGGCGTCTCGATCATGTATCCGGCTGGTAGGTGGGTGCCGTCGCTCAGGGTCACGGGCTTGGCGACGTAGCGTTGGAATCGGATCATGCTTCCCGGGTTCATCCGCTGCGACTCCTTCATGACGCTGTCTAGAAGCTTCATTTCGAAGAGCGCATGACTCGTCATGACGCCGTCGTGCGCGGCGAGGACTGACCGGATCTCTTCCCGCACTTCCTCGACTACGTCGGGGCGGACAACTAAGTCGTAAAGTCTAGAGAACATGGAGTTAATATGAGTCTTCCACGGTTAGTACCCGTGAGGTAGGAAGAGTTCTTACATCATGGTAACTGTTAGGGTCGTGGTGTGGATAGCGGCCATACTCAGGTTAAGCTGTGTCTCGGCGAGAGTGTCGTCGGTAAGGCCGAATTCATCGACCTTGTTTAACATCCATTGCAGAGTGTCGTCGGGCATTTCTTGGCCTGCCTTCATGGCCGCACGCCGCTGCTCGATGACGGGACGAAGGAAGTTGTGCGCGTCCTTGCGGTCGGCGAACAGCTTGTCGACTTCGGGAGTGAAGTACCGGCCGACCCATCGCCACCACTTGTGCCACTGCTTAAGCTTGCTCACGGCGTTGACGAAATCCAGTGTGTACCCGATGCTAGCCTTCAGGTAGTCCTCTGAGCGGCATAGTTCGGGGCCAATGAAGATGGCGCCCGAGATGGTGGCGACCACGCGCAGAATCGTCTGGTAGACCACCACAGACGTCCAGTCGTCGCTCGGCGGCAGCTCTTCGCGGATTGTTTTCGCTGTCTCTTCTGAGAGTCGGGGGTTGATGCGCACTTCAAGCCGCCCCAGTTAGAAAGAAAGACAGGATCTGAGACAGCGGACAAGACAATGTGGCTTACCCAAACTGCGAGTTAGATCGCCTCGAATTATGTGGATGAGGAATTCCGTTAGCTTCCGGTCCCCCATATCGAGGTACTTGTGCTCGTTCATCTGCAATCGCATTAATACCAAGAATTACCACTCGGTGTCAACGGCAAGTCGTACAATGTCAAAAGCCTTGTTGATGTCGATAACGTCATCTGGAAGCCGTCTCACTTCCTCCATGAGATTCCTCGGCAAGACGATGCGGTCGCCTATTCGGTGATATTAGCATCTTCTGTGCGGTTCACTTCCTGGCCCCAGGATCGGCGTTAATCGTACCATCGAGAGCAGTCAACCTAAACGCCTTTGATTTGAACAGACTGTAACCCTTTTTGTAGAAGTCATAACCGTTCGTAATGAACGCCTTTCTACGCTTCTCGGCATTCCCATACTCGCCACCCACCAACGGTATATTCGATGCACCGCTGTTTCCGAATAGTAAGGTTACGAGGAATACGGTAGTGAGGACCACGGCGACGGAGACCACGACGGCTCCCCGCTCTTCGATCACTTTTCCAATCACCTCCATTGCTTTCCGCTACTGATGAAGCAGCTACCTTGAATTGTGTAGAGGCAACTTTACCCAGAGGAAGGTGAAGTCGCAAAGTCAGAGGGCGGTGTGTGTAAGTTATGTACGTCTACAGTAGCACCAATGGTGATATAGAACGCAAGCGACCCTGGTAAAAGGGTAACAGTACATATTGCTTATACGTATACGAAAACGAATGCTAGGTACCGTACCTCAAGGGCTCGTTGCACTACGGACTTTATTGGGACTTCAATATTTCCGTGTACGTTGTGCAGAGCCAGTGACAGCCCTTGCCGTACCCCTGACGTTTACATATTGGGGACGTCTAGACCAGCGAGCCGTCCCCGCTAGTACCTACCGAACCCCAGAGCTAAAGATTGATTTGGTGACATCCAATTTTCTCGTCGCCGTAGTCTCGGAACTTGAGCTGCGCCCGATTTTCCCTGGCAGGGCATTAAGCTTGACCTGTCATACGTAGGCGCGTAACCCACTCGCAAGTGCTTATAGGGCCAAGCCTTTGTTTACTATCCTCTGCTATTCGTCTAGCCTGCGAGGATAGTCGACCGGTACAGTTCCATCGGACCGGGAAAGTGGAAACAGAGTAACAGGGGTGGCACACGGTTCTGACAAGAGCCGAAGCGTAGGTGTGGCTTAGTGATGATGATCGACGGCACTCGACCTATTAGCTCGGCCAGATTTTCAATCGCCAGCTGCTTAATTTGACACCGGTACATAATATATCCAGTGGCATGATGCTAAATTCTCAGCCCTTCCTCGTTTTCGTACGCGTCTTGGGTATCTCACACGGAAATAGTAGGTCATAGGAGATACCTCTCACGCTGACAGAATATTTCGGCTAATATGATATCAATCATTCAACGCGTCACCAATGAGACCCGAAGGATTTGATTAAGTCAGCTTCTAGAATAAGAGAACGAATAAGAGAACCCCGCAATCACAGCCGCATTCCGTCGAGACCTATCCTAAGGGGTGCAGGTAAGCTTTCAGGGATTGCTTCTCAGCCCTGAGACAGCGCTAGTTTAAAGCCAAGGTACCTAATCCTACATAACTTCTGCCTTATACTAAAGCTTAGTGGGAAATGCCTGACAAGGATAAAAACGCAGCTGGCTAGCCTGGATCAGGCATGCCGATATGCACCATCAGCACTATGGCTGGCTTTAGGTGTAAAGTCCGTCGTATGCTCCCGCGTCTTCGCTACACGCCAGTCAGACGCAATTGTCGCAATCCCTTTAACTGGGAAATAACTCAGATCCTTTAATCTACATAGTAGATGCACAGGAAATCACCTGCGGGCTCGGATGCTGAAATGGCTCGTGCGATGCTGGGTCATGTTGATCATTCAGGGCTGTTGTGGACCTATACCCATCGCCAAAAGAACCGAGCTTCGCAAAGTACAGACGCCAACGCGTTACACGTGGCGGCTGTTTATTACCAGCCGAAGGGATCTAGTGCAATTAGCACGTCGTTTGGTGCATCAAAGCTCGGCTAAGGCGAATCTAGAGTCCTGTTCATCTCGCGATAGTCGCTAGTAAGCGACATCACACGGCATCAGGCGTGTTCTACACGGGTACTTGACCAAGCAAAGAGCTAGACATTCAAAGATAATCTGTAATATGATTTCGAAACATCAATCACAATTAGTAGATAGTGTCACAACTCAAACGTCGTTTATAGATTCAATTTGTGATCAAGGTAATTGGTTAATTGCCCATATATTCGGGAAAGCATACCTACATGTACTCAAGGTAAATAACATTGACACAGGCCAGCATACTATATTTAGGTACTGATAGAGCAATATACAGGGGGATAGAGAACTAGTGTATGTCTTCTTACCCTTCATTATGTTGTTGATGTGGCAGGAGCACTTGAATACTGATATCAAACGACCCAATTCGTACGAATAATCGTATAGTCCACGAATAAAGAAGCTTGATTCTACTCCAAATGACTACTAGGTTAGGTATTAATCCCACTACCAACTCTAGCCGTATTCTCTTTCGTACCTGCCTCAGCGCTAGTGAATAGCCCTTGTCCCGACCATCTAAGCTTCACTTGTATCTCTGTTAGCCTACATGAGGCCGTGGTTGAGCGCATACGTACTGTATGCGCCCTAAGGACTCAACTGCCTAAGAGGATTCTCCTGATAACGTTCATAAGGCTAAAGGCGTCGATCTCAATATAAAACTTGAGGAATATGAGCCACATAGGTAGTCGCCGTAGATATGTCAATCTTCCTTCTATCCATAATAGACCACGAGGTAGTTAGAAGCAACTTTGTCTCGTTCGTTCCAAGTTATATGATGCTGCCCACGGATCTCTATCCCGAGCCCTAGACATCCCGGATGGTCTGCCATAGCGCCGGGATAGTGTAAATTATTTACATTAGGTAGGTAGCGAATGTTACTAACGCCAAGGCAAGGGAGGAAATTCGCCTCAAGGCGGCACACTAGGGATCTGTCCCGCGTAACACACACCAAGCGCAAATCAGATGCTTCGGTGGGATTTCTGGGAATAACCGCCATAAAGAAGCAATGAGCAGAGCCCTAATTAAGAGTCAGATCAACCTTTCCATCAGTAAAGCACCGCGCACCTCTTATGGCCATAGAGAATGCACACGACCCACTTTATTCTTCTTTCCCCCCTATCTATGGTTAGAGTTTAAGATACTCGAGTATCTAATCTCGTGCATATTTATGAACTATAATATGTCATTTCTGTTTCCTTATTACTCAGCCTAGAGAGTATCTCATTCATTCTATGAAGGGGATGGGAGGGTTGGGTACATCTGATGATTCTCAACGTCGATAAGACGTGGAACTCGGTATACATTAGAAACCAAGCCATAAAGGCAGTGGTCGCCCATCTGAGGATACAACCAAAGCATTTTAAATTATATTACGAGTCACTAAGCACAGTCTCATTGGTATTTTTGGTGTTTTGGTAGGCTTTGGAACGACAATGAAAGCATAATATCTGCAAGAGAATAACATTTGGTCAGCTCCTTGGTTTATATATACCTCTTTCTCGAGTCTCGGCAAAGTCACGTATTTTAAAATGGACTTATTAGGGGGGAAGACGGATGTTAAGCACAGGGAAGATTTTGCCGAGAGTTTATATCAAGGCGAATGAATTCATTAAGTTTGATCTGCCTGCATAACCCTGAAATATCCACTACAAAGTACAATGCTAAAGCGTTTAGATCAGGTACCCTGGTCATTATGTTATGAGAGTTTATATCTTCAACTTCGTTATGAGTCTGATGTCTGAGAATGCCCCCAATCGTAAATTGGTTATGAGAATAGAAGGGAAGGATATTGGCGTATTGTCTAAAGGTCGTGGATGAACTGTAGTTAATTTCTAACTACCGAAAGCGCATCTGCTATCCCACCGGAGAAGGTGTCTTCACTATGGGCCGCAAATGCGAAGTTCTAAATTGCTATGGTAAATTCTATAGAATGTAGTTGGTTTTTGCTCTAGTCTTTTATCGTGAAGTATCTCCTCTACACCATAAGCCTCCCTAGGTAGGTACCTAGGTATTCCGCTTGTTCGACACGTTTAGACTCGATCTTTAAAAATAACCTAGTACCTTAGTGAATCTACCGCCCTTACGACTACATGGAGCTATCCAAGGAGGTTGGAACCGAAAATAATCATCAATAAGCCATTTGGATTTATAATGTGGTGAGCTTAGCTATAATTTAGATTACGTACGTACCCGAGATGCAATTCAGTTGACAGCACTTATAATAGGAAGCTTCCTCATAGCGACGAATCTGATTATACCATTCTGTACCGCTTTCATCCTCGATTTTACGATTCTCTAGAAGAGTGCAGCAAGTGGGCTAAAGTGAATCCAAACAACGACTGCATTGGTCTCAGTTCGGTCGGGGGCTCGCCAGGAATGTTTTGGCTTGACAATGTATCTCGAGGTCAGTGGAATAATATTGACTTAGGGGACCTGGAATTCCAAATAGAATCGGCCCTTTCTGTAGGAGGTATGCATAATAAAGATACATGGTAGGTGATTATCCTATGACTGGAATATATTTGGTCTTATGTGTCGTAATTAGACGCGGTGTTGAACTACGGGAGTACTGCCCACTTATCAACCACACTTTCCCGTCCGCGACACCTGGTCTGAAGACGCATCACGTCGTCATATCTCATCTTCGGCCTGTCATATGGCCGGGCAAAGTCACTTGGCGTCCGGAATATAGGGTTATTGTCCCGCTTGTTCTTCATGCGCCCCGGATTATGTCTGCAGATAAATGAAATTTCCCCGTACCCATCTTCCAATCGGTTCCTGTATTTTCCTGAATTATGGTACGGAGCCTTTCAATTTAGACACCAATGGGCCTGCGACCAATCGGTTGTGGCTTGGATATGAACTTTGGCTTTACCGGCTATATTACCCCAGGTCCACCGGAACTCCTCCACCATACAGAGATCTCGTTCAATATCCGAAAAGAGTTTGACATTGATCTAACTAGTCGCGGAGAATTTCTGGATAACGGCTTGCTGGTCTTCGTGAACGCTTAGGGGGCCTGCTATGTCACGGAGATAGAGTTGTAGGCGCCGCTAGCATCGGCATGGCCTCGCTCTACTCTATTCGGTTCGGCATATAATGGCATGGAATAGTGCAAGGGTACCGTACCATCATCTATATATATGCAGGATGGAACTCTAGGGACCGAAAGTGATCTCACTTCTCTAAGGCAGGTAACTCTAACAGATCGCATCGTATACGACTCGCAGCCATTATAGACAAGATGAAGTTCTCTCTGTTCACAGCTGTGGCATTTGCCCTCTCAGCTGAGGCTCACTGCATTTTCCAAGTAAGCCTCATTAGAACGCAACTTTCGAAAACCAATAGCTGACAAAAGGTATCTAGGAAGTCTCAGTCAACGGTGCAAAGCAAGGCTCGCTAGTCGGTCTCCGAGCCCCTAACGATAACAACCCCGTCTACGATGTGACCTCGCAAGGTAAGAATATCGAAGAGTCGATTGGTGGAACGGTTTAATAGAGATTTCCTGTCGGGTCGTCGTGTATCGCAAGAGAAGAACTAATAGCAAGTCTCTTAGACATTATCTGCCAGAAGCAGGGTCACACCTCTGACAAAGTCATTAGCGTCGCACCTGGTGACAAGCTCGGAGCCTACTTCGGCCACGTCATCGGCGGCGCACAAATGCCCAACGACCCCGACAACCCGATCGCCAAGTCGCACAAGGGTCCCATTACGGCATGGCTCGCCAAGGTGGACAATGCGGACAATGCGGCGACCTCGAGCAAGACGGGTCTCAAGTGGTTCAAGATCTGGGAGGACACGTTCGACACGTCGAGCAAACAGTGGGGTGTAGACCATATGATCTCAAACCAGGGCTGGGTGAACTTCAACCTGCCGCAGTGCATCGCTCCTGGCGACTACCTCATGCGCGTTGAGATTCTGGCTCTGCACTCTGCCAGAATGGCCAACGGCGCTCAGTTCTACATGTCCTGCGCCCAACTCAGAGTTAGCGGAAGCGGCACCTTCACACCGAGCCAGACCGTTAGCTTCCCCGGTGCCTACCAGAAGAACGACCCCAGTATCGTCGTCAACATCTATGGCGCGCAGGGACAGCCCGACAATGGCGGAAAGGCGTATAGTGCTCCGGGTAATGTTCCTGTGATCCAGTGCTAGATCAGTGGGGTTGGGAGAGGACTGTCGTGATCCTTCAATCCCGACCCGTCGGTATCACCTATCAAGATCGGGTGTAGCTTGGCTGTTGGTGTATCCTTTTTGGTCTCGCATGTCTATAGCTACCTAGGTACCTTATGATAAATATTTAGAAGCCTCATTTTTGGCTAGGCCGACATGTTCGTGAGCAGAAGAATCCGCACTAACACAATACTTGGCAAAACGGTACGCGCTCGCTTGATAATCGAGAAGGTGGTGAATACACGAAGCTGGTTGGCTATAAAGGGGTAGAACCAGCTGAGGGGAGCCGAAATGACATGCCATATTGGGCCAATTGCAGTGTCGAACAGCGCGCCTATTGGTCCCAACAGCCATGTATTGGCTATAATTAAGGGTTACACTACATACCTAGGTATATTTCTAGACCAACAGACCGAAATTGGTCGCCTCCAACGACGTCGGCTAGATCCGTTTTTGAGGCTAACAATTGTCGTTGTGATTGAGAATCTACTGCGGGTATGCCGCACTGCCACAGGAGTAGTGAGTAATGATGGTCTCAGTATGATGCTAACGAGGTAAGCTGACGCCAGCCGCGGATATCTTGAAAAAGGCTTGATTTGGTAATTTTCGGGGGTGACTCAACTTGGATGATGTTTGAGCCTACAATGAGGCTTGCAGGGTGTAGGTGCATTAGAGCCTTTGTTCTGGAGAGTGTTAGACGCCCAAGGAGGTAGGCAGGGTAGGTAAGTACTAGTTGTACAAGAGCTGAAATTGCTGCTGCTATTATTATCGCACCGGAACGCTGCACGGGTGGCTCCTAGATTTAGCGTATGCCGGTTGGTGCCGTTCATTGTCTCTCAATCGTCAGATTAGCTCTTTGCCGTGAGCCGAACTCCAGGGGTTACCGACAGTCTTGTTTCAGCAGCTCTTTTCTGACCCTGAATGTTTCTATATCTGCGGGATGCGATCCTTGCGAAGGATCATCAGAAGTACGTACAAGCGAGTTTCGCCCCACAAGGAGTAAGGGAGACAACAGCTTCAACCTCTCCTCTTCGCAGACTCTGTTTGAAGTATTCTGATGTAGGAGTTGCGACAAGATAGGACTTTTTCGTAGCTCGACCGACGCAAATCATTGTAACCGCCTGGGTCAACCCACAGATGTGGTCCCCGTGGGGCAGAATCCTGAATTTGGAGAAGCGTCATTACCGTGCCAATCATCACCGCCATCTACTATGGCCCACTAAGTAACTCGCAGGCATGCAGGCAGGATATTCCGGTGAATTAACTCAGTTGAGAGTAGAGTGGCTGGATGAGCAGAGCTGACTGCATACAGGGTACCACGGGGGGGCTATGATGTGGCGACCTGAAGAGCCGCATTAGGGAACAAATCCTTTTTAAGGGTTGCCAGACCACCATGTCTCAAGTTGGAGCACACTAAGAATAATGAATTATAAGACAATATGATGACACAAAATCGTGGAGTGGAAGTCATACCAAACTAAAACCCCAGATTGACGACCTTGAAGACCCTCAACTAAGACAGCACGTGCCAATATGGCGCCCCCGGCGTTACAAACGTCAAGTAGCGTCTTGAGCACAAGCTCCACCGCTGAAAAAGCGGCGGATCTATCCGATCAAAAAGAAATTGAGGCAATCTGGAAGGAAGTCCATAACAAAGTCATCGAGCTAGCCGGCGGAGACCCGAAAAGAGTTCAGACGACACTCGACATCGACTCTGTGCTCCAGTACATCGACAATGTGCAACAATCAGATAAGAAAAAATCGGAGAAGTTTGGCTTGTTCAAAAGTATTGTAAGCAGGACATTACAATGCATCAACACTGTGGGAGGAATAGTCGCCGATGGCGCATCGAACGTAAGTGCTTCAACGGGGTTGGCCCACTCTTGTACTTGTTGCGGTGAATACCTACTTGCTGTTCATAATATGTTAAGAAATCTATAGGTCTTCGCTCCGGCGGGGATGTGCTACAATGCGCTTACCTTTGTCATACAAGCCTGGCAAGGTTATGAGGGCATCTTTGAGAACCTCGCTGAGCTGCTCGAGAAATGCACCGAGTTCCTTGAGCGTCTTGAGTCCTATGAGGGACGGATGGACTCGAGGCTTAGACGTGTTGCAGTTCAGAATCTCCGACTTTTCGTTGAGATATGCGACCGCACGATCAGGCTGCGGAAGAAACATAGCAAGTTCCTCGCCTTCACAAAACAACTGTTCCTTAACGACAACGGCATCAACGATTTGCTTAGCATGATGGATCGTCTCAACGCCAAAGAGTCGCTCTTAGTGAATGCACAGACCTATAAATTAGTAAGCGATAGTGCTGGAGACATCAAGTTGATGCTTGATGGCCAAAAAGAGCAGAAGAAGGAACAGGAAGCGAAGAGGTGGCGCACGACAATCGTTAAAGCACTTGGCTTCCCTACCAATATGCTAGACAATGATGGAGAGCCAATTCCTAATTGGCAAAGGGCCTTCGACGCTCGTAAGAACACGCTGGTTGACGAAACCGGCAAATGGATCCTAGAACACGAGGACTTTCTAGAGTGGTCCAAGTCATCCTCACCAACGAAGCCTGTTATGATACTGAAGGGTAAGAATGGCTCGGGGAAGACGTCAATGATGGCCAACACTCTGAGATATATGAGAAAAATGAATCGCGCAGGCCCTACCTCTCGGGCCGTCATCGCCTACTTTTTCATGGAGGGCGAGAAGAGAAAGACCGATGACGAAGATGCTAGTAGCATCTTAGAACTGGTCTCGCGGACGTTGCTCTGGCAGATCTTCACTGCTTACGAAGCAATGACCAAGTCCGTGTATCAGGCCCTCGAGAAGTCGTCTGACTTTGACAGTTCGGTCGACCTCTGGCAGCAGCTATTCATCGACAATAAGGAGCGCATGAATTCAGACACGACATTTTTCCTGTTCATTGATGGCCTGGACAGGGAGCTTATTCCACTATTCCAGAGGCTTACTTCTGTGCGTGACAAGAAGAAGCCTCGCATCTTCCTGACCGCTCGACCGGAAATGATCACGCAGTTACTGGAACAAGAGGAAGGAATAAAATTCGAGACTATCCCTATAGCCGAATACAATTCCGACGATATCAAAAAGTACATTACATATAGGATGGACAATATGCCTATTCTCAAAGATCCTAGCCGCCCTGGTATCTCTGAGTGGCGAGCGAACATCCTAGAGACATTAAGTTATAAGTGTGATGGCGATTATTTCAAGCTGAACACGAGTTTGAATGCCCTTGCAAAGGTCGATCTCGTCGATGACATAAACGAGGTGCTTGCAGACGCCGACAAGACACGGGCCGACCAGATTGATGCCGAAATCCGACGACTCAATAACATTCGCACCATCAAGGAGATAGAAGAGATAAACGAGATCATACAGTGGATAGAGGCTGGTCGACGGTGGTTCGAAGTGGACATGTTGGAAGATCTCTTATCCGTTAAGCATCGGAGAAACTCTTTGGTGCAAGCTCCCGCCCCTATCTTGCCGCTCACGAGGCGGAAGACGGGTTTTACAGATATCGAGAGCACCACTCAAGAGGCCGCACCGATAACTATGACCATATCACTGCTTCCTTTCGCACAGAAGCTCGCAGAAAAATACCCTATATTTGGCATTACTGACTCGGGCTATGTTGATTGGAGAGCTCCTGAAATCAAAGACCGGATCCCATCAAAGGGTTTGGAAAGAGACACTGGACTCGATGTGGCCAGGTCAGGTCCGCAGATTATTCAGGAGTCTGAGCTTGCAATCGTCCGTCACTTCCTTAATAACGTGTGCCCTCCCGATCTCTACGAGAGGTTCGAATTCGACCAATTCTTCCAGGCGAAGCTTGGCGCGAAGCATAAGGAGTATATCTGCCTCGATCCTGATAACGCCGACCTTAAAATTACGCTGACCTGCTTGATCATCCTCACGGAGGAAGAGCTGAGAAACAAGACAAATATCCGGCGATACGCTATGTACTGGCTTCTGGAACATATGCAGGAGGTTGATCTCTCGGCTGCTGACCGAGAATTGAAGGCACAAGTTGGCCCGCTCCTCGTCAAGCTCTTTACAGAGGAATGTGGGATTGATGCCATGTTCTGGCCCTTCAACCTGAGCGTGAGCGTGAACACCTGGGACTTGGATGAATACATCGAATTGCGTGATACTCGTTGTGAATGGCTCTACTCCATGTCTGGCGTACAGGAGATCTCCCGTTGGCTACGCGACTCCTCGGTGACGAAGTACATAAAGGATGAGTCTGGAACTTCATTTATAGAAGCTGTGAAGACGCCATCGGCCAATTTACACGAGGTGCTACTCTCCCGTGCAGCTAAACATATGGCGACTCATCTATTCCGTCGCGTGGAATTCCTTCCTCGTCAATTCTGGTGTGCGTGTTGGTTTATCCGAGGGTATTTATCACGAGTGAGTTCCCGAATTTCGCTGCCAATACCGTACAGCGTAGTAAAATCTTACTAACACCTCTATCCAGCTCAACCCAGAGAAGTCCGCTCAAATGCCAAGTAAACCAGATGACTACAGGGAACCAAACACAGTCGGCTTCCAGGAATTTGAAAGCAGGGAATTCACACTAGACCAATTGAAGGAGATTGAGGCCTGGGCAGAAACAGCCCTTGACAAAACGGACGATACACCTGAGCAGAAATCGAGCTGGGAGATCCACGGAGCACTGATTACCTTCCAGTTATGCCATTCTGAAGAAGGCGTGGCTGAGATCTATCGGGCGCGCGCACAAAAGGCTGTTGACCTCAATCCCAAGAACTGGCACGCATGTCATTTCTTGTCCAAGCAGCCGAATACCAGCAACGAAGAGGCAATCGAGCTGCTCTCACGAGCTAAGAAAGACATTGACAGTATTCGTCGTGATAACAAGGAATGGATCGAGGACTCTGCCAACTCGTCGTTGCTGGCACGTATTACGTTGGACTTGGGTGACCGTTTATGGGATCTAGGTAAAGACTACCCACTTGCCGCACGAACCCACAGGGAAAGTCTTCAATATGATTATGTTCACTTCAAGGATTATACCAAGGTGCTCACGCGCTACCAAAGTAGCGGCGCATGGGGCGAGCTCATTGCATTCATCGAGGAGCTGAATCGTACTAGCGAGACATGGGCTGCATATTTCGACGAGCTTGTCAACGAATTTGTGGTAGTCTTGACAGGCGACGAGGATTCTAACATACTCGCTCAGGCCGCGGACGCTACCAAGCGCTGGGACGTGATCGAAGCCTTTTTCACCCTTGCGATTGACATGGGAATCCAACAAGAAGCGCATGACCTCCTATTCCTCCTCCGATTCGGCTTCGCCAAGACGCTGGAACACGCGGCAGATGGTACGCAGCAGGACAAGGTCGTCGCTATTCAGGAGACTGCCCTTGAGGATGTTAAGCTCCATCGAACTGATAGCTTGTCTCGGCATCCGATAGACAACATGACGGATGATCTGGCGAGGACGTATCTGGACAAGGCATTCCAGCCTAACCTATCCATCGAGAAAATCGATTCCTACGGGTCCCGCATCGCGAACCTGCTCCCAGAACCAGAAGCAAGCGACGGGAACGACCTTTGGGCCAACACAATCGCCGTGTGCTGCCTGATTCGCTACCACCACAAGCGGAAGACCAACTCCAAGCTGGCCCGGAGCTGGATCGACAAGATCATGCGCGAGATCATCGAGCTTCTCTCCGACGAAGATGATGACAACGACGACTCCGCATACTGGCTCCTGGCTCGGCTGCTAACGACGGTCGAGGATACCAAGAACACGCGGATTACCTGGACGCTGCGGAACATGATCCAACGAGATGCCGTGACCAAGTGGGAAAAATGGGTGGCTAAGTCCGCCAGCGAAGAGCCTGCCACGCCCAACGGTACTTCTAAAGGCACCACTAACGGTACTACCAACGACACCGCGCATACAGGCGTAGAGACCCCAGGGAGCCGCAGTAGTACGCCAACGCCAAAGCAGAACGGAAGCAACCCCAAATCAGCGTCCGACGCCGCTTCAATCGCTTCAATCGACGGCGGCCCCATCCAGCCGACATGGCTCGTCTCCTGCGACGGCTGCTACAAGCAGTGGACGGTAATGGACGAGCCGCTGTACACCTGTGCCGATTGTCTTGGCGTGATCCAGCTGGACAAGGAGTGCCACGCACAACTGCTGAAGGGCGAGCTGAAGAAGAAGCGGTTCGAGTGTAAGAAGGAACACACGTTCATGGAAATCCCGAAGTTGGATGTGAGTCTGTTTGAGGGCATGCCGAAGGGGTGCGTGCCTCTGCCTGATAGCGGGGATAAGGCGAAGAGGTGGATTACGCTGGATGAGTGGAAGGGAGAGTTGAGGAAGTTGTATTTGGATGAGAGTGTGGATGGTAAGGAGGTTGCTTTGAAGACTTAGTGTTGAGGGGAATAGGGTTGGATTGCGAGGAGTTGTTATGAATCATGACGCATGCGATTGAAGAGATACGGAAAAGAATATTGTCCGGATATGAAGTTGAAATCTAGGAGCGTATAGGTGTAGGTTCTGTTGAGGTCTTGTAAGATATTTAGTAGGAAACTCATGTCGCTCAATTGTTTTGCTATCACCATTCTTAAAAATGAAGGCCCATGGAACTTGGTCTCTGAGGTCCTGTGGCGCGCTCCGAAAAGAACCTTTCTGGGCATCTAATTGTTGTGTCGTGTCCTTCAAGCGTGGCTCCTATAAGAATTCTAAGTTAATAGAGGACTTGATCAATTACAAGTTTATCTCAAAGATTTTATCTAAACCAGATTTGCAATACTTATCGCCTCCGTAAATCCTCGACGGCATTTGTATCAGTCAGCGGAGGCACGCTGACAACAACCGTCTCATTCATCGTGCCCCCGCGATAGGCATACGTGAACGTCCAACCTGACCCTGCGCCCCCATGATCGCCCTTATTATTCACAACAACAATGCCACTCTGAATCTCCGGATACTTTCTCAGCATCCGTCTTACAGCATCCTCAGCCGCCAGTTTCGGACTCATGCCTAGTCGCAGATTCTCCACCGCTTGGTAGCACGGCAGAAAGCGCATCATGACGTCCCCGTCGCCAGTCGCCCCGCAACCGCCCACATCTCCATCGACATACGATCCAGAGCCCGTGATCGGGCCGTCGCCCACACGGCCAGGCACCTTGCGACTAGCGCCGTTCGTCGAGGTGCCCGCCGCCATGGTCCCCGAGGCGTGCAGCGCAATCATGGAAATCGTATCATGTCCCTCGGGGCTCCCTCTCCCCACCAACCGCTCCGCATACCTCGGCTCACTCGAATTCAGGGCCACCGGCTCATACGGGCCGCACGAAGTAGCCGGGTCAGGCGAGACGTTGATACGGTAATTGGGCTGGCAGTTAGCGGCCCGCCACTGCTCGCACGACGCGGCCGAAACCTCGGTAGTTAAATTCTGCACTGTAAAGCCGTTTGCCACGGCGAAGTCAGTAGCGAAATCGCCGGCGAGCAGGGTATGCGTGGTGTGCTCGAGCACGGCGCGGGCGACAGAGATGGCATCCTTAATGCGGCGGAGGGCGGCGACGGCGCCGGATTTCATGGTTGTGCCGTCCATTATCATTGCGTCGAGGGTTGTCTGTGCTGGTTTAGTCATGCCGCACCGTTTACCCTCCTAGCTACCTACCCAACCTAGGTACCTAAGGCAGGTATGGAATCTAGGATTTGATATGAGGAGCTCTGTCTCACCTCGCAGTTCTCATCTGGGGACCCGCCGTATCCTACACTTCCGTCGCATTGGTTGGCCTCGCAGGTAGAACACCCGAGCTCGACGGCATCGAGGGCTGACGTCTCGGGCTTCAGCAGAGAAAAGTACGCCGCGTCTGTAGCAGCGGTGAAGGGGCCGCCCCATGTATTAATTATCATTGGCAAACCGGGTGAATTACCAGTGTTGTTAGCGGCTCTGGCTACAATTGATGTCGATACCCAGATGATGAAATAAGTTATCCCGAGTCTATGAAAGTACGCCATGATGACGATAACAAACAGGGTCAACGGGATGAGGTACCGAAACCTCATGAGCGATGCTGGCCCGTTAGAAGAGAATGTTATCGACATCGAAGCTTGTCGGTGAATGTATCTTTGATATTGACGTTCTAGAGGTAGCCAAGCTTTCTCCAATTCCTTATCGCTTGGTGCACAGGGGTGAATTAGGTACCGTGCTAACCCTCCCGGGAAGCTGAGAAAAGCGCCCTGAGGTGTTATGGTCCTTTAGGTGGGTAGTTTGGTTATAGTGGGTTGGGTATCCCTAAGGTCCCTATCAGGGGCCCCTGAAGTTCTTCCCCCGCATGGAGTTGACTCGCCAGATCTCTCACCATCTTGTCATCACATTGAGATCAGGTAGCGACAACATTGAATACCATCAATTCTACGTATTGGAACAGTAAAATCTTCAGTTTTTTGGTCTCTTCATTACAGATGGATTTTTGGATCATTGTTAAGAGACTGCTTAGACTGAAATTAGGCAGTTAGGTTTTTCAATGACCCATTCGAAGAATCGCCAAAAAATACCTACGCATTTTGAGTCGTTCACTTTCATGTTAGTTATCATTGTCTATTGCGTGATGGAAATTGCTCCCATCTGATTTCCGTAGGAGAAACCCGATGCATTGGATGTGAGCAAAATACGATTTGGGTATATATCTAATATCACAATGCTAGTTAGTCTAGTGTTTAATATGGTTCAATCCAAGTCCATGTTGGCGAGTGCTTCATTAATAAACATCTCATCGCCCAACGCCGATCTTTGTTCGCCTTGTATTTTCTCCGATCTAGGCGTGCCTGGAATCGACTCCCTAGATTCGATACTCGCCCATTCGACGTCCTCACCAGCCTCACTCCTACTCGCCTCGCTGTCGGTCTCGGGAGGAGTCTGTATTCCAAGACGTCCCATGTTGCGTTTAAGCATGCACATCTCAACGGCGATTCCTGGCCCAAATGCGCATCCAACCACAAAATCCCGAGGTCGACCTCCGGGTGCTATCGCGTCCATGTCTTTACTTCGCAAGCGGTCCATCACACTAAAAATAGTTGCCGAGCTCGAGTTTCCGTGATTTATGTACCGATCATAACTAGCACGCATGTGTTCTGACGAGATGCCCATCACTTTCTCAGCACCGGTTAAGATGGTCAGGCCGCCTGGGTGCATCGCCCAGTCAAAATCGGGCGCTTCCCGGTATTCCGCAGGAAGGTCCGGAACGCTTTCCAACAATTCGACAAAACTCGGCTTCAGAATTTCGGTTGCTAGCTTCGGAACCCGAGGCGAGAGCACAACTTTCCAACCGACAGGATCGACATCAAAACCAAGATCGGCTTCACTCTCGGGAAGGATCTTGTGGTCCCACCCGAGTAACTCGTAGACCGGCGCGGCTGTCGGCCGTCCGATCCCGTTACTGAGAATCAAGGCGGACGCGCAATCCGAGAAAAGAGCGGCTCCGATGCGTGTTTCTTGCAACTCGTTGATGCTGTTTAGCTCACTGCGGACCATGGTCGTGCTGACTTCTAGAGTAACGCATAATATCCTTGCAGGTTTTCTTCTCATAGAGTGACCTAAAGCTAGGTTCGCGGCGGTACGAAGTACCGCTAGCCCCCCTGCGCAACCTACTCCATGCAATAAAACCTTTTCTACCGAATGAGTTATTCCTAACCCTTTCGCAACGACATGGTCGAATCCAGGATTCGCGCTATCGGTGCATGTTGTGGAAACGATATGGGTGATCTCTCCGAGATCGATTCCAGCTTCTAAGATGGCCTTCCTAGATGCCTCAATCGCAAGCGGAACTCCATCTGATATGAAAACCTTATGTAGCTCCGCTATTGATGGCGCATCCGGCCGGTTTACTATGGGATGATCCGAAGTGCCAATAGATGAGCGCGTCTCAATGCCTGTGTACTTGTTTATATCCAGTACTTTTTGCATGCTAGAGCAGGCATTTATTAGCATGTCCAGAGGCCAGTGGCTTCACCGGGGTTACCTACGCGGGTGAGTCTGGGTAGTACTTAGTGGCAAGTTTGTGTAACTCGTCTGGCTTGAGTGAGTTTGGGGGATACTGTGCTCCTAAACCAACAATGGAGAGGCCCAGCTCTCCAAATGTGTTTGGTGACGCCATCGTAGTCGGCGTCGTATTTATTCTAAGTAGATATATAGAGATAAGATTCAATAAACAGACCAAAAGCTATATATTATCTTATTAGGTAAGATCATGTAAGTGAAGGGATGTTCGCGAGGTTGGAAGATTCCAGATCAAATAGGCGGCAACGATAGTAAATAGGAGTTCAGCTTGCAGTTTGAAAGATATGTGCAAGTAATGAATGAAGCAGGCTAGATTCCAGGCCAGTAATATCCCATAATGTACGTGTAATCGTAAGTAGGTATTCGAAATAAAACTCTAGCAAGGTGGCTCTGGTTGGTTAAGGCTAATAAGAAAAAAAAATGTGTGTATGCTGCCAAGACACTTGACAAGAATGCGACCTCTTTGTAGGTGTAGTAGAGGTGGCAAAAGAAGCGAGAGAGAATCGATGAGTCGGTAAGACAGACTAATAGGGAAGTTCAAAGCGTTTGATGTTTCGAGCAGGTGTTCCGTAATAAATTTATCGTGATATTCTGGTGCAATCAGGGAGGTTGTAGTTGTTGATCAGGGTATGACGTCCGAGACTGTGAAACGATCATGATACAGGCGATAGCAGTGAAGCGAACCGCTATGGGGGTACTTAATATCTGTCCCTATTTGCGCTGAAAATGTAAAACTCCAGTAATGCTTAATTAGCGCGCTAATATCCATGATGCTGGATAACATTAGCGTCGTCTAAGCTCAGGGACTGGTACCCTAGCCCATTCTAACCCTACATGTATGTATCTATTTGTATGTATTCGCATGCATCTTATTGAAACACTCATACACTATATTCTGCCTATAGGGAGAAAGCGTCACTTCAATGTTCTAACGTAATGCCATATTTAGTATCAATATTACATTAGTGTCTTATTCCCTGTACAAACTCGCTTACTGATATACGGTACTTATCGGCCTCATAAGGGTGCAGGTGGGTTCTATTTTCAACCAAATCTGCACCAACTGCTGTAATATCACCTACTGGTCGTGGCTTAGTGGTATCAATTTCATCACTAATGAAGTCATGAATCACCATAACTGATAGCGTTCATCGAACAACCTTGGCAGCTCGATGGAACACAGCCTAGCGCTCTGGCAAGCCGAATTATACAATAGCACTTTATTATCAGAGGAGTTCAATAGAGGAAGTTTTGTTCAAGGAACTAAGCTTGCCTAAGGTAACAGAAGCTTATGCAAGGGGCAAAGATCTCATATTTCTCAACTACCCGTATAATGGACGTGCATTATTGCCCCTTTTCAAGGCCCCGCGCCCCACCAACTTAGAAAGGGTTGGCGGGGCGCGGGGCTTATCGTTGCTTCGGGTCAGGGGTAGATCCTCAGTCCCTCGATTGGAATTTGCTTCTAGTCAGACAAACAAAAATTCACAAACATGACATTATTAATCTCTATACTGGTATTATTTCCCTCGGCTTATTTATTCAAAGACTCTCTAGCAAAATGATTCTGGCCAAGTTCCCATTTGCTATCCACGCTCTTGTTGAGACGGCAGCAGCACTGTCATTCATTTTCAGTCCGAACAAACAACTCCCTGGATGCAACGAGGCCGCAAAGCTCATTCTGCGCCAGTATGGGGGATTGCTACTATCAACCAATCTAATCTGTCTTATCATTCTCATGGAGCCCGGCTTCAGTTACATGTCCAAATTGCTAGCGGCAGCGTTAGGAACGTACCATATCTGGCCCTGCTATCGAGCTTACGTTCGCATTCATCACAGCATAGAACTGTCACAAGACGAAAAGGCTGCCCTGGGCGGTCCTCAATTACATTTGATAGTGCATTTGATTTGCTTGGCAGTTTTCATCTGGGCTTCCATGTCGCCCGAAATATCACCAGAAGCAGAATGAGTATCAGGTAGATGGGTATTTTCGATCGGCGAATGTACCTAGGGGAAGATTCATATTGATATCCTTGATGCTTTAGATTCATATAAACTGACAAAATATGGGTAATCATGGATGCTACGACGACATTTTAAGTCATCTTGCCTCTACTCTATTATCATATCCACCCACACTTCGTACACATGCTCTTGGGATTCTGGGGGTTTAGCATGACGTGCAACATGCTGCCAGAAGAGCTTGTCGAACGGGATAATTTTTACGACATTACGCCCTTCAGGATCATCCTGCGATTCGATGTACCCAAGGGAAATACCGATGGCTTTGCCATCTTCTCCCATCACAAGAGCCCCGCGGTCCTCGGCCAAGAGTGAGACCTTATGCGGGTCTAGATGATTCCCGACTACATTGACGTTGTCGCCATTCGATTTTGGCTTCTCGGCCTTGCGTAGCCAAAATCTTTCTTCTAGAATGCTCAATGGCGCAGTACCTCGTCGCTGCAACCACTCACGGTCAATGCCAAAAGATATCCCGGTTAGTCGTTCTCCCGCCACTATACCCTGCAGATACACGGTATCGAGTTGGATAAGAGCGTACCCATACGTGGAACTTTCGTATTCTGCCACACCGAGATATATGGTTCTTATCGGAGTCGGAATTGTGGCCGTTGAGGCGACAAGACAGGAGCCTGAAGGATCAGCTGTGGCATAGGCACTGGTGCTGACTTCTAGAGAAGACGGTGGCCTAGCAGAGAGAATATATAATCTCCATCCTATCCTGACTATACAGCTACCAGTCACTATATCTCGCCATCGAATGCGGTTCCATTTTTTTGGTTCTTGCTTGGCGAAGTACAGGTACCGGGGTAGGTGTAGGTCAATATACCTATGCTCATCTTCATCAAACACAAGTGCCCAAACTTTCGTGGGTCCGGTAGAGTCTTTTTCTGTCTTATCACGGCCGAACCAGTGCATCCTTGTAGTTGGGGATAACTGTCAGTACTGCAATCAGTGTTAGGATTGTTAACGCAGGTCCGACGTGCAGATTAAGTACCGGCGATTATTTACAAAGAGATAAATACCCATAAACCATTCATTCTGCTAAGAAAGGAATTGTTTACTGTTCTATAAGCCATTGTAGTTTATGAGGATAATGCGCTTTGTTACTTGCTGTTATTACGAGGCCACTCATTAGGGTCTCAATTGTTAGCACCTGCGAGCACTTGCACATCTCCAGTCGCTTGTCTATATATCTTGACACTTGACTACACTTGTTCCCACCTGCCAAGCTATTTCCCCTTACATGGCATAAGCAGCCCAGTGGTAGAGTCAATAGCAGCTTAGAAGTACCTTACCTAAGGTAGGTAATATTGGTATACTAGTACCAGGACAGTACGCACATATCAAGTTCCTTCTGTTGGTTTCTTCTCCAAAAGACCATCCCGAGCGATGTCTACAGAATGCTCTTCCGACCACCCGAGTAACTTTTCGGAATTGACACATTGACGTGGTATTGGATATTCCGTTTCCAGATTGGAACCATCATGTCCTCCCCATTGGAAGGTTGTAAATGTGGTATCACCCCTACAGAGTGCAGCAACGCGAAGCCATTCAAGACAATGTTCTAGGTTCAAAGGGATGTTAGTTCTTGATTTATTCGACCCCTATAGATGGAGCTGGGCGGAGGCTTTTACCGATATGGGCGGCTTCTTCTTAAAGATCAATGGTAGGATTGCCGTAGTAATGTGAAAGATAGATCCAGTGCTTCAACTTCTTCTATACAATAGTAAGTATCCCAGTATCATGGTGAAATTATTGAGGATAATCTTACAATGCAGTGGAGTTCGTGATAAACGCCTAGCTGTGCCAGAACTCCCGAGCCGTCCTTAAAAGCAATTGATGATTCCCCAAGCTGAGCAAGTTCCTGAGCAGAAATCTTAATAGCCATTGCTAGAGAATTTAGAAATGGTTAGTACATAGAGTTGTAAAATGTAATTCTTACGTTTTATGAGCTCTCTCCACGCTTCATCTAGTTCTTCTCGTGGTTCTCCTGTATAAACATTACTGGGTTCAATGGATCTCCAAAGCTCAATTCTTTCATATGATATCGAGGATGTTGCGGGTGCTATTCCCCTGTTAGCTGCTAAGACACGAAAAATAGATTCTCGGAATCTTGTAACCTACAATATATGAGCTTTGGACGAATGCAGGTATTCCCAGCAGTCACATAGTTGATTAGCCAAAGTAGGTTGGACAATAATAGAGCGAGAAAAGGTCCAAGTGCCCCTGTACTTGAAAATATATGTCGAGACGATTTTTTTGGGAGGCTTGACCGTGAAGAACTGGCGATATCTTCATCGTACGTGAGGAACGGGACGTTTTCTGCCATTCTAGATTCCGTCACCGTACACACACAATATATATTGATAACTAGAAAACTTAAGAAAAAATCCTACATCTCACTCACAAAAAAAAACAACAATAGGATGATTGAGCGTCAGGGGTCGAGTGCTTATTAATCCCCGCGGATGTTCTTTAAGCTACTTAGGTAGTGCAACCGACCCGGTAGCCGTTCTGTGCTGCCATTGAAGTATTTGTCTCGGCGTTTAATCTCAAATTTTCTTCATGCGTTACAAGTCTGTAGGACTGCAGCCACCGCCACCGGCCCGATTGTTAGTGTAATGAGAAGGATTTATGAATCATTGCGATACTGTATGGCATGGCTATGTGTCTTGTGTAACATTTAGCTTTCTAGGTAGGATGTCTGGTTAGGGGATGGTAGACATAACGTGGGTACAGCTTGAAATCACTACTTGTAACTTTATTCTACTCCGATTTTATTATGTATTGGGGTTTCTCTTCCTCCCTAAAGATATTCCCATTTTGTTACTGTTTCCTCAACTGGTATTTCTTGGGCTACCACATCATGTCTTCGGCGAAGAGTGACAACAACGTACCCACTCTTCTCTACACCTGCAGTGTCGTCCTCAGCGTCATACCCATGATTGCTGTTGGGCTTCGCTTCAAAGCAAGGCGTAGGACACAATCTGGTCTCTTCTGGGACGATTGGACAATTCTAGTTTCTTTAGTGAGTACAGGGCATCATACTAGGTATCTTTCATGGCTGAGGTAGATATTAGCTTTCATGTGTCACGATAACGATATTAGCTACAGAAGTCCAAATATTCATCAGGTCTAGGTGTTTCAACTGGTGCGATGGGCCGGCATCTGAAGCGTGATGCTAATGGAAAGCCGATTTACGATCAGGAGTACGTGATCTTTCAAAAGGTGCAATTCCATCATCCAATGCCTAATTCTCGAAAGAATCGTCATTGCTTATAGACCACAGATGAATTACGGAATTGACCTCACCCAATTACTGGCTCTCGGCCCTACAAAAGCATCCGTTCTTCTCCTCTATCGCCGCATTTTCGGTGTTGACGGTCGTTGCTTCAACATAATCTCTGTGACCCTAATTGCCGTCGTTATCACTTGGACAATCACATTCTTCTTTACGAATGCCTTTCAATATACCCCAGTTGATTCGATGTGGACACAGATTCCTGCGAAGGCGCACCCGACCTTTGAACACAGCACCAGCATGTTCCTAGCCGAATCTTATTTCGACGTAGCTCTAGACGTCACTATCATATCGCTTCCAATTCCGCTTAGTATGTCTAAATAATCTCCCAAAAATGTTCGGCAAGTTGACACTCCCAGTTTGGAAACTTCAGATGACTTTGCGGAGAAAAATGCAAATTAGTGGAATATTTCTTTTGGGGGCATTGTGAGTTTGACCGATCCAAAGCCACAGCGTATAAATTTTCAATGGGTTAACATTTGATAGGACAACCGGCGCGAGTATTGCTAGAACTGTGGTTCAGTACGGCGTGGCTCGAGAATGTATGCTATTGTCTTCGGCATCTTAAGGATATCATCATCTAACTCTCCGCAGTCGATTCGCATAATATAGACAAAACTTGTAAGATTCGAGCCAAAGTTACTCCCGATAAAACTAACCTCGAACAAGACTACCTCGCTCCCATTGTTTATTGGCCCTTGATTGAGGCAGCTTTAGGCATTGTTGCAGCATGTCTACCCTCACTTCGTCCCATCGGTCAAATCTACTCTGTTAGAAAGATGATACTCGTCTCGAAAAAGGCGTTATCTACTATATTCACAGCATCTAGTCGAAGGAGTCTGAAGTCAAACCCTGGTTATGTAAGCAATGACACGGAAGCCAATCTTTCAGGTAGATTGAGAGACCCTTCGCAAAGCGATAAGTGGCTCAAGCTGTATGATATCTCGTACGGTAGGTTCTCCTCATTCTACTACGCGCCGACTGACATGTAATGACCAGGATCCTTACGCATACCGTTGACCATGAGAGCCGAATTGAGGAAGACCCGATGACTGTCCCTTCCGGTGAGGTAGGGGCGGGCGGGATCAAATATGAAAGGAGATATGAAGTTAGCTATGGAAGCAAGGAGACCTGAGTTATTGGTGCTGTTGGCCAGAGAATTACATATATCCACCAAGTGCCTACTCACTTCTACTTCAATTATAAGTAACCTCATGTTATGTACCCAGCATACCCAAATAAGTACCTAGCGAGCAGGTATCTAATGTACCTGTACGTACCTAACATTTCGGCGATTCAATGAAGCAACGCGATACGAGTTTAATACCCGACTTACAGATGGATGGTACATTCCAGCATGTAGTACATACATGTACCTACCACATGTATGCATCTTTCCAACCAAAGACCCTTAGCGAATCGGGTACCTGGAAAGTACAACTGTCCTGTTTTAGGTACTTCACAAGCGTACGGCTGCGTAATTGAGGTACCTCTTAGGTAAATCATCTCGGGTTATTGCGCCCTTGCAAGTTCAAAGCTCGTGACATTGCAGGCCGTGTGTAGGTACTACATAAGAGACAACTTTAGGTACCTTTAGATCTACCAACCAATCTAAAAGTTGTATTTCCACCGTTCGTTGTAATTCTTCCTAACAGCAACAAAATAACAGATTATGTCCAGCCCAACGACGTGATTTTTAGTTACCAACGCTGGAACTTGGAATATGGCCTCTATAAATAAAATCATTGAGCTCTCCTCTCTTATCGCCAAGAAGACGGCAGTAGTCAACGACTTCCTCGTCAAGAATAACCTCCCTACTCCCTCGCTAGATGCCGATGCGCTTTGTTCCATACCTCTACCAGAAGATGCCACAGAGGTAAAAGAAGCGCGAGCAGCAGTAATTGACGCGTGTTCAGAATTGAAGGCCCTGATGACTGGGCCAAAAGAGCTGTTGAAGTTCAAGGGAAGTTTGAGACATATTGTGATGAAAAAACTTTACTAATCGGCCACCTCAGTGGACTGCATATGTCAGTGTGAAAGCGATTCTCCGCTTCAAGCTTGATAAATCATTCCCCGTGGGTGATTCTACCTCTTTTGAGGCCATGTCGAAGTTTTCTGGCTTGAATGTCAAGAACGTTCGACGCATTGTTAGGCACGCTATCATCAACCACCACTTCTTCCGAGAGGATATGCCCGGTGTTATCACTCATTCTGCACTAACAGCTATTATTTCTGGTGATGAGCTAACACGAAACTCACTCATCGTTGAGATGGATGAGTTTTGGCCGGCAGGAGTCAAAGTAAGTTCGACTGGGAAAACCAAAGTACGAGTGCTAATCTACGTATGTAGATGGCCGATGCTATGGAAAAGTGGCCGAACTCTGAAGAAAACAACGAAACTGTAGGTTGCATCCTCCAAAACACGAAGAGGACAGCACCCGCTGATCTCTCAGGGATTTGCTCTGGCCAATAACAGCAATAAAAGCATGTATGGAATTCTGGCCGACAATCCTGACCGTGCAGAAAGATTCGGAATGTACTTCTCACAGCCTAACGAGTCGGCTGACGGGATTCTGAACAATTATCCATGGGCAAACAAGGACACCATGGTAGATGTTGGAGGATCCCACGGAAGCGTTGCCATCGGCATCGCTAAAAGATTTCCAAATATAAAATGCGTTGTACAGGACCTCCCAGGTACTGTAGCAGAAGGAGCTTCGCGGCTACCCGCTGAACTCCAGGATAGGGTCACATTTATGGCGCAGTAAGTCGTATACATCTCTTGAAACCACTGGCACTAGCGTATTGATAATCATCATAATGCAGTGACTTCTTCACCGAACAGCCAGTCAAGGCCGATGTGTACTACTTTCGTTCTATCTTTCACAATTGGGCGGACAAGTATTGCATCAAGATCCTTCAGAATCTTGTCCCAGCCATGAGGTCGGGCGCTAGGGTCATCATAAACGAGCGAATTCTTCCCGGTCTTGAGAGTCTGTCCACAGCAGACGCACGAAGAGCAATGTACTACCCCATTCGAGTCACTGATATGCTATGAAGAAAGCTTATATGTAGTAGCAACTTGGATGTAGGAATGCAACAACTCCTGAATGCACAACAGCGAGAGATGCACGAATGGCAGGAGTTGTTCCGTCGGGCAGACTCTAGGTTCAGTTACTTGGGTGCTCGCCAGCCTGTCGGTGCTACCCGGTGGATCATTGAAGCGGAATGGCAGGAATAGGGATGATTTACTCGAGGACTCCAAGTAAAACCTACCTACCTAGGTACCAGGCAGGTATCACAAATCCGAAGTGACACCAATGGGTGTCTCTCTAACCATTGCATCACGTAGCTAGTTGGGCCTGGAAGCTGTCGATCCTGCTCTTAAGTGTTCACCAGGTACTACATCATCGATGAACTAAACCCCCCTAAGTTCAGGTTTACTCTCTGATTACTAGCCCCATATCTCCTCTGGGTATTCATTCCGTTAACCTCAATTCGGGCACAAGATGTTTCCCAATTACCCATACAAAACCATAAACGAAGATGATATTCACTCCACTGATTCCACCCAGGAGATTGCCCCTAAAGAGAGATTATTCCATACTTCAAGTTTTATCCAACGTAGTTTCATATATTCTTTCTTAGGTTCTGTTGTGATCATCTTATCCTTTATCTCTGGGTCATTATTGCACCCTATCCCTTTATCCAACAGCAATCGTCCTCATTCCCCAAACCAAGGCTCTCTTAGAGAATTCATACCATATTGTACGAGGATCCAATATCCGACTGAAATACAATTAGGCAATTCATATTATTCCCGTTCACTGATTATCCATAGTCTCTGTGGAGACTAGGAAATTTGAGTTCAATAGGACGTTCGCCAATGACCCGAGCGAGGAGGTTACGAGAGCATGGGAGTCTCTCATTCCTAGTGAGTTACCCTCTATTAGTACCTACCTGTACATTAGACAGTCACTAATATGCAATCCCGATCTTACCTTGGAACCCTTCGACACCAAAATGGGGAAACTGAAGGAATGGGGCATCAATCGCCGTTGCATCAATTTTGGGGAACTATCCGACTGGGCTTGCGAGATGGATTTCTGAGGCGATAGATCCCAATATCCGCCAAAATATAGCGCGTATGCTATAGTGATTAAGGAAACCAATCAAATAGCAAATATTCTACACTTTAAATATAGGGGATAAAGGCCGCTATAGTTACAGAGCTAAATCTATAGTGAAAACCAATTTGCGACTTGATTCATCGCTCTAAATGGTAGATGTTTCTAAAAGAATCATTATGTGTACCGGCACGATGTCTTCCAGCTGAGCAAGTTTCTTCCCTAACAACAAATTATAGGGGAGTATGCGCTGTAGCCCCTACACTTACAACCATGTTAAGCGCTATATGCCCTGTATTTACGTTGTAAAATTTTTACAACTTTATCGATAAAATTAATAAGGGATTAAGTGCTATAGCCCACATAGCTATAGTGGCCTTTAGCGCCATACCCTCTGTAATTACAGCTCGCCCTTATGGATAAGCGGATCTACAAAGGCTTTTTATGTCTAGGAAAAGGTATGGGTCTTCTACCACCGCCTTATTTAAAGATTAAGATTCAAGAGTGTATCATAGTGCCAAATTTTGAACAAGAAATAAATATTGCGCAAGAAGCGATGCACGACACCATTGGTTTCAAGCAGTGTTTAAGCAATTTTGGATCTCGGTGTGGGGTAAATCTTGGGGAGGTAGTGTGCTATCCAATCCCCACCGTTCCATTATACGCCAACTTGCAGGGGACGCATGCAGCCCTTATCGCATTCAAGTTACTGCTTGTCTGACATAACGATATCAATACAATTATGGCAAACTACAGTGTGACCTTTTTTACATAGTGGAGGCTTGAAGAACAGTGATAAAAAGACTTACCTTTAAGTACCACATACATTTCCCATTTATTTGGGAAAGAATAGTTCGTTGGTTCGCCTTTGTCATGGGTTGTGTAATATGTACAGGTGTACCTAGTTGCTTACCTAATATTATACATAATAGCGGACGATAACAACGAATTTGTCAAAGGGTTAATTAAACCGATATATAAACTATAATATACTATACGGTTACCCTTTCGTACGGTCGATATTCATAAAGTAATTGCGTTTCGAAATATGAATGTCCCCGGATGCGATTTGATTATGTCATCAACTTCAGGGGTTGGCGGTTTCTGTGGAATGGCCCACCGTAAATCCGCCGTAAAGACGCCTTGATGGTTTGCTCGCTTCCCGTACCTTAGACAATTATGGCTCTCTTTCATCCCTTGCGTTGACATCCCGACTATTTACCTTAGATACCTAGGTGGTACTTGGTAGATACCTAGATTGCTACTACCTACATGTACATGCATGGTCCCATAGTTCCTGAATCTTCTAGAGGAGGTCGGTTAGTCACCTAAGACTGGATGACTACCTAATGAATCACATAATGCAAATATAGGGCTATACCTATCTGCCCGAAAATACCAATACCTGCACCAAGCAAATCTATCCACGATAGGCACGCCCAATTACTTAAGTACCCAGCTCCTTCGACATAGTCTCCCACGCCAACTTAAACATTCGGTTGGCTACATGATATAATGTTAGTTATAAACGAATCTTAAAAGGACGGTTCTCGCCATGCCTTGTGTGCCGCCCAAGCTTAAATACTTAAATCCACGCTCGTATTTGTAGACATTGCGGGTTCCATCCTCCTCGTATTGAACCACATAAGTCGGCCTAGAGTAATTGGGTTTCCCTAAAGGTGAACTGAAGAAATCTTCGGCAAGTACTTGGCTCAAGAGAGTACATTTATTTCGACTCTCGATTATGAGACGGTGTTTTCCGTGGTCGTCCAGGGTTATTGTTATGTCGGCATCAGAGATAGACATGTATTCGCATTCGACTGTCGCCACTTGCCTAAATCGTGAAGCAAACATCTCAGTATACCTGCCTTCCACCATATAAAGCATCTAGGATACTCACAAGCGAAGTGCTACTGCCTCGTCTGAACGTGGGTACTGAAGGCTCCTTATGAAGAGTTCCATTCGCATGTCCTCGAGTTTCTGGTGAAGTTCTCTCGCAGCTATTCATATTAGTCATGATACTCTAGATACTAGCTTTGTATGAAAATGCGAATGCTTAACACATACCTTCTTTACTTGTGAGTTGGATAGTGACGCCTACATCGCCAAGGCTAACCGTGTGTTCATCCATAAATGTTCCCATTACTTGGATTGAATCGGCTCGAACAAGAGCATGACTATCATCTAGTCTTAGTACTGTATTGCGTTTCACTAGCTCCAAGTTAGAATGAACGTTCATCCGGGCCCTTATGGCATTAGCCTTACAGTGAAGAGTGGTGCTGACGACGTCACCTCGTGCTTCCTCATCCTGGTCATCATAAGTAATCAAGACCTCCGCATAGTCTAAAGGTTGAAGAGGCTCTGCCTGGCTTCTCTCCTTTATCGGACCCAGCATCATGGTTTGGTATTGCAATATCTGAACGTTATCGACATATTTACGGGAATATGTCCTTCCACCATTGTTAAAAGTCACCGACTCAACTGACTTTTGGGCAATCCTGAGCTCCCTGTCGCACAGAGAAATGTTAGGTGACACTTTCGTCTACTAGGCTGGGGAATAAGGGAGGTACCCAATTGAGGCGAGAATGCGCTCTTCCTCGGTCTCGGCTGATACGTAACAAAGGCTATTTCCTGAGCCCTGACTGAGGATCAGGTCTGCCCGTCTGATTGCCAAATCTTGAAGAATTGTTTCCTCTAAGGTATGAATGTCTTCTCTATCATTAGTAAGACATTCATAATGGGGCTCGAGGGTGACATTCCACTTACAGCTGGGGTGAATGTTAGTAATGTAAAGGGTGACAAGTTGGTTAGTGACTGTATCAGTAGTTTTGTAGAGGATCCAGGACCGTTCTTTACCCGCTAGTCGAGCAGGGAAGGTCAACAATGACACTATAGATTTATTAGACCATTAATTTCCACCTATTTATGAGCGTACTGACGCTTATATCTTTGAACTGCAACCTGATGCGGTGCGAGACTATCATGAGTTGGACAGGCGCAAGTGAGCATATTCTCTATCTCTGGATATTCCTGGCTGTCCAAGAGAGTTTGGCTCCAGTCACGGTTGAAATGAGCTCGGGGACAAATTGTTTCTCTCCCTTTACTCGTTCGAATGGAAAGCTCGAATACGTGGCGAGTTTGACCAGGAGTTGTGGCAAACGACTTGTCTGTTGAGGTTATACTCGCGATGGGATTGTAGTTACCGCCGCTTTTAAGGCTCTTAATGTTATCTTCGTACCATTCGTATAGCTCTTTGATCATGTCGGATGATTTCTCAACGGATCTCTTAATACCAGCAGTCTGAGAACTATTGATTATTAGCCAATTCTTTACAGTTCAGAATTACTCTAGTATACCTCACGGAAACCCCCAGCAACAAGTTTAGACTGTTGGTGTGCATCATGATCTGGCTCCGAAGAGTACTTAGGTCTCCTTTCTCTGTCGTCCACTCAATCTTCCTCCAATTCTTTATTACGTATTGATTCCAGCTTCTTAACCCATGAGTGGAGGATGCGTTGGGTTGAAGAATCACGCTATACTTCTTGACGATACCTTCAAGGTGTTTCAAGGTCTTCATACAATTCTGCAGTATATTTGTTATGGTATTTTGGCCGTATAGCTCATCTTCGGCACACAAAAACCCTGGTTTAGAAGATGTTATTCCAATGTCAAGGTCGCCTCTCTCCTCAGCCTTCCTAATAGCTTCTAAAGCAGCACTGAGCGAGTAAAGTTGGTTCTCAACCTCACAAAACTCAGCAGGGGCCGACTTGCGTCCCTTGGTAAATGCCTGGGCTAATTTCCAAGCAATTTGGGTCATCAGGACCACATCTCCGATGGAAGGCGTAAACGACATTTTGGGACTTGCTGCAGAAGTTGTGTAGAAAGTAGGACTTGATTTGAAGCCTGATGATTAAATTCATTGGAAGACGAGTCAAAGGAGGGGTGAATCCTTGCATGAGGTTGACTCCGCCTTATATAATCCCAGCCCATGTAATTCACGAGGCTACTTATTCCAGCTTCTTTCCTCCTGATAAATTGATTCTAATTCATGTCAAGAATTTCTGTTTTCAAATACCCCTATTGATTTTCCTGTTTTCAACCATGGCCATATTTGCTGCAGGCATCGTCTGGGATCCACGGGAGCCACTCCCACCAGAGTTCAATCATCTAGGTGGGAAACACCATAACCTATCGTATCACACGCACATACAGACCAATCAAGCACCTTCTTCCGTCATACCTTTTCCAGGGACTTCTCTGAAGGAGTTCCCCGATAACGTTGTCAAAGAACCTACTCGGAATGTATTACCACCATTATCCATCTCAATTGACGGTCATATTGTAGGTGATACCGCAAAAGTGACAGTATCACAAGTCTTTTGGAATAATTCCGACGTCACTATACCTCAGGCATCTTACGTATTTCCGTTGCCGAATGGATGCACAGTCACGAGCTTTAGCTGCCGGGTTGGTAGGAATAAAATCCTTAGGGCCAAAGTGAAACCTAAGAAGGAGGCGCAAGAGGCGTTTCAGAAAGCGGTTGCAATGCATAATACTGCTGCATTGCTAGAGCAAAATACCCCCGAGATCTTCACAGCCTCCGTAGGTAATATTCCGGCGAACACGAGAATCGAAGCCAACGTCACATACGTCACACTATTAAAACGACAGTTTTCACAAGAAAAGAACATTACGACGTTCTCTATTCCAACCGCAATTGCCAATAGATACGGAAATGCCCCTGTGGACATTGCTGGAAGGGTTGGCGGGGCGGCCGCTCACGCCTTCAATCTCCAACTCGAAGTCATGGAGGCTGAAAAGATAGTCGAAATTAAAAGTGAAACACATAAGATCCATATTGAAAATGGTCCTGAAAAGGGAAAGGCTTCGAATTGGAAAGATCTCTCTGGGCAACGTGACGGATCAAGTATCGATGTTGCGGTGGTCAAGTTGGACTCCAACCAGGGATATCTACAGGAGGACTTCATCCTCACTATCGAATCATCTTCCGCTAGCAAGACCGATAAACCTCATGCCTGGATCGAATCCCATCCATCTCTTGAGAATCAGAAAGCTGTGATGATAACTATCCCTTCTTCATTCATGGAGGATAAGGGAGCATCACAAACAGGAGAGGTAATCTTCCTGGTTGACAGATCCGGCTCTATGGCGGATAAAATCGACGCTGTGAGGTCGTCTCTCAGATTCTTTCTCAAGGGAATCCCGGTCGGCAGGAAATTCAATATCTGGTCATTCGGGTCTAACTATGAGAGACTCTGGCCCACCTCACAGGTCTACAGCTCAGAGTCTCTGCAACTAGCTCTGTATCACATTGAACAGCAATTAAAGGCTGATATGGGAGGGACTGAGCTATTTCAAGCACTTGAAGCAATGCTACAAAGCAGAGATACCTCGTGCCCTTGCGATGTGGTCATACTAACGGACGGAGAAGTCTGGCGGCTTGATGAAACGCTTTCGCTAGTCCAGAATACCAGATCCATCTCCCAAGGGGAAGTTCGCTTCTTTTCTCTAGGAATAGGGGCGCATGTATCGCATGCATTAGTCCAAGGAATAGCATCTCGAGGTGGTGGCTATTCTGAAGTCATCCCGAAAGCGAGTCTGGGCGGCTGGGAAGACCGCCTCGTTTCGATGCTGAAAGCAGCCCTCACCAGCCATATTGATACCTTAAAGATCAAGGTTAACGATAGCGAAGACTATGACCAATATTTGACATCGCCAGCCAAACTTCTAGGTAGATATATCAACCCGTTCCAGGGTAACCGAATTTATCTACTCTCCAAACCCGACACTGCAGTAGATCACCTGAAGAATATTACTATCGAAGTCATCAAACCTAACGGCGATCAAGAGCTAATTGATATTACCATGACGATTCTCCAAAAGCCCGACACGACAATCCATAGTCTTGCCGCACGAGCAATCCTAAATGATATGGAACATTCTGCCAATGAGACCATCTTACCAAACCACAAGAGATCACTCAAACAAGCTCAAGCTGAGGAACTGGGCTGTCGGTTCTCATTGCTATCCCGTTGGACAAGTTTCTTCTTGCAAGAGGAGAAATGCGAGCTCGGAGAAGACGACCAACTGATATCTAGCATCCCGGTGCAGGATGCTGCCGATGGTCTGGTTCTGCTTCAACGACGAGGTGCAAGCAGGCGCCCACTAAAAGGTTCTTCTGGGATGGAGAGTTTTGCCGGAATTCAACGGTGCATGGATGTAGCAGGCACTGGGTATGATTCAACAATCGAAGAAGTATTTGATCCCCTCATCGAAGACAGCACTCCTCGGCACGACTACGACATGTCTCACCGCAGTCTAATCACTCTGTCCCACAACAGACAAAGCACTCCTGAAATGATAGTGAGAGATGCTTGTAGGATCAATCCTTCAGAGGAGAGGGCCGATCAGTTTTACAATCGCTATTCGAACGCTGAAGGATTGAACACGAACCGAAAACTCGCAATGTCGTACGAGCATCCTAGAATTCAGCCCTTCTCCTCTCCGCCCGTCTCGGCTCCACGTAAACTTGGTGAGGCGGCACTTCGGAAGCTCCGGTCAGTCACAACTGCGCTTCGCCGCAGTGGTTCGCGGAAAACACGGCCGGCTTCTGGAACGGATAAATCTTCTTCAAGTGGAGATGCGACGAAGCAGAATTCCAATCAACAGGTCCAGTCCACGTCGAAAGTAGACGACGACGTCCTCAGCAGGCACAAAAAGTTTGTGGCAGATCTCCTCGCGTATCAGAACTTCGATGGGAGTATAAAAGTCGACGCAAGTTCTATTCTCGGACCTTCGCTGGCCAGTGCGGCTCAAGAGATAGAGACACATATATCGAAGAACAACATCGTTTCTGGAACCTCAGCAGCTCTCATTGCTTATACTATTGTCGCCGTGATTCTCCTTGAGCGCGACCTCTCAGACTGCAAGGACCTTTGGCATCTGATGAGGATGAAAGCTCTCGGTTACATCACCGCACAAGTTAAAGATGAATCTAAGAAAGCCGAGATTATGAGATTCGCAAAGGAGCGGCTCGCCGGGAAGGAGTTATCACTATCAGACCCTGCCACGGACTCCACAGCCCAAGTAACTGAAGATGCGGTAGATTCCGACTCTCAGCCAGAACGAGTTGTAGTACAAGTAGCTCCGATAGACTAGGATCCTCGGAGATGAAGAGGCATCAATGATTTCTGAATGAAGTATCACAATGAACACATGGGTTATGATCATGGAAGAACATCTTGTGGTATTGCTGTTACCTAGGTAGGAATAGGAAGGACGTATGGATACGGCTAGCAGTTGGAAAAGGTTTTAACTCGTATATTTCCTTACTAGGGTTCATTTAGCTCAGTCAGAATACACGCTCACTTTTCTACCTCAGTTTGACGCTATAGAAATGTCCCTAGAAGATACCCGAGTGACGTTCATGTAACGACGCGTAGGAACCACAGCCCCTGTTTCTTAGCTTAAAGCTTCAACACAGACACATCGAACCAACGACAGCAAGGTAGGTATTCAACTCGTTAACGTATATTTTCTTGATTTATGCAAACGGCCAGTACGTGATGCCCCCTATTTCTCACCATTCGCCTTACCTTCCCTCTCCTTCAGCACCTCCCGCACCTTCGGCAGAATATACCGCCCATAATCAATCGCATCATTCAAATTATCATACCCACGAATCGAAATGAGCTCAGCCCCCAAATCCACATAATCCAGCAGCGAATCGACAATAGTCTGGAAGCTACCAACCAGCGCCGTAGACGCGCCCCTAGCCCCCGTCGCCGTCACAGTCGGGTACCACAGCGCGCGGTCCTGAACCTCGCCCCTCTTAGCGATCTCGAGCAGCCGCTGAGACCCCACGTTCTGCGGCGGCGGCGCGTTAGCCGGGATGCGGCTCTTTCCCTCGGCGCGATTCGCCGTCAGCGCGTCGAGAATACGATGCGCCTTCGCCCACGCGAGCTCCTCGGTCTCCGCAACAATGGGGCGAAACGTAACCCAGATGCGAGGGCGATCAGCGCGGCCCGCTTTCGCGGCCTCGGCGTAGATGCGGTCGATCTGGTCCTTGGTCTCCTTGAGGGGCTCGCCCCACAGGCCGAAGATATCGGCGAGGCTGCCGCCGACCCTGTACGCGTCATCCGATGATCCGCCGACGGAGACGGGGATGCTGGACCCGTTGACGGGACGCACGAGGTTCCGGAATTGCTTGAACTGGTAGTACTTGCTGTCCCAATCGAATGGCTCGGGTGATGCCCATGCGCGCTTCAGGATCTTGATGTAGTCCTCGAGGCGGCCGTAGCGCTCTTCCTTGCTGAGGAAGTCGCCTTCTCGCGCCTGCTCGACGTCGTTGCCGCCGGCGATGAAGTGCACGACGGCTCGGCCGCGGCTGAGCTGGTCGAGGGTGGCTAGGGCCTTAGCTGCTACCGTGGGATATAATGTATTGGGACGAAGTGCGATGATGATTTTGAGATTCTTGGTCACGGCCGCGATGGTGGCGCCAATGGTCCAGGGGTCAAAGTACGATGAGTCGTACGGCACAAGAGTATAGTTAAACTCATAGTCATCCAAGTTCCGAGCATACCGTTCTAGGTAATCCGGGTCGACCGATGGGTTGGGGAGCGGATTAATCTCCGTAGAGGCGTTTGGGAACGTTAGGCTGATGAATTCAGTAGGCATCTTGATTATCAGATCCGGAGATTACGGTTTTCTTGTAGGTAGACGGACACTTAGAGATACTATGCATCTTATGTGGTGATTTATACGGCTGCATCGGAATACCAACCCCGATAGCGATGGATGGCGACAACTCCTCCAGAATCACGCAATACTATTTGGTCCGGTGCCGGCCGGCAACACTCCTCATTTCAACCCTGACATCATATATAATTAGTATAAAGAAGCTCTCATCGTAAGTTTTTGATTTGTAAGCTTATGGCTAATTGTGCATTTGGTTAAACGAGCGTGTTCCCAATAGCTGAGGGTTAAACTATCTAGGATTATAAAATCGACAATAGTTGATAATGAATGTTACTTCCGACTTAAACAACCTGCCTTTATGATGAAGCCAATGTTTCTATAGGCTTAGCTTATGCAAGGGTGTACGTGTTCGTCTTGTAAGAGGTACGTAGGGTAGGAAACGCGTTACCCATAAGGGGTCTACCTTCGAGAGTGTCATTGCGAACCATCGGCGTAAAAGAATAGTATATCTCCTCTTCCGTGAAACTGAAACTAAGCATTTAATGCCTAGAATTTGTTAATAAAAGTCTAACTTAGGTAGGAAAACCTAGATGGTTTTCCCAACTGAGTATCAACTTGTGTGTTAGAAAGGCAATAGTTGCTCGGTGACGGCCTATTCATGTCCAATCCTAGAGAACAACCTGGCGCTTATCGTGGTTTTAGTAATGATCACGAAGGGAGCGGCGGAATGCTAGACGAAGTGCACGGTGCTAGGTCACCACTGTACACTTCTTGAGCCGCGAAGCCTCCCTTATGCACCAGCCAGGTGAGGACAACGAACCGGATCCTAAGCCAGGCAGCAACAGGCGCAACCAAGGGCTGTATGGAAGATACCCAAGGAATCCGATAAAACGTAGGTCGATCCCGAGGATACAGGAACAATGCGTAGCCCGGACGACCGAACTAGTACAGTGGTAGGAGACCACTCGCCGGCTATGGCGTGGGAGCACATCCAAGTACTGGCAGCTCAAACTCAACGCCATGCGATAGTCGATATCAAAGAACCGAAGCAATAATCCCTAGCATGAGCTATTAGGACCGTGCTCGGTTCCACCCCCGCGCTTAACTCTCGCGCTCCGTCATGTTCTGGATCCCCGTCTTGGTCTCCGTGTGTTCCGTTTTTAGACGACGGTGCTTGATGAAGGCGCTGGCCACTAGCCCAACACCTGCGATGCAAGTGTACATGATGAACATATTCCTTACGCTCCACGCATAAGCGTCTATGGCCGCTCGACGCTGAGCACCGTCTTGGATAGTCTGGACAATCTCCACGTTCGCCGCTGCATGGTCACCAGACAAGGCTTCGAGGATGGTTCCACTAAGACCAGCGGCGACAAGAGATGAATGGCGCGTATTCATACTGTTTTGGAAAATGACTCCTCCAAGAACGATGGATAATGACGTGCCCAAGTTGCGGACGAAGCCCAAGGTCGATGTAGCGGTCGCGGTATCGGCCTGGCTGACGGTGTTCTGAATGGCTATCATGGGCGCTTGGAAGAGAAGCCCGGGACCAGGCCCAGCAAGTATCTCGAACCCGATTATTTTCGCGACAGATGTATCGGGTCCAAAAGTGATGTACAGCCCAGTGCCTAGCGTCAAGAACATAGTCCCAGCCCATATAACCTCCCTATAGCGACCCGTCCTATTGATAAAGAAGCCGACCGCTATGTCCACAATCGCTTCCGTTATCATCATCGGCACGATGAGAATACCGCTGCGAAGTGGTGAGGCTTGCTTCACGCTTTGGAAGTACAACGGTAGGTAGTACTCGTGGCCAATAGCAGCCATATTATGGGCCAGAGCAACGAGGATAACCGCAATATTAGACGAGCTCTTGAACATGCCTAGGGGCATCAGTGGATATTTAGCGAGGCGCTTTTCGCTAAAGAGGAAGAAACCGATCATCACCGTTCCGAACACAATCAGGCAAATAACTTTTGGGCTATTCCAGGGAAATATCGCGCCGCCGAAGTCGAGTCCGAGGAGGAGTAGAAGAGTAACCGCCAGTATAGAGATGGTCCCGAACCAGTCAAGAGCCCTAACACCGTCGCGTAGCTTCGTGCGTGGATTATGCACATCGAGGAAAAGCAACAGCAGTATGAAAGCGAAGCCACAGACCGGAAGATTGATCCAAAAGCACCAGCGCCAATTCACGAGCTGGGTGAACGCGCCTCCAATCAGAGGCCCCGCGGATGCAGCCACTGCCCACATCAGCCCTAGCAGGCCGAAATACAGCGATCGGTTTCGCACGCTGAAGAGATCCGCGATCACGATCCCCACTAATTGAAGTAAGCCACCGCCCGCCGTTCCTTGCAGTGCCCTGGCTGCAATTAACATGGGCATGTTCACGCTCAACGCTGCAATCAGGCTAGCGATAGCGAAGCCAACCACTGCTGTTAAAAGGGCAGGCTTGCGGCCCCAAATGTCACTACATTTTGCCCAGATTGGGCCTGACGCGGCGTTGGCTAGGACATAAGCACCGCCGATCCAGATGTAGCCTGAAGCAGAATGAAGAGCGGCTGAGATGGTAGGAATAGATGTTGCGACGACAGTTTGATCGAGTGCCGCTGTGAAGGTGACGAGCTAGAGTTTTTCGTTAGCCAATTGGTGCTATCTGAGAGATAAGATGGAAGTGGTGAGGTACGTAGAGGGCGCTCAAAATAGCGTAGATGCGAAGTCTTGTGCGGACTTTCGGAGTTTCCAGCGCGTCGATGGGTTCAATAGCGGGTTCAATAGCGGGTTCAGCAGGAGGGGGTTCTGATGGAGGTACAGTGTCTACCACTGGAGGCTTGAGGACCTCAATATTATCCATTTTCACTTGTTTTTGCTCCGCCATCGCCATCTCTCATAGAAGCTGGTTCTCTTATGAAAACAAGTAAAAGGGAAACATTTCCGTATGAGATTATTTATGGCATGTAAGACGCTATAATACTACTACCCAGACCACGTGATGCCGCCCTTCAAAGACATCTCATAAGTTCTACAATGGTACACCACCACGCCCTTTGAAGCCACAACGTTTATTGTTTCAGTGTATACGAGCCATCCCAGAGCGAAGAGCTAACCCAATAACCAGGCTTTACGCTTATAGTCAAACAATTACTACATGTGCCTCTTTAAAGCTCGTACACCTCGTCTTTAGGGCCTCGAACAAGAAACATTCCTAATGATGCACACCTAAGCGACTGTCCTATTTCAAACGACCAATCATCAAGTAATCCTCTAGCCAACCTCACTGCTTCAACCACCCCAAAAGTCCTTTGTTCAATTCAATTAGCTGGCTTAAACAAGGGTGAATTTCTCCAAAGGAACTTTTTCTTTCCCATCAAAAGCTTCTCCATTCATAATCCCGTGAATATAACCATCTCCTACTAGTGACCATAATCCACCATGAACGGGACGAAGTATATAAGGCACATATGCACCCTCAAAGCAAGCAATGACATCACCAAGCTGAGATCCTGGATGGACAACTCCAATGAACCCTTCCGATGTCGTGCAGAGTCTGCGTGACATATTACCAGTCTCCATTAGCCCACTCCAATATTTGTCCCCCAGTTCAGCCTCTTGATCCGCACTCACTCCGCGCAGTTCGCCAAAAGTATCTTCGGGAATATAGTCGGATTTTCCACTGTAAAAGTAAGCGTTATCCCCCCAGGACCTATATACATGGTCATCACCGTAATCGGCTGCGAGTAGGTCCTCTTTGCTCTTAACCAAGCAGGGATTGGGTGCAAGCGGCCGTATAAAAGCTTCGAATCCGTGCATATAAGCATTCGGGGCGATGCTCTGTTTCACGTTGCCCACATCTAGATTAGAAATCATTGTTCTCCAAAACGCTTCCATATAGCTGATTCCAGTTGCGTAAACCCCCAGTTTTGAGAGTCGCTTGAATTGCTCCTGAGCCCATCTATATCTAACCCAAGAGTTTCTCATCAAGTTGTGGCGAAGGGGATCTGTTAAGTTGACAATATGACCCTTCCTAATCCCAGGTACCGTTAAAGAACCATCTTGAACACTGACCTCTGGACGAGCTTCGGCGTTGCCACCACAGTTGAAGGGGGACTCGGTTTTCATTGCAGATACGACGGGATTGCAATCGCCCAGACTTACGCTCCAGTCAGGTACCCACGAAGGAAGTTCACCCAACTTTCTATGAAGCCCAACCAGACTCAGTGCGAAAAGATGACGGTCTGAATCCCCCTTCAACATTTTAACGGTAGCCTCAATAAACACCTGTTGTGGGCTTTTGGTATAGTCAATATCGATTTCGACATCGTTAACAAGAGACGCCACTGCGAATACGCAATCCCGAGGGTTCGTCGCTTTGAATCCACGGGATATATTTAGCGCGATAAAGAAGGGGACAGGTTCTGGCCCGACTTTGCCTAGGAAGTTCGAACGCATAAAGACCATGCTCAACATGGCTTCCATGGAGGCGGACTTGAGAAGTTGCCCATCCGCTACGCAACGTCCCAGGCGATGTAGGGCACGAGCCAATCTCACGAAAAATTCCCACGCAGTGCATTGTCTGCCGCACATGATAACTGAGTTGTGATTCACCACAGATTCTTGGAGAATCCATTTCCGTGTATACCATGTGCGGGACAGGAAGTCACTCAGAGAATCCCAAGACCCATCACCATTGGTCCGAAACCCTCTCCCCGGCTCAAATTCCGATAAAGAGGAGGTTGATCCAGCTGATTTGACCTTTTTGGCGTAACAAATAAGTTTTTCCGCTAGATCTAATGCTGAATTAAAGTTGCACGTGTCCTCGCCAACGTATGTGATCACACGATGTGCCTTGGCGTAAATGGTCGCCATCATCCTAACTTGTCGAGCTCTCTCGTCCAAATCTTCTTGGTTAATGCATACTCCATCAATCCAGAGTAGTCTTGGGGCTTTCCAAGCTTCGGTGTGTCGAAGGTTGCATAACGCGTGATACAAGTTTGAAGTAATAGATAAAGAATAGTTGGGTTGTATCTGTATCGTATGGCTCCTTGTAGGATCTCCCCAAACGTATGATAATGCTTCATATGGAACATTATCCTCAATCGACACGATTTTCAGGCTCCCATACAGTTTATCTCCGCCACCGCTCTCCAAGTATAACACGCGGATCGAAGTCAGGGATGGCAGAGACGGGTACGTATAGCGTTCCATTCTGGAGTTGCCGGATAGAAAGTACGTTGTTATTGTCTCAACAAAGAGTGGTAGAAGCCCTGCGAGGATAGAGTGTATTAACAGTTCAGTTATTACCACGCTTTAGAGGATGCGAAATACACTTCTCCAATACTTCCTTTGCAGTAACACGCCTAACTTTGGTGAAGTCGATATTGTCTGGAAGGGAAGAAATTAAAAGGTGATCAGTGACGATTTCAGATGCACCAATTACATCGAGGGCTATGCCACGGCGCGTGTATGCTGGCATCAATAATATTTACATCCCACGTAGTACAGACCGTCCAAGTCGCCAAGTATCCACGTTGTAGCGTTCAGTATTAATAACATGGATGAATACCTACAACCAGCATACATGGTACATTCACTCAAATTAGGTACATATTCACAGATACACGTATATACGACAAAGCTGGATGGTACCAAGTAAACGCTAAAAACCATCATTGCATTGTTCCTGAGGTGGTGGCTAGAAGACGCATGACGCACTCTAATCGGATAATCTCCTAAAAGCCTAAGTTAATTAAGTATACAGTGATGCTGTGTACGTCGTGAATTAGAAGGAGGGCAAGTATTATTAGTCATTGCTATCTTCCACCTACTATGAAATAGCTATTGGCTAGAAACGAGTTACAGTCAATTACCCATCACTCTGTATAGGACTTATCTCTAGGGCTTTACTTTTTTTCATGGTAGCTGCCATAATGGAAAAGAGCATCATGAACTTTAAAAGAAGGCTTATGGTGTATACTCCTATTTGGAGTCATTCCTGGAATATTACATGCCTGTTTCTTGTCTACCTACCTAGTTGTAGGTCAAAGAATATAAAATTAACCGGACATATCGAAGTTACATTAGCACTCTAGACCTTTTCGGGCCATACTTAACCATCATATGTCATGTAATACCAGCCGGACTTGCCTTCTATAAATCGATATGCATATACGTAGCTATCTCATTTCAAAGACTGTAGAAAATTATAGAGATAGTTAGAATAGAGGGCACGTCAACGACGATCTCTAGACTAAAGTAAACACGCTACTATAAGGGGGGTTTATTTCTTGGTAGTGAAAATGGGACACTTAACCCTACTAAGCGCTATATCCGGGGCAGAGAGATATCTATCATAAATGAGGGCATATACCAAAACCCTACACGATAGATCGAGTGCTCGCAACCTTTTTTTGAGGTAGTATCCAATGTCCAACTTAGGTTTTTAGCTAGCATTCCACGGAGTTTTCTAATGGTCCAATATAAATCAAGACGCTACTTTGCAGTCCTCAATACTGCTACGCTTCTACTGCTCATATCTAAAGAACCGGGAAATCCAATGTACAACATACTAGCAATGCAGCGCGAATCCTCGTATTACTCAATGAGGGTGGATACATGAATAGAATTGATACAGGAGCTCACTACCTAGAATATTCTATCAAATGGGGCCGTATGTTATAACCCTAACCCAAATCACTTCCTCGAGATCCTTCACAGATTTCCCCTGCTCTACAAGTTTGCATGATGGGGAAGCATACGAAGTACCCAGCACACCTTTAATATTTCATACCTATATACACGATTTCAAGGATGCATACATATAAGTACCTAGGTAGCTACTAGGCATGCCAGCAATGCTAGGCATAAGTCCTTGAGGAACATCATTATGCTCTATTCTCATGATGGCGATGTGGCGTGTCGAATAGGAGTTCGTCACTTACAACTAATCACAAAAGGGTCGGTACTAGCTGGAACTAGTATCTTGATCTAGAAACTACTTTAGAGCCCGCAATCTAAAATAGAGGGAATCGACTAAGACCTGATTAGGCTTGTAACCCGGTAATTGACTCGGACTAATCGTCGAACCATGAGGGCCCGGCCAAGAAATTACATAGGTAATGAGACAATCCTTTTAAGACTCGGATCCAGCATATTGGACCGTATGCCATGGTCTTATTTCTGAGTAAGGAGTCCTTAACTAGACGAGGCGAGTCACGATGACGGATAAAGCTTACGATCGTCAGGGACGAATTAGCACCTGCGCGTGATTTAAGTGGGTTACTCAAATGTTTAACTTATATAGTAGCTCGGATATGACCCATCAGGGGCGAAGGATCCTCAATAGTATATGTACTTGAGTCCCTGTTGGGAGTACAAATCAGGGCATACGGTACACAATGCTATGCTACTCGATTTTAGTATGCTTGGTGTGGCCTGGTACGGCAGGTCGCATCGTTGTGAGAGCCTTGGCCCTGACGTAACGTTGTTAAGCCCTACGCAAATGATCGTGCTCGATCGAATTCGCAATCAGGCATCCGGGATTATTAGGTGGAGGCCATGCTTTAGAGGAACAAGGCCAGGGGGGATTAAGCGGGTCAGAGTCCGATGTGAAGGATGGACAGGGGAGGATTCAAGCTTAGCTCACCACGCCGAAAGGTGAAACTTACAAATTTCACGTGCTACCAACATAGGAATTGGACGTCAAATCATGAGGCTAGCATGCTTGTCGCACGACCTACTCCCCCTTCCCGGATGTATCCCATACTACTAACATACCCAAACACCCCTTGAAATGGCAAAAAAATAACTCAAATGAACATAGGTGAACTTAAGACTTACAGGGCCCCCCAGGTGGTGATCAAGGAGATCGAACGTTGAGCCCGCAGACGCGATGGATTCAACAATCCGCGGTGCGGCCGCCTTGGAGCTAAGTTGTAGCGGGCTCACGTTAGCTGAGATGGCTTGTGGACGGACTACGGGCGACTGACTCGTATCCCTCGATCTCTAGACGAGAAGCGCATTAGTCATTGAGACAGAGCAAATGGGAGGAGTGCAGCGCCTCGAACAGTCTCACCTGCTGATGTAGGCAAGACTAATTGGGCCGGGGTGCCCATCTGTTTCGAAACATCTCGGTCTAGTGCTCGGGGTATCGACGAAAGCAGTGTAGCAGCTAGAGGCCAACGGATGTCAACCGGCAAGGGTTGTAGACGGCATTGCGCTTAGCGAGATGTTCTATATAAGAGCCGCAAGGTGACTGTTTCGAGAACAGATCGCCAACCTTGAGCATTCTCATACACATCCATCCCCTTGGCATCCCATCTTCTCATAACACCTATACCACCCCCCCGAAGAGCCGCGCAGGACCTACAGAGTCCGAGCCATGGTTTCATCACACCCTCATCTCCTCGCCGCCCTCGTGGCCCTAACCACCCTCCTGACACCCCGACCCGCTCTCGCCGTAGAGCCCATCGACCCGTCGCTGTGCCACTGCTTCCTAACGGACGGGACCCGGCCGCGGTACTTCTCGCACCACAAATTCTTCGACTTCCGAAACATCGCGAACCCGGGTATCCCGGCGCCCATCGACGACCGCACGGGCGCCACCAACGCGCCGCTGACCAACGCCTACTTCTCAAGCGCCAACTTCAGCAACACGTGGTCCGTGCAAGCCTGGGCGGGCGGCTCCTCCGACGCCACCGTGTGGAACACGTACTCTAAGAATGACGTGTACATCGCTCGCAACAGCGACGCGAACCCATCCTCAAACACCTACCTAACGCTCCGCACGTACCGGCACGGGACGGGCGACTTCCAGTCGTCGGCCGAGATCGAGTCCGTCTCGTCGAGCTACCAGTACGTGTCGATGCGCATGTACGCGCGGACGCGGGGGGCCTCGGGGGCCGTGACGGCCATGTTCACGTACCGGGGCGGGGCGACGGAAGCCGACGTGCAGGAGGCGGACCTGGAGATCCTGACGCAGGAGGCGAGCAACCAGGTGCACTACACGAACCAGCCGTCGCAGGTGGGCGGCGTGGCGCGGCCCGACGCCACGAAGCAAGTCACGATCCCCGGGTCGTGGTCCGACTGGCAAGTGCACCGGTACGACTGGACGCCGGGATCCAGCGACTGGTACGTGGACGGGACCAGCGTAGCATCGATCCAGTACCAGGCGCCGGTGGACCCGACCACGCTGCTGTTCAACGTGTGGTCCGACGGCGGGAGCTGGAGCGGGGTGATGGCGACGGGGCAGAGCGCCGAGATGCAGATCCAGTGGATCGAGCTGATATACAACAATACGGCTGAACCGTCGCAGTTCGCTCACTGCGCTAACGTGTGTACCGTCGACGTCGGCACACAGCCGGGTGTGCCGGTGCTGCTCTACTCCGGTCCTTAGAGTGGGACCAGATGAATCTTGTCCTTCATTGCCCTCATTCTTTGAGTTCAAGCCACGAACGGTGCAGGCTGTTAGATATGTGCGCGTCAAGGAGCTTTTTTGGTGTGACAAGTGTATGAGACGTGTGTATTGTACTTGGAGTAGCCTACCAGTTGAAACTTCTTGTATATAGCCTAGGGTGACGGATTCATTAATTCGAACTCACCAAACAATGTACATATTCACCTATCCTGATGCCGCTACGAAAGTGATGAATTCGTTACAAGTCCGCCACTTGCTATCGGTAACTGGAAGGAGATAAATCGTGACCCAAAGAAGACTTTACTAACGAACAGGAGGCTTTGAAAATGGCACGTGGAGATCTCTGACCAGAACCCTGTAGCCGTGTAGGATCTATACAGCGAATACTGTCATATGGCCGGATAAACTGAGTTGAATGGTCACTTCTTCGTTCAAAGGCTCTCGACGTCCTTGTAAGCCGAGATATCTTAAACAGACGTTAGCAGAAAACAGTATGGCTGGATCAGCGAGTGTACTTACCACAGTTCTCCGCACTGTCGTGATCGTGATGGGTATGGATTCAACATGTTCAATTGATTGCTCATCGCTACATAACAGTCTTTCCATAGCTACTTAGGTATGCATCCGTTCATCCATCCGTCCTGGCAATGCTTTTGCCTTTTCCGATAACAGAACTCCCAACCTATTTCACGCACACTTCGCGACGCAAAAGATCCATGGGCGACAACATCGTACCACCCGACAAGTGCAAAACAGATGATCTCTAGATAGGGTATCCGAGACGAAAATAAAATATGAAAGGAGATAAAAGAAATATTAAAGCAGATTTCCAAAACCTCCACCAAGCCATACAAGTCCATGCCGATGGATATATATGGAGTTTTCATGGACCGCATTAGTCGTCAGATTTCGTGCCTATGGCGTGACCTTGCCTCATCCTAGTCTTTTCTATTCCTACTTCATTCGCCGACCCCCTTCTACCAATACACCAAAAAGCAAAAAAAGGAAAAGGGAAGAAAGCTTGGTTAAAATCACATCAATCACCCATGGAGGCCATTCCAGCCATTGGGGCAAATGTGTCATAATCTTCGTCGCTACTATCGATCAGGCTGTCCGGACTTTGGACGTTGCTGATGTCGGCGCTGGCCATGCCACTATATGGGTCCCCTGCGGTGCTACTCATTGTCATTGAGAAGAGACTCGGCCGTCTGCCGGCATCAAATTCAATAGCGCTTCCGCTGCGGCTTAATTCCGGCTTCTCGGGGAGTTTCTTCAGCAGGCCGGTTGATATGTCAAGCATTCCCATAGCGAATTCAGTTAGGCCTTTCGATTCGCCAGGCTTACTGCTGACACTCAGTGTCCAGCGGTACTCCCCGAGTCTACGTCGATACCAGTCAGCTTCTTCACGACCAGGAGAGGTAGCCCACAGGAGAGATCCAAACGTTCCAATCAAAGCGAAATTGGTCTTCGAGGCAAAATACCAAAAAGACCGGAGATGTTGAGGCGTCAGCCGGTTAACAAAGTCCATAGCCGATATTAAACGGGCTTTCGCAGCGCTGCGGCAAATATGTTGGACATAAGGGTCAACAGCCTGCGAGTCTGTTTCAAGAGAACGAATAATTCGACGATGAAGAGTTATCTCCGTCGCGAAGTAAGCGAGATGCAGGTATCCAATGCTCGATAACCGGGTGGATGGAGTGCTGCCTGACTGAAAGGAGGAATCCATGCGGATCACAGACGGAAGTGCGGCGTACCATTCTTTGAGCTTCAGCTGGATGGGCTTCGCCATGCCCAGAACAAGATGAGTTCCTTGTGGTCCGGCATTTTTAACATTCTGCATGGCCTCGAGCGTGTAGAATGTCTCGAGGATTTCAGCCAAGACCTGCGTAAGATAGATCATCTGAACGAACAATGTCCGACCTCGTTCGATATCCATCTTTTCCTCTGGATTTTGGTCATCGAGTTCGGCCTCAGGAAAATCGTTCGGCGTTAGAGGTTGGACGACCCAGTTTGAGCTAAAGATATGTGATGGCCGTCCATGAACGAGGGCTCCCCACTTATCCTGCATGTACAGAGCCCAAGCGAGTCTCTTCCTTAATCCTTTCTCCCAAGGCGGGATCTTCCAGTGCGTGCAATCCAGGTGGAGGCCAAGCTCTTGAGCAATTGCTACGAGCTGCGCAGTCGGGGCCCACTGGTCCCCCTCGGGCCGCTGCGAAAGCAGAAGACCAGCCTGCACGGTAGAGAGCTTCGGGCGCCACATGGCATCAGCCAGAGAGGATCGTATTAATCTCTCAAGTTCCCGCACGTTTGGTCGCGGGGATTTGGAAAGCTCCTCCGAGTAGTCCCACCAATTAATTGCAAGGATGTAGACAGCAGCCAGTAGTGGTGGCGAAAATTCCCGGTAATTTCGATCGTATTTCTCGTAAAAGACATTCTTCTGAAGGATAGGAAAGGCAGGATGGACGACTTCAAAGTAAAGGTCAATTAACTTGCGGCCGTATGGCGCGACCAACCGTTCGATCTCGTCGACGTCGTCATATTGGTGTTCATGGCCAGGAGTGGTATTATCAGGTAGCATCAAAAAGGTGTCGCTGTCGCTAACCTTTCTAAGGGTTCCCCGAGCGAGCAGACTCTCATCTTGAGGGTCAAATGGGGAGAGATTGATTAAAGATGGTTCAAAGTCAGTTGTAGGTCCAATGTACTGGCTATATCGATCTTCTTGGAGGCCAAGCGTGCGCTTGAGCAAAGTTGGACCGCCGAAATTAGCCATCTCCTCGATTAAAGAAGTGCTAGCAGTTGTACTTGACAAGCTGGCTTGACGTTGCCGTCTTCTCCTGTTATCAGACCTGCCAGGCGAGCTGCATTGGCCAATCATAAGTCAGCGATTTTTTTCTGTCCAAGAGTCGCTGCAAGGTGATAACGTAAGGTTGGGGGTCAACGGATGAATGAAAGTATCGGTGAGCACTCACCCTCTCTTCCCGTTGCTTTCTTCGGTCGAGTCACGCGCTAACTTTCTTTTACGAGGCTGAGGGCTTTGATTTAAAGAGCATGGGACTCCGTGGACTTGGCAAGATATACAGCTCTCGTCGTCATCCCCGACAACGCACTTAAGTCGTCTTCTTAGACAAGATTCACAAGGGGATCCACCGCCACTTACAGCAGAGTCTGAGTCTGTTGAATCATTACTGTTCATACTATTCAAAGATGCTTCGTGGCTATGCTGGCGACTAGAAAATAGCTGTGAGGGTTTGGGGGCAATGGCAATCGGGGCCGTCCGGGGAAGAGTGCTAAGATTGGACATGACTGAAAATATTAGGCGAATTGAACCTTGCACAGGTACTTGCTTTCCTCGCTGAGGTTGGTTTCGCCGTATCCCTATCGGGGTTCCGCTCAAGTGGGTGACAGATGTCGGCTCACCTCTAGGGCCGAGCTACGAAGTGATGTAATGGCTGGTTCCGGATAGAGGGGGGTGACGATGGGGTAGTCGAATAGAGAGTCTTCAATGGCTTCTGAAGGAACAGGGTCCGCCTGCGGCAATACGACCTCGAATCGTAGCAAAGAACCGCTGATCTCTGTACCCTCCACTGGCGTCCAAGCAGTCCCCAAGGGATGCTTGATAAGGGAGGTTTGGCAAGATAAGGCTGTTAAGTGGCGCTGGCGCGGGAGGCGTCAGGGAGACGCAGGTAAAACCCACGCGAGTTGCCGCGTGCTTGATGACCAGTCCAGGCTGGTGGGATCTGGTTTATCAAAATGAGACCGGGGAAATCAAAAATACCTTAATGCTGGGTCCTGCCGGTTTCTGGTAAAATAACCTTTAGATACAAGCCGCATGCAGACACAAATGGCGCATGCGCTCGTGATTCTTCCGGTCAAGGGACGGGGGCCTAGAATCGCAAAGCCACCGTGCGATAGGCCAGATTAATGTCAATATAATTGCTCTGAGTAGTCGACGCTGAGAATACTAGGTAATGATAGAAGCGAGTATCAGATAAGCTTGGCTTATCTTCGTCATTGAAGTACCAGTTAAGGATATATGATATGAAGTATCTACAGGAGAAACGGAAGTGAGGTAATAGAGCCCATGTAAGTTAAGTAAGACGCAGAGGAGTTTCCGACTAGGTAGACTCGAAGGGCAATGATGATAAGCCGAACAAGGCGGGTCAGACAGGCCTTAACCTAGTTGAAGAGATGGCTCTGCGGCTAACGCTGATGTGCTTCGTTTTTCCAGGGGTTGCCGATCGACGTCAGTTACTACTAGGTAGTCGACCTTTACCGCTAGAACTTGCTATACCAATTGAAGTTGTACAGAATATCCGCAGTGTGATGTTATTCAAGAACCAGCACGTAAAAAAAAACCCAGGGACTATGGTCGAGGAAAGCAAATGACATGTCATTTGGCTTGAGAACGAAAACCAAACCAGCGAATTATAATGGAGCAATTGATAACCCAGAGATAAGATTATCTTTGATAGAATGACAGAAAATTAATTGTAATAACGAGAGTTTTCGGGAAAGACTTCCATGAAGTTAGATCAGAGTATGCACCTTACCCGTGTTAGCTCGTGCTATGTTGAAGATACTTGTGAGGAACCTGGAAGGGGTAGAGACAGCCTCAACTCGAGATGGTATAGCGAGGGATGATGAGGGGCGGGTTGACTAATGAGGTGGAGCGGATTGCGCTGAAAGCTAGCAGAAGCTAGCGATTACGTGAACGGCCAAGGCGCACATGGGATCGGAGCCTGGGGTACCGTAGTCGTACTGAATACTTATGCGGTCTGATCTAATCTTTGACTTTAGGGTTGGAAACGATAAATTAGGGGATTCAGGGACAGGCTTTGGCCTGTTCAAAATGGCAGCCATTACCAAATAGAAAAGATGCCTTTGGTGGAATACGGCTAGTAGCGCGAATACATTTAACGTAATCGTTCGACTATCCCGAATCGTGCAGGGTTCCTTAGGGTTCCTTGGGTAAGAAAGAACGACAGAGAAGTGGGACAGAATTGGAACAATTAGGTACAAAAATGAAGAATTGGAAAGAGCGAAGTTTTGTCAATCTCGGGTATAACAAGAAGCAGGAAGTCATGTAGGACAACTCAGTCATCCGGATACGGAGTCTTGGGCGCGTAAAAGGTACCTATCTAGGTAGTTTTATTCATCGCATTTCCATTTATTAATTTTCATCTATTACAAATCGCAATTCGGGACACACAGTATGTGTATAGAGTTCAAAGTTGTCGAAAATGTGCAGATGTGGTTGCTTATCTATTATACCTGGGGTGGTTATATAGTACAGTAGTGGGCTGGTGGGATGGAGAGAGATCTTTTATGGTTGAAGGGGTTGGGTAAGGGTAACTAAATAATGTAAATCGCCTTACCTATTTCTCGGTATGTCTTTTTTACCACTCGGTTAGGCAGGCATATGACAATTCATTTCTGAGTCCTATTTGACCCAAGGGAAAGGTAAAACACCGTTGAAGAATGCTAACTTAAATACTTACCAACATATAGGTTAGAGGTACTCTAATGCAAACAGTGCTTATAAAAATCGGATACACAGATGATGCACGTTCGTACACAAGGCTTATCTTTTTTTTTTCCTTTAATTCTTTTCCCCTACAGTACGCATCAACGCATCACGAGCTTCTCTCGGCTGCAAGTCAGCAAGCAGCATTCCGGAGGATTCGGTTGCATTATCGGAAGAACCAATGAATCTAGCGTTAGCGTCTCACAACTAGAATGAATTATGTCACCATCTCGGCCCTAATAGGGCATGGCATTTCTTGGGGACGTCACCGCATCGTCGGTAAAAGAGGGAAAAAGAGACAAGATGGACATTTAGAAACTCGCTCTAATTTTGATCTGACGACCCCCCTGTAACCATACCTCTGCACCTATTTACCTATTTCTGGGTCCCCCACGATCCACTATCAGCCACCATCTATCTCCCGCCTATGATCTCGCTCCCCGCGTGCCAGTACCCAGTCCGGTGAGCGTGCGATCCCGCTGTGGCTTGCGAGGGCCGATGCAGAATTGCTTTTTAACCTACCCTTGCCGCAGCCTGCGGGACTCGAGACGTCAGCGTAGGGTTAACTCGGACATACGACATAGATGCCCAAAACAGCCGCCGACTCCATCTTGTTGCATCACCGTCAAAACACAGGACAGTTCATCGCTGTCTCGTGATGCGCTGTTACTATGTGTGGCCAACTTTACGGTGGATGAATGAGAAGCACAGCCCCGGAACTTTATCCTATACCCATGCCCGCAGAAGTCCTTACAGTAGAGCCTCTTGGCGCTAAGGTACCGGTGCAGTGATGATGTGGAGAAATAGAAGAGTCTCAAGTCTAGGGGACCAAAAGAAAACAATCAGTAATTCCATGCAGGAATGTTGAATTAGTAAAGGAGGCTCACATGTGCAACACATGTGCAACATTGGCACATCTGTAAGTCGGTGCAATATGGGTTAGTGCTAATGACAACATCCTATAGGAATGGCCACCGTCTTGCCCTTCCTGCAATTACAACGAAGACCTTCTATATAGGTAAGGATCTCGTAGTACTCGATCACATTTTGAGAATGCGTCCACTATCGACCCATTACTGGACTTGGATGGTCATGTTCGTGGGGTTACATATTAACGTTGGTCGAGGCCGGCCTATGAGGTTTCAATACTCAATTTCTCCAAATCATCGGACATAACCACTTCAACATATCAACCTCTTCAGCAACGCGTCTTCTACCAATGTCTACGAATCGACGGCTCGGCCCATCTCTTGGGCTTCTTGGCTTTCCTCGGCAATAAATATCAATACGGAAAGCCGGCTCCAACCCCAAAACCATACAATATTGATGAATATCAAAGGTGAGCCATAATAAGGCCACTCCTCAATAAGCGAAGCAAATGGGTAGCCTTACTATTAATCTATCTCGGACATACTCTCTCTAACTTCGTTTATTCTATTTTGAGATACTGTTTCAGTAATATTCAATAGAAACAGGACAGAAAAAGCCACCGCTCCCCTATAGCCCCGGAGGGGAAGAATTGAACGATACTTATCCGGCGTACGTTTACCAGAGCAAAACTATCTTCTTATTACGTCTCAGTTTTCTCGGTATCATTAAATGAGGACATATTAATTGAACTGCATATGGATAATACGTAACTCTTTGGACGGCATGAATCGAACATGTGTAACAGCAAGCCGACACACCCGGCTTGAGAAAATGATGTATTTGATTATCCCACGATAACACGTCTTCTCTTCTGCCTGTTTTACCTAACGATTACGTGTGACTTTCGTTGATGTCCTACTGCCTCTAAGACAGGTCATTTTGTCTTATCGGTCTGGAAAAGCTGTTTCAGAATATTCAGCCCCAAGTTGAAAAGGGTTGTGTAGGACCAGGACGAAGAAAAGGATGGCTTTCGGGGACAGCCTGGTAGCAGAAGAATATCCGCGAGAATAGATCTCATCGCTCTTCCATCAGCCGATAGAATGCAAACGTTTGTTATCTAAGATTGTGTTCTACTGTTTATACCGATAATACACGAAAAAAACCTTAAGAAAAGAGCGTGTAATAGCCCACGCTATTTTTGAGCATCCAGAGATATCACTGGCTACAGGGTGCCAGATAAGCCAGCATTATCGCGCTGCAATCACTATGTCTTGGCTAAGCAGGCCCCAATACCTTCTGGGAGGCTCTGAAATAATGATCGAAAAACAGAAAGTCATTCTCTCGAATAGAATAGTAAAATGGTTTGAGTTCGCCTGAATTGACAAAATGAGCATTTCATTAACTCCGAGCTGCATACAGGGCATCAGAAGTAAGAGGAAAGGATGCGATAAGGTATCCCTGAAGTGGGAAATTTCATTTCACGCCGTATCTCATGAAGAGAGATAAGGCCAAAGGGGAGCCTATCATTCGATCAAAACATCAAATCGGATCGTCTCCTCTGCATGGGAACTGTTTCTTATCAGGGTGATCATTATAGTACAAATATCAGACAAATCGAGAAGTTCGACTCAGAGTAGTACTTAATCTTATCATAGCAACTATTCCGTCTGTCTTATGACAAGTGTCTTTGATTTGCCCTAGAACACACTATTGTATCCGCGAAATTATTAGAACCGGTATCTCCAGTGAACCACGATAGAACCAGTGTGCTGAGACATTGCTATTTCATCGATTCAAGCATGGACCTCTTTCTGTGATTGCGGCTGAATAATTGACGGTAAAAGACTTCTCTCTTCCTATAACAGTGAGCACCAAGGATGAATACAACCCACGCCATCTTGCTTGGACAAACGTTCTTAGATTTAGTGTCCATACACCAGGAAGTCGTAGTCGGATAACTAACGAATAATTGTTGCCCAGATCTCCTATCCCCAGCAAATGTCCTTCCAAATCTAAGAGAGCGTTTTAGTGTCTAAGACACCGAGGAGCCATCCGAAATATCGAATCCACGATTCCCCTTCTCCGAACGAACCGATCCTTAGTAGCGTCTATACCAACAATGCCTCTCTTTCCCCTCTACCGCGGGCAGCCTGTCTACGACGAGCAGGAATGCAGCTCCGATCAAGGAACGAGTTGGTGAGGTCATGGTCATTATCGAGTATATAACCGATCCAGAAGAACACCGTCATCGACGCCACGAGCAAGCCGGTGTTTTTGAACATCTTAACTGGAAATTCGAACCCGGACACACCAAACATGATAACGACGAACAACCATCCGTATACTGTGAATACTGCAACTACGGTCGGCATTTGAAGAAACTGGAGGATTATTACGAGGGAAAACCCCAAGAGCGCAATAACCTGAATTACCCAGGTAACAGGATGGCTGATTCCCTTCAGGTTCGGCGGAGAATAGCAGAAGAGAATACCGACGCACATTGCGTGTATGCCATATAGGAATCCAAGGCAGTACTTTCTCGCGCCGGGATAAGGACAGTCATCTCCGGGACAGCAAAAATACCATTCTTGTTGGGTTTCCGTGTAAGGTGGGAGTTCGTCGTCCATGGTAGTTTGTGTGCCAACTGGTGCAGTTTAATTCATAGATCGCGTACTTTACCGGTCTCGTGATTGTATAATGGGGGAGTCAGAGACTGGTTGGCTGGGAGCAGTGATGGATGATGGATACGACTTTGAGGACGACGTAAGGCAAGCGATCAGACCAAGCTCCTCAAAAATATAACAAGGAAGCGCGATATATTTATGAACAACATTTGGGCGGTCACTTGTTACGATGGTGTTAATAAGGTTTCGATGGTTTAGTCTTATTTATGTCTGGTAGCGGGTTCGAACTTGCCCTACTTTATATATCCATCTAATCTATTCCTCTTAGTTGAAATTCTTGTGCCTAGCTAAGGTACACAAGGTTTAACCATTCAGGGGCTGTGACCTCCTCGAAGGCAAATACACTTAAGTGCATCAGAAAGCTTCGGCTAAGTTTCAATAATATCCGCCAGTCCCAACAAATCTATCACTAGGAGTAGTCATCCGAACCTTAAAGGGACCTTCATATATAAGGGATCCAACACACGCCCGAGAGCATCAAATACACTCAAGTTCGTACACCACTCGACCACTTGTTCTACCTATCATCGCTTGAGGCAGGTACCAACAGACAAGCCATTAGTTGATCAGCATATTCCACTTCATCAACCCATGTTCCGAGTTAAATACGAAAACCGCCTACATACTCAAAAAACTAAACCGCGAAGTACCCATCTCGCTTCTCTTCGAAACCGTCAGTCCACCGCCCGGTTCAAACAGACAAGAAATACCATGTCAACCACCAAGGTCTATTCCCAAGACCAGGCGATGAACATAATTTTCACCCTCTTCATTGCCTTGCTACACATAATAAGCACCAGCGGCCTATACGTCTCGTCCTACTTATCCGAATTAGTAGCCGTTACGCTGGGGCAGTTTTAAGCAATAATCTCTGGCCCTGTTCTGGCAAGCCTAGCATGATGTGTAGGCCGCTCTGTGGCTCGTTGGCCGCGGTGCTGTGGTTGGAATGGGCGATCGTCGAGTCCATTTTTGGTGAGGAGAACTACCTTTGGGGTCCAACGATCGCATGGGGGATGATATGGTATTGGTGCGGGTTCGCGCTTGAGTGGAAGACGGGCTACTGTTACAGCTTCGTCGAGGTCGTGGCTCGGCTTACGGAGGCTGATTGTGCGTAGGAGCCGCTAAGACTAGGTATATAAGGAGAGGATACCTACTTCGTCGTTATAATATGGGCAGGCATATAAGCGTGTATATTTCGAGCCTACGAGTAGCGCCGTTGCATCGTAGCTAGCAAGGGAAGAGCTGTGTTATGAGCTGCATTTCACAACTTAGGAGCAATCATCGCTGAAGTAGATAGAGTAAGTGAGCACGTTGCTCTCATATGTCGGAATACCATGTATATACTATCAACAAGAGTTCTTTTCGCGATAACATTACTGTCTTATATCGGATAGGTGCCATGGTATGTTAGCTATAAAATACGCGTAAGAGTATATTGACAGTTATGTTGATAGATGTTATAATATATATTCCATTCTAAGGCTTACTATATCTTAGCCATTGCAGTGATGAGTCGGGCAAGACGACGTTATATCAATCAGTTCAGAAGCTGGCAATAGCAAGTGAACTGAACTCATAAACCGTTAGAGAGCCGGCTTACCAATGACTACAGAGTGTCTAGAGGGTAGCCTTTAATGTAGGAACCTACCCCTAACGTACAAGGTAGCTGGTGAACAAATACCTTAAAGGATTCTTTCCTACCACATGTTGGTGCCTATTTTGAATTAGAATGTAGTAATCGCCATTATTTATCTTTCGTGATGTTTTGTTTGAGGCTAAGCCTCGATAACGTCCACGTGATGGATAAGTGGTAGGCTCGTATCCAACGTGGAAAGATCTAATGCTGTAGAGGAAAGTATTAAATAAGTGCGTAAACCCACCACAGCTGGGTCGCAGGATTTGTGCAAAAACATTACCAATTACTAGATGCTGTTGTTATATTGTGCCATTAATGTGTATGCGATCCCCTTGAGTTTCTCCAGACTCGAGTCATGCCCTACCACAAACGCCCAAACATGCACTTAAATCACTCCTGACTTGCACTGAGATCCATGCTCTTGTCCCAAAGATTTCGCAAAATTGCAGCAACACCGTCGTCTTCTCCATCAGCGTAACTCGACCCGCTTATCCGGTCATGGAGCCTTTCCTCCTCGCCCTCAAAGCTAGAGTTCGCCCCGTTCGTTCGTATTGAGGTCCCCGTTCGTGGCGTTGTAGGCCGGGACTTCGCCCGCTCTGTAAGGCTCTGGCTTAGGCCAAGGCGACTTGTGCCGCTTAGGGCTGACATCCTCTTCTCATTCGCTGATCTATTACTTCTGTTTTGGTTGGGTATATGCTGGCTTTTGTTTACGCCAGGTAAGTGTGATAGCCTTGTTATTGAACGAGTGATGGGATTCTGATACCGCCGAACTACGAGATATTCCATACCAGTACGCTCGAGCATCTTGCCTATACGCGGATCCCGATTATCGTAGCCACTACCACCAACTAAGGGACTTGCGCCCACAACTCCAACTCCACCGACGGTTTGGGCCGGTTCGATAGACGAGCTTGCGCGTTGAAGATTCAGTTTCTGCTGCGTGCGCGACTTTTCTGCTGGTGCTGCCTTGTACACCGACCTGCTTGTTCGTGGTGCTAGAGCGCTATCACTCTCGTCATCGCTTATTGATGCCCGATAGTTCTGGTTGAGGTCACCGAGCGACTGAGGCCGTCGTACACCTTCGGACCGGTGACTGGACGTTCGCGGAGGTGCATAGAATGACCCACTGTCTGTATTTGGACCGGAGCCGGGTCCAGAGCCATTAACAAAACGAGAAGTGAGCTCTTCCTGTCCACTGCCTACCACCGTGGTATTTTTGGGTGTTCCAAACAGGCTTGATGGATCGCGGCTCACTTGAGACTCGGGCGAACCCGAGTGGTGGCGCACCGACACAGTCTCGGTGGACATCTGGGGCGGTGCGCTAGCTGATGCTGTACGTTGTAATAATCGAGATGTTAGGTATTGGTTATGTTGAGCTGTTTCGAGACCCGGTGAGGATCCTTGTTTGCGGGTGGAGGCGTCTTCGCGGGGAGTCTCAGGCCGTGAATTATCCCGACTATGCGGTGCTTTTCCTGCAGATTGTTCACTACTCACAGCCGAACCGCGTCTTGATAGGTAGGGTGAGGCAGATGCGCTTGCGTCCACCCACTCGTCTTCTTGGTCGCTGCCAAGATCGAAATGGACCTGACCCTTTGCGCCTTTTAATTTGTTGACTTCCTTGTGGGACGAAGATCGCTTGAGGTTTGTGGCTGATTTAGGTCGCTTTCCTATTTCCACATGAGATCGATTACGCTTCAAACTCGACTGGGAAGAGTTCTTCTTGAGGTTAGAGGATGACGGGTCGCGCTGTAGCTTTACGTCGGAAGTGGCGCGACGTTGTGATTCGGCGACCATAGGCGTGCGTTCAGGGGAGGGAGAGGGTCCTCGTCGTGTTAACTTGGCCGTGGATGCAGCGTGATGCTTGTGCAAGCCTTTGGATGATGGTACGCGGGCGTGGAAGCGTCCGGTGGCTCCTCCGCCTACAACGTGTTTTTGTGGTTTAGATCGGTGGTGTTGGTGGTGGGATGCATGGTCGCTAACTTGGGAGTCGCTGTCAAGACGGTTGGCGGGCGGTCGTTTTGATTGGGTAGTATTGGCGGCAGGATTATCGCTATCCTTAGCCATAATACGTATAATTTTGCTTATTTCACGCCTACTACAAGATTCCGTCCGTCAGCCAGAGCAGTTTCAGCTGCCTGAGTGGGCGTGGGCGTGGGCGTGCGTCTCCGTCGGTGTACAGCTAGACGGGCTGGGGTGAGGGGTCCCCCGGGGATAAGGTCTCGTTCGGTCTGGATTTTTGGAGAAGGATTGATAGGAGAAACTGGACGGCTGGAGGTGTTGTGGCGTGCTAAGTATCGCCCTGTAGTATCCTGGAGGTATTGTACATACAATACAACACAACGAATGTACCGTACAGTATGACAAGATAGGTGTATCGGTGGACTGGTCGAGTGGCTTGATAATTGTCTCGGATCGCTTCTGACTGGACTGCTGGACCGCTTGACTGCTGATGATCCCAGCTCGTCTGGATGAAGGTAGCTAGTATTACGAGATGGTAGTATTAATATGTGCAATGGAAGATCAAGTAACGTGCAGCGCATGCAATGCAGCTCTGTTAGTGTAGCTAGTTTTATGTCCACTACTACGGTAGCTGCCAACGATGCTGCGCAAAAGGAGAATTAAGAATCCTGGTATGCGCAAGAGGACGCGAAAGGAATTGGTGATCGTCGGGAAAGAAATGAAGAGGATGTTGAATTACCTAAGATTGATGTCTACGAGGAGGTATCCATCGATAGTGGCGCACTGTTCGCAGCGACGACTGAGTTAGAGTTTAAGCTGTTCCCAAGACAGACTAAGATATTTTCCTATCCGGCCCGATCATCGGATCCGGAAGTAGCGTCCATTGGAACTACAGTATATATTTACATTGAAACTCAGGACCTTCCTTATGTATGATTCTACATAATACCTACATGAGGTAACGAAGCTATACATATAACTTCCATTTATCCGCTCTGTATTTGATGTGCACATTGCGTAGTGACGCGCACAAATCAAACATAAAGAGGTTCAGGTTTCACAAGTTTTCACTAAGTAGCGGTGAGTCTTCCTACTCGGGACACCGATTGGTATTGTCTCTCAATTCCCACGTTTGATAAGGTATGTAGCAGTCCGGGTCATTCCGAGTGAACCTCAGGTCGTGAACAGCATTGAACGCGGGGTTTGCACTAGCCCTACAATGTAAACCGAATAAAGCAAAAGCACTGACTGTTCCTATTCTTCTACCCACCTGACATACGCAACTGCCATGGAACAGGTTGTTTCCAGTCTTCAGGCGCTCTTGCCCCAGATTAAAAACATCAAACAGTAACGTATGGATTCGGCAAGAAACACGAACAGGGGATATGGTTGGTACCATACTTACGTACTTTGTGGGGTCTACCCGAGCTACCCCGTATTTCCTCTTTTGGCATCCCAAGTTTTTCGATTTCAAGTTTCCATCTTCAAATCTTATTATGTACTTTAGCAATGCTGCCTGTTTTCAAGACCACACACATACTGCCGGTTGAATAGAGCCTCATTTTATATGATCTACACATACGTGTACTACATCTATCCCTTCTACGGACATGATCACGGGTATAGTATATTGCCTGTAAATCCTGATTCAGCGACTCCGTCAATATGGAACGAACTCTCAAATCTCTCGAACACGTCTCGTCACAGCGCGTTGCGCTCGACCCTCATGTCCGGGTAATTCCAAACGACAAGTGTCAATTTCGGTAGTGTCAATCGCCTATGTTGCTTGAGATAAAAGAGTGCTTAGAGTATCACTTCTCGACATTTTATCTTAGATCTCTGTAACTTGAATTAAAGACGAGTTGCAATCAACTTATTAACAGGCATCTTGGCAACCTAGCCCTTGAGGTACCATCGACATGGGCTATTATGAAACTAGCTTCTACGCCCTACTCGCCATCTGCGCGGGCCTGCTTGCTTCTCAGCCTACGCGGCGAAACGAACTAAAGAAGCAAGCAGACTCGCGCAAGCCGGTATCTCGAGACGACAAACATCCCGAGGCGGATTGGTACAAAGTCTACGCGCTTGTCATGGGTGCTGACTGGGTTCAAGTGTGTTGTACTAGGAGAGTTGTCATTCGTCATACTTAATTAACTAACCGGCGGCTTCATAGGGACCATATCTCTACTCCCTATATCGCGATGAACATGGACTTTCTGAGCGGCTCGTGTCCACTCTATTCGCTACGGGCTTCTTATCCGCCGCCATCAGCGCCTACTTCATTGGGGCATTAGCAGACAAACATGGCAGGAAAGCTGTTTGTATGGTATTTTGCCTGCTTTACGCAATGTCTTGTTTTTTCACCGTCATCCCAACCGTCCCTGTACTCTTCTTAGGTCGCATTCTTGGTGGTATTAGCACCAGCATCCTCTTTAGCGTCTTCGATAGTTGGATGGTGACCAATTTCCGCGAGCGTAAACTCGTCGAGGATGGATGCGACTTATCCAGGACTTACGCCACCACTAGTATCGTCAACAGCCTCTCGGCCATTGTAAGTGGGGTTGTCAGCGAATGGCTCGTCAGGGTGACTGGGACCAAAAAGATCCCCTTTTTACTGAGTGCTAGTCTCTTGTGGTGGGCCCTTCAGATTATCTGGGCTCATTGGGTACGTGTTACTTATCTCTATTAGTTAAAATCACATTGTTGACAGGTAATAGGTCGAAAACTTTGGCACCAAGACCGCGGAATCAGCAGAGGCCCCCAAGAAGTCTAATCTCTGGTCAACCCTGAAGCAACCGTCGATCCTGGCCCTTGGTTTTGCGTCAACCATGTTTGAAGGGTCTATGTATCTTTTTGTTTTCTTCTGGACGCCTACCATCAAGTCTGTTCAAAAGTCCGCCGGAGAGCTTCCTTACGGATACATTTTCTCAAGCTTCATGGCATCCTCGATGGCAGCCGCGTTGATATTCAACATTGTCATGCAAAAGCGGCCATTTAAGTACTCTCGTCTTCTAGTTGGCATCCTACTTGCTGCCAACTTCTGCTTCGTCAAACTTGCCGGTCCCAAAACAGAAGATGCTACCTTTTGGCTATTCTGTCTCTTCGAAGCTTGTGTTGGCATGTATTGGCCTTGTACCGGCTATCTAAAGGGTCACCTCGTGGAAGACGATATTCGTGCCAAAGTTTACAGCATTCTCCGCATCCCACTAAATATCTTCGTTGTGCTATCGCTAGCAATCGCCGGGGATAGCAAACAGTTCACCAAAGTGTTCTCGGTGTGCTCGATGCTGTTGACAGCATCATTTGGTGTAGTCTGGGCAGCTAGTTTGAAAGAGAATATGCCCTGAGACGGCATGCTCAAAATATCTCAAAGTCATTTACTTTCGGAGATTTTCCACTTGCATTCAGCCCGGGAGTCAACATTCTTTTGAGGCTCAAAAAGTTTATTGCATTTCAATCCAGCTGTTGGATCATTAGTGCAAATATCATCACATACCATTTCAAAGAACCCTTGTCGGTCACGCCCCTTACCCCTATTACTTACTGTTAAATATACTTGGGTCAGGTTTCATATGATATCATGCAGTCGGCCAGCAGTCCACAGAGTTTACGGTCACAGCAAACCTCTAGAGGGGTCTTGATGTCGGCCTCGTCGTCTAAGTATCATCGTCATCACTGTCTTATGTATAAGTATCGCAGAGCTCTCTCTCACATACGGTTGCGATAACTTCCGAGTGGTTTACTGCTGGGATTCAGGGGTTGGGGTACAGTCTACTTACCAAGACATTGAAATAGCCGGTTAGCCCCAAATTGGACGCCCACAGGGATATAAATAAGGCTCCAAAAAGGTGGTAGGGTGCAGATCAGGTCGAGAGCCAAGTCGGAAGGATCACTACTGGTGATTTTCAACTGCGATCATCATGAACACTTTTTATGAGAAAAATCACGTTGTGTGTACCTCTTTATATATAGGAACATAAAAGTAAAAAGATAACTATAGCGACGTCGCAGGTTATTACAGCCGTTTACTTCTTTACTCGCCCACCGGGCACTTCCGCTTAATAGACTATCCCCCCCTTTTTTTATACAACTGGTAACTAATTCTCCTCTTAGTCCTTTCCACGACTGTTCCACTATAAGGACCTCCTCTATTACTCCATTACAATATGAGCCAACACTCTGGAGGGCCACGCGCTTATTAAAATTTCATACTACATCCAGCTTTGTGCACAAAAATTGAGTATATCCGAGATCTACTAATTATTCAGAAGCTGGAATCAGCACGCGGTATTCTTCCTAAGTAACCTACGACATGTCTTAGAATGCTATTAGAAACCCATTGGAGTCAGCTGTAATGTAGGCAATGCGCAATATAACTCGATATAACCAATCAAGGCCCCTAGTTGATACAACGTGGAATAAGATCATACTTTATCGTTCTTGGATGGGATAGGGTTTGTGTCGATAAATTTACTATATACCTGAGTAAGCCATGCATCAAATTCCTTGTTTGCTCATATTTAATGTATATAGGAGTTGGGTACGACGTATTTCTGCTCTTTCACTAACGGCCGTATTCTTGTTCAAGAACGCCAACTACATGCAGCCACTACACTCCTTCGGAATCCTTTTAGGACTGGGATCAAGGAACATAACAATAATAATAGACAACCAGGTATGCAGCTCCTACTCCACCAAATAGAGCACGAGGACTTCGAGATAGATACAAGGATCCATTAACGCGGTCATTAGACGACTAACGCTGTCCTATTCTCAATATGAGCCATGCCTCTCGGTCCCGGAAATTTGAGCCTCTTAAAAGCCGGCGCAGAGTCTAGAATCTTAAGCACGCACGCTACGCTAGCCCGGTCAGCGCATGAATAAGATTAAGGCTATGTCCGCCTGCTCGAGCTACACCAACCAAAGCGACGGGAAATCAAATACACCGCATTAAGTTTCCCTCTTTTTCTCTTTTTCTCTTTTTCTCGTTTAATCTGACTCATCTCAGCCACGACTGCTCACCTTGGGTACCTACCCCTATCCTTCATGCGCGCGACATTAAACCTCCTAATTAACTCGAATCAAATTCTCTTTAGACCAAAAAATCCCTTCCATGAAGTGGCATTCCTCCGCGTTCTAACGTACCTAATGACCTGCCTACCTAGACCAACATATTATTAGCCCAGGATTGCCCAAGCACACGGCGCGACAGGCGCGCCAGCGTTCCCCCGGTCGAACAAATCAGACGAAGCGAGGTCGCATCGAGCCGACTCGCCGGAGCTAACCTCAGTTAGGTACTTCGGTAGTAAATGGCCCCCCTTTTTAGTGGCTTTTGGGCTCAGGTAATGAAACCATCGAACGAGCTCGAACATTACAGCCCTACGAGATTTTTGCTCAGCTGGTTCAGCACGGACAATTGATTCATTTGCGTGTCAGCCAAGAGAAGGCACTTGGTTGGTTCGTTACCGATTAACAACGCTGATAGGGTGGAGTTCCACAGCGCATTCTCAGTTTTGAACTCTACGTAGGTGACCATCCGTCTAAGTGTCGCATAAAATCTTGACTCTAAGTAACTTCATCACAAAAGATGTAGATAGAAATATAGGTAACTACAAAATCGCTGCTGTAAATTTTTTATCTACGTATTGGTATCATGCATTGGATGGCAGCAAAGCCACAAAGCGTACAAGATCCCTCCCAATCCCACATATATATATAATATCACTCGTCCTCAAACAACCTTTGCTCGGATCCCATCTCTTCCGCTTCCCTGTACGTGCAAATCGTTCCGATGACTGACCTAACTCGTTTCGCCAGAGCACCACATGAGCTGGCAGGCTGTTGGGCGTCAAGCCCCTAGGCGACCGGGTAACCATGAACCGTAATTATAAGCAATACTATGGATGTAAAGGGATGAATCAACGTAAAAAGGTCGTCGAGTTCTGCATATGTTCAAGGGATCGTCAATAAGAAGTGAATATAGCCGGTTCATCATCGTGGAAACCACAGATCACCGATTGCCAATGCCGAAAAAAGACTCCGTCTTCAAAGTTCCACATCAAACACTCTACAACATGAAAGCAGCCAACAGGCACGCACCCAGAGCAGCGCCGCTGAAGCCAGCTTTAAGAGCACCATTGGTGCCGGGAGCACTGGTTTCGGTAACCGGAGCGCTACCGCTGGAGCTAGAAGCGGCGGTGCTGTTAGTACCGCTTGGTGAAGTAGTTTCGGAGGCGGAAGAACCAGCGCTGGAAGAGGCCGAGGCGCTGGCAGTAGAAGAGACAGAAGTCGCCAAGGTAGTCTTGGAGCTCTCCGAAGTCTTAGTGGCAGAGGAAGACTCGCTCGACTTGGTAGCCTTGGCGGTGGTGGTGGCAGAGGCAGAGCTGGAAGAGGAAGACGTATCATCGCTGCTGCCGTCTCCAGTTACAACCTTGATGCTCTGGTAAGAACCATCGGAGCCGTCAGCCCAGACGTACTTCTCGGCGCCCTTAACGCCATTGCTGTAGTCGTTGATGGTGATGGACTTGTAATGGGCGATGAAAGGAGCCTGGCTAAAGTCGGTCTTGCCACCAGCCCATTGGACAGTACCCTCAGGAGCATCAGAGCGACCAGCAACCCAGGTACCAAGCTTAATCTGCATAGGAGTCTGGGGGAATCGAGTGCCGCCCTTAGCATCGGCATACTTCAATTCTCTGACCTGGTTACCGTTGATGTACCATCGGACATAGTCCTTGGTCCAGTCGATCGAGTACGTGTAGACATTGTCCTGGGGGTCGGAGACCGCGTGGTAAGCACCTCGGTCGTAGGTAGTTGTGTCTCCCTTGCCGAAGTAGTTGGTCTGCACCTGAGCCTTGTCACCACCAAGCCACTCCCAGTCGATTTCGTCGAGGTCGTCGGATTGTAGGACGAAGCTAGTAACAACACCCGTACCCGGCGCGGCCTGAACCTGTACATCGATCTTGCCGAAGAAAATGTACTTGGTGCTGGTAATGGTAGGGGCGTCCGTCTCCTTGTTGATAGTGAAAACAGCGCCATTGCTGTCGTAGGTGAGCTTGGTTCCATCAGCGGCCTTGAAGATGTCGCTTGCTCCCTTGGTAAAGTCCACAGAGACAGTGGAGCCGAAAGCAGGGTCGTCAGGGCACTCTAGCCTCAAATGTTAGCAATTGGAGCCATGGGATGGTTTTGCTGAAGTGGTCATAACGCACTCTTCTTGGTAGGATCACAGTCGGTGTGGGTCTGGCCCGCAACCAGCTGGGTAGCTGCCAGAACCACCGCAGTGGTAGACAGGAATTTTGCAAACATTGTTATTGTTGATCTGAAGCGAGTGGATATCTATGGATTGCTCGTCTATCTCTTGTCTATAGGGATGAGGGGAAGACTTGCGAAGTAGGGTCGGTAGGAGGAGGGGGATTATTAAAGGTGAGTATCAAACTAAGGGTTGTTCTGTTTTTAACGAGAGACAGAAACTGTGGATAAACGAAAGAGGTCGGCCCACGCAGTATACGTAAGACAAACACAGTGAGGAGAGGAATGCGCGTTGGTTGAAAAACGAAGGTGTGGGAATAATAGAAGAAAGGGGATTGTCTGCAGGGAAGAGGGAGCATCTTGATTTTATTTACGAGCCAACCGCCGAGTAACCAGCGCTTTCCAGCTTTCCATCGAATATCCTTACTTCGTTCTTACTCGTTCTTGTCGCGGCCCTGCCAATCCTGTGCGCCGAGACTACTCTTTTGGGTAGGTAGGTCCCCTTACTCCCCTGTCTAGGAAGTCCAGACTCGAACTGAGTGGCTAGACTATAGGTGGTTAGACCCGAGACGACCGAACAGGGAGTGCACCAGATTTTGTGGCTCTGCTGAAGCCGCCTGACCAATCAATCGTAGCAATACGCTAAAAGTCCTTACAAGAAGACAGGGATAAGCACCGAGCTGCGCCCCGTCATCTTTCATCGTGATAATCCCCTGTTCGTATCCCAGGGTCCATCAATGGACCACAGTAAATGGGAGATCGTATCACCCCATTGCCCATTTTCCCCAAGAAAGTGACGTTGCACGTCCAGAAATTTTTACGATTGACCGATAATCGTAACTTTCAGTGCTCGTGCTCATGTGGATAATGAAAATCAATAAGTGGATATTGTTAAAGATGATAAAGAAAAGATAAAAGACGCAAATGACAGATGACATAACATGTTTATGTTGCGCATTTATAGTGTACCATACTGTCGGGGATAGATACACGACAGTACGGTAGATTGCATCTGCTTGTGTTTACGTCTAACCTAATAAAGAGACAAAATAAAATCAATAAGGGGAACTGGGTCCGGTCTGTTAAGTCATTAAGCACGCTAGGACTACCTATCCCATTTGAGTGACAGGCAATAGTGCTGTGCCGCTCCTTGGGTTAATGGGACAAAACCATTGATTGTTGTCACGAAGCGAATCGCAAGCATCTTTGGAAAGAGTCATTCTGGATTAATTAACTGCGCCAATAAGCCAAGATGTCAGGCGCCAAGCAGAAATCTACTCCATCAGCCCATTTTGAACTCCAGGTAACAGCCTTGTAATTGTCTGAATATGGGACTCTACTATCGTTGCTATGGGGTAAAGCAGCAGGGATTGTATCATTTCAACTGGAGTCGCTTCAATATCTTCTTCGCTTGTTCGCTTCGTGCCGAGGGACATGGCGCTTTCCAAACCAAGACAGACTATGCTCAATGTGTATTTTGGCCTTTTTTTACGGGTATACGGCAGCTACAGCGTCGTACCAACTCGGCTAGTACTTTTTTTGCGCCAACCCTTAAGCTGCATAAGGGTCTTTTCTAGTGGCCACGTCCAGTGGTAATTTATGCCAGGTACGAGCAAAATGCGCAGAAGAAGCAGGGATCTTGCAGGTAGCTAGTGAATGAACTCCAGGCCTAGCGCATTAATTAGGTATTCTAAAAGGCGATAAAGCAAAAACCGTAATGGAGAAAAGGACCATGCTATAGACGCCGATATGACTGCATGGAATAGGCTATCAGAATCTCGTAACAATTACAACGGTATCCATTCAGTATCCATCGGGCGACCAAATTTCGTGTTGTCAGCACGTTGTCAGCCATCTGGAATAATATTGCCCAAAATGCATCATCACATTAGTACACTATTGAGGTAAGCGACATCAATCTCATCGAACACAAACAGCCCCCAGCCCCCCATCAGCCCCAGCAGTCTGAAGATCCCAAGAAGACCCCTCCGCGATTCTCCAGTTCAAGTTCCACCACATCAGCACAGATACCGTACACACGCATATCGGTCGTGCGTCAAAGATGACGCATGAAGCCCAGCAACCGTCCTACCTATAATGGCATCTTGTACAACGTTTCAAACACTATGCTTGAAACAACCCGACTGTGTCAATCAATCCCCCGACTCCAACTCGGCGTTTTCATCAGAAGGAGCGCTGTCGGTCGGCCAACTTCAAACGCCGTCATGACTCAAAAGGTTATAGAACCAACACAAAGAGCTGCCCTTTTTTTTCTTTAATCATCAAATTGCTGTTTTTTTGAGCCAAGTGACGTATGATCCAACCACCGAATAACGAACTGACAAGAGACATACCGTATACGTTTCGCAATAGCAAGCAGTCATTTGATGAGTGAGGGCGAAGTTCGTATTCCATGTTCACCTGACCGACTTTTAGGTGGCTTTGCTGGAACAACGGTTTCGGAGGGTCCGTCATCGCAGATTTTCCGTTGAATTCCAGATTCTACAGTCAATAGTGCTTACACAGGGTCTAGACGAATGAGAAGCCGGGGTATGCCATTCTAGCGGCTTTGGCCGATAACACGGGAAGAGCCATGTGTGAACTCTAAATTTAACTTCTTATCGTCGTCGTATCTCTTCTTTATCAATCTCATCTTCTTTCGTTTCTTTACCACAGCCTAGGTAGAATTTACCTTTACGTTGACGATTTTGGAAGACTAGCATCTCATCAAGGGTCTACCCGGGTTTTACTTCATCCTACCAACTTAATACCACTTTTGCTCAACTGCCACGTTTTTTCTTGGCTCTTTTCTATCCAAGCCAGTGGCGATCCCGAATAACTAGATAATCTGCTAAGAGGCGTGAAGTTAAAGGTGGAGTAACCCGAGATGTACGGTAGTGTGCAGACTCTGCCACACATTCACACACGGGCCTCCCCGTGTATGACTCGCGAGCACCATATCCTTTTCTTGTCTTACGATACTCCCGTGAAATAGTCAAAGTTCGCCTTGTGCGTTACTATCGGGCCATAGCAGGTCCGGTTTCCCATCATGCTGCAACGGAGCTTGGTGGTGTTGACCATGTACGAGTCAGACTACCTTAACACTAACGGTCTATATATAACTTGGTTTTAGTTACTCCTAGAGCGCCTCTAACTCAGGTAGTTATTTGCCCATTTCTCTCACACGTTCTCAGGTGGCGTCATCTCAGGGATTGAAACGCAACTGTTGGAGATCATGCAAACATCTTGGTTTCTGAGTGAGACTCTTTATTCGGGTTACTCGCTGTTACGGACCCGATACGAAGCATTACTCCACCATAATAAATCGCCATCCTCGGCGAATAAAGTGGCTGTACGGTTTGCTCGAGTCCATCGGCTTGTACCAAAAAGCCCGTATTCTAGACTGTTCTCGTGGGTCAATGTTATCACGAATGCTCATGTAGATCCATCTATACTCCGGACATAGGCTAATGGCCATGTCAAGACCAATTTACTTTTCTTTTCGAGTTGGGCTGAGACATCACTTACGGAGCGGCAGTCAATTTCCTAAAAGGAAACCTGGTTTCCTGGCCTAATTACATCGAATAGTTTCCATTCTCCATACCCCAAGAGATTTTTCGTACAACAGAGTTACGAGACTTCTCGAGATGCTCTACAGCCATATATTCCAGTGAATCCTTAGTGGCTGGAGTGAACTTCAGCCCTATATAAATTCATTGAATTCATTGAAGTTACAGGGAAATAAAAGCATCTTGCTACTGCAGAGACACCTCAACGAAACCCTGCTAGGCAATAATGATTCCCCCATAACTCCGTCGTGTGGACTGGAGGGTAGACCAGGCGACATTTGCAGAACTCAATTAGGTCTCGTGCGATACCGATCCTCCGACAGGGCTGATGATGTGATACCTATGAGCTGCTAAACAAAATATGTGCTATGTTACCAAAGTCACGAATATACCACTTGAAATTAGTAAAGTGTCATACCTAATATCGGGATCCCATGTTACATCAAGCGAACCTTGACAATTAGAGAGACCTACAAGGTAGATCTCAAGTTGAATAGGGCTATAGCCTATTAATTTTAGTTTTCACAAGGAAGGTAAAAATTAATACTTGATGTTTCGTCCAATGAAAAAAGCCATCTAAAATAAAATAAAAAGGGGGATAGGGGGAGAGGGGAACCCGACATTTTTCATCGTTGGGTTCCGCCCTGGCACCGTCATCTAAGCCGGAACGTTAAATGATATGTAGGTAGGGATTATGGTTTATTCCTTCGCATTGAAATTTCGTGGACTTGGCTTAAGGTTAGCAATGTGCCTTGTCCAAAATCATACACTAGGTTGGAGGGAGGGTGGCCCCTGAAATTGTTGTCCTCTCCCCGGGACCTGGCTCCTTCAAAACACGAGTAAGGCTTCGCCAAACGTGACTAGCATCAAATACAGGATAATATAAACGGCAATTCTTGTGCCACTCGGAGCGGTGATCTCTGTTGTAGCTGAAGTGGTCTAAAACAGTGCCGAGATAATCGTGATAGTTCCTCGTATTCCTATACCAAACAACTACCCACCAAATGGCCCTCAACTGTCAGGCAGTGCTCCGAGAAATAAATCGTATGAATACCTAAGTACCTACATTTCATTGGCTCCGAAGTTGGTGTGCTCCCCTTACAGCCCGTCTGGCGCTTATAGTGGTACGTATAGGGGGGCCTATCCATGGCCAAGTGCCTCCCCCTTTTTTCTTAGAAGAAGGATTTTCGGGCCTTCAGAAGCATTGGCTTCCGAAAACTCTGCTTCAAACTGATATTCGGCGCTTTCTGAACCTGGCAGTCGTTGACTCCTTTCATAGTATTGTTCGCCAAGGCCGGAGACGGTTATAACACACTCTGCAAGGTCAAAGTCTCATCTCTCGATATCGGAGTTTTGGAAAGGAACTACCTGTTGAACTTGGGATACATCACATGGCACTAGGTACACGGTATTTAGGACAAGCGAGACGGGAAGCTTACGCATATTACCCCGGACCGTGACCGACGGTGACTAGTATAGCAGTATAAACCCCTTCGTGGGTCCGAGATGGTTGGGAATTATTATCCTCGTGTAGGCGGATTAGAGGCTGTGTAGGACACTTCGCTCTATTCCCTATCGTGCCGGCCAACAACGATTAGGCTCATATTAAAGGGCTTACTGGAGATCAAAGCTACCTAGGGTGCACAAAACATGATGGGATATTTCAAGAAGTTCGAGAAGAACCAATGCATATCCCTTAGGGATAATGTTACTAGAGCCCAAGAGCCCCTGGATTCGTTGGATGGACGGCAACTAGTATAGAGCCGGCGGCGCTCAGATCTAAAGATTATTTTCATTTTCTTACCCGCCGTCTTCACGATAGGTAGGTATCTATCTAAATGGATGGTCTCCTCAGTGGCGCTGCCGAGAATGTGAGTGCGCGGCCCGCGTAAAGTGGCTTGGAAGCCACTCTCTTCGGCTAGGTGTTACCATCCAATTACATAGCAGGACTTGTTGACCTGATTTCCAAAGTGCGCCCAGTTTTATTTACACTCCATCTTCATCTTGGGCTGTTACACCCTGAGCATACGTATCCCCGGGCGCATACATATACACAGCCCACTCTCTCCCTTAATTCCTCTCAGGGGCTGCATATTGCAATAGCCAACTGACCTAGACGATACCTCTTCGAGTTACAATCAGTAATGATTCTTCAGGCCGTGACAGCACTAAGGTGCTTAGTCGAAACCCCCTGACGATTAACTCCCTAGATGGGAAATTCTCCTCGCTGCGATATAGCTACAGCCACGAATGTTGGCTGTTTTAAGAAGTATCCCTTCGATATAGCCCTTCACTCCCTTGGAACGAAAGCTAACTTCGACATTCTTGCGGGTGGCAAGCCCAAGGATTACTAGCATTGACTACCTGTAAGGCGAGTCATTATACCGAGCCAATACCCGAACCAGCTCCACAGGGGACACTGATACTCCCGGCTTCATTTCCGCGACCCACGAAATCATCGTGGCAGGCGGGACTTTCATCCCCACTCCCGACGCCAACTCCCTCGGGCTCGGATCCTAAGCAGTCCGGCGTCCGACGGGCGCGGATATGTGTAATACGCCAAGAGTTACGTTCCGCAATTTGGCTAGGGCGACGTAAGGCGGCAGGCTGAGCTAGATCTGAAGGCTGCGGTCGAGGGCGTGAGGCGAAGTCAAGGCTTTTGATAATGTAGTTCCAAATATGGAGAGTGGCAGTTTTAAATGTGTATGGATAGCTAAGATGAATAGCTCGAGCGGCGGGTGAGGGATGAGGCATGGTGACACCACGCTCCGCGCACTTGCCCAATTGATACCTACGGACGATGACCCGATAGCTGTTCTAGATGTATAGCTGATAGTTCGTGGTGTAGAACGCTTGAGAGTCGTAGGTGCATTATCAAACCGTTCCCACAACTGGGACGTTGCTAAAATCAAAATGTTATAGCCGGATATTTCCAACGGTGGCTATCCATATGCTAGACGAGAAGGCAACGGAAGACATTCTCGCCTCCGCGAATGAAGCCTGTCCTTCACGTTTTGTACGAATAACCCCCGAGAGCATAAGTAATAGAGAGAATAATCAAGTGTAAAGATATCTTATTTTTTTATTCACTTTATTCTATTTTGTTCGTTTCATTTCAAGTCGTGTAGAGATAGATACCTTGATACCCTAGCTCACATACTTCCCAGATGTAGATTGTTCCTCATACAATTTAACAATGTTCTTAGCAACCGACTCTCCAGATAAGTACGCGCCAGCAACAGTACCGCATTCTTCAAACGGCGCAGCGTGCTCCCCGCAGAACCATAGTCCGCGATCCTCGCAACCCCGCCGGATCGTCTGAACATCCACATCCGCCTCCTCGACACCGACCTGGAAGTTACAGTAACTAGCGTTGCCGCATAGATCATCCTTAAGCCACTCGGTAGCCAGGATCGCCTCCGGGAAGCAGGCCATACTCGCGATATCGTAGTTTGGCAGCCTCGAGTAATAGGGGAAGAAAAAGTCTTCGAGGAAAACAAATTTCTCATGTTTAGACTTACCATGGATACTGTTAACGATGTATCGCGAGCACTCTCCGTACAAGTAGAATAGAATGGTAGGATGCTTGTTAGGCCCCTTGAAAGCAGCCAGATTCCACATCTCCTGGGGCCAGGCTCGCGGGTTTTTGTCGCGCGCGTACAGCGGCGCCAGCCAGTTCGTATAAGACGGAAATGAGTCGCTGTCCGGCTTACGATCTGAGATCCAGAATGCGGATGGGAAGGTGATGAAGACCTTTTCCAACTGGGAGAGCTTTAGGTTGTGGATGGCGGAGCTAAGTCGAGGTGGTAGGGCAGGGTGGAAGCAGTTCATGTTCTTCTGGAGCCAGCCTAGCGGTGTCGTCATGACGACCAGGTCGAATGAGTATTCCTTGCCATCTTCCGCAGTTAGAGTTACCGGCCGCTCGTTGGGTATTTCCCGAGGAGGGGCAATAACAGAGACGATTTTGGTGTTGAGTTTTATTTCACCCCCTTCCCAAGCGGATTTCGAGATTTTATTTAGAATCGCGGAGTAACTCGATGCTACGAAAACCTCATCTAGAAGCCCTGTTAGCAATATCGTTACCTCTGCCCACTGAGAGGTCTTACCGCCTCCACAGCACTCCTCCATCCAAGCAAACCTCAGACTCTGCTTCCAGACGGGCTCGCCAACGTAGGCTCCCCACATCTCGCTCATCTGGATGAGAATCTGTCGCTCTTCCCTATCTGGCAACTTCTCTACGGCTTTCATCTTAATGAAGTCGTACAGAGACTGTTCCGGTGAAATACTCTTTCCTCTGTCCTCATCCCGTGCCTCTGCGCTAATACTGAACGCCTCATCGATTATCTCCCATAGGAGCGTGGAGAGCCTATCGGCCTTGGAGTCTGGAAGCTTGTTGCCTGCCGAATCGTAGATGAGTTGCTTCCCGTTCCACCAGTGTAGGGGTGTATGAGTCTCAATAGCGAGTTTTAGGATTGGGTTTCCGTCGTCCGAGGCGTGAATCCAATTTGGGCCACTATAGTTGTATGGGCAGTATATTAGCCAAGTTTTCTCCTTTTCGAGGGTGACTTAGAAAATATGGTCGGATTACATGTCAACCGTGTAGCCCAACTCATCGGATTGGCAAATCTGGACTATTCTTTAGTTTACTGCTCTTCTACCGAGCTGAGAAGCTCACTTACTCTACCGCCAATTCTATCCCTCGCTTCAAGTATTGTTACCTTGAAGCCATGGGACAAAAGGATTTCCGCACACCGGAGCCCAGAGACACCTGCGCCTACGATACCCACATGAGGCATGGATGTCTTGTTAGGGAAGCTCTGCTCGCCCATCTTTTAGGGCCGTACCGTTGGTCACTCCAAGCTATAGATTTAAATGACTCTCCCCGTTATGAATCCTGACATAGAGCGACCTAAATAATTGGTAAAATGAGCGTTCGCTCATTGGACAATTCATAATAGGTTCATCTCTTTTCAGCTCTGCCCCAAACATAACTGTTGGGCTGTAAAAAGCCGACGTTTACCATGAGCAATTATCGAGGCAGTTTGCAAGGCAGATTGTACTGGTCTGCAAGTTCACAGACGGAGGTGGCCGGTTTACAGGACTAAGAGCGCCACCAATCCTTGGCTGTTACTTCGTGACATTTAGCTGCTATACTTTAGACCTGCCCGTCACCGTTTACCCTACCGTAGATATATGTTGGATGACTTCGAAACAATGGGGTGTTTGAAGCGTCGATTACCATTCAAAATAGGTAGTCCATTAAAATGAGGAGGTATACAATTATACTGGGTTGGTTATTCTACCTAAACCCTCTCTGACCTTGTACCTAAGGTACCGGTAATGCAGAATGATACGCTATCCTTCTTTCTATCAATGCAATGCATATGTAATTCTATCCATTCGGTACACCTATTCACCATTCTAAATGCGCAGCCGATTTCCCACCAGCAAGCCAAAGTATGCAAGGACGCGATATACGGTACCAATAACTAGCAAAAACAACATATTCCTCCAATGCCAGTCGAGATGAAAACCACTTGCCCTTGCGGCCAAATCTACATTATATAGATACCGGAACGGCTCGACCAGCTGTCCGAAGTACAGCTCCGCAAGCCAAGTTCCCGGCGACGCCCGCCACAACCACTCCATATGCCAATCCTGGACACTAGACAGCGGCGGCGCAGCGCCCGACAAGATACCCACGATCAAGCTAATCATCGTCGCGAACAGCGGCGCGTCTTCTCTCCGCACAATCATGCTCACGCAGCTCGCCAGTCCGTAAATGCAGTAGAAGTACACGAGGTTGGCCAAGAACGCAGTGCCCCAGTTAATGATAGGCACCGCGAGCAGGAGGATCAGCGTTGAGAAGTGCATGCACCCGAACACCATGCGCGGGAATACGGAAATATTCTTCGCCAGGAAGTACGCGATGCGCGAGTGTCCCGCCTCGGCTTCCCGCCGGTACAGCAGCATTTCTTCCGAGAAGACCTTGACGCCGGGGGCCGCGGAGACGAGGCCGATGGCGATGGCCGTGAGGAGCGCGAGTTCGGGGACCGACTTGTAGTCTGTTGCGAGGGATATGACTTCGTATGGCGAGTTGTAGGTTCCCGTGAACAAGACGCCTTTCTTTGAGTTCTCGGCCAGACCGAGTAGTAAGCCTGCAATCGAGGCTAACGCCATCTCGAAGCAGAACGCGGTCCTCGTGCGCCACTGCTGTAGCATCGCGCGCGATAAGCAGAGCCACAACTGCTTCCAGCGGGGCGCGCCTCTCTTCCTCAGCAGTTCACGATGCTTGTGGTTGTTCTCCGCGATGGAGGTCCGCGAGTACCGTATCGAAGCATGTTTCTCTTTGATCGAGGCCTGCTGGCTGGACTGCACCCAATTCGCGATGAGCGCGTCCTTGGAAATATCGCCGCTCCGCTTATACGCCCTCCCGTTCCCGGTAATGATGTCGGTGACGACGTCGCCGTAGTTGCTGTGCCGCGGGAAGTGGAACCCGACGCTCTGGAAGAACTCCTGCACTTCGGCCTCCGGGCCCTCGTAGATGATCTGCCCGTTGGCCAGTAGAATCAGGTCGTCGAGCATCTCGAAGATCTCCATGCGCGGCTGGTGGATGATGACGATGACGGAGATGCCGAGGCGCGCGATTGCTTTCAGCGTCCGCATGATGGAGGATGCGGCGGTGGCATCAAGACCGCTCGTCGGCTCGTCGAGGAAGATGGCCATGGGCGCGGCGGCGAGTTCCATCCCGATGCTGACTCGTTTCCTCTGACCACCACTGATAACGGGCTTACCCACACTACCAACCAAAGAGTCGCGGACGTGAGACAGTTCCAGACAATCGATGACCGAGTTGACGTGAGCCTGAATATCGACATCCTTCCACGCCCTGGGAAGGCGTATCCTTGCCGAATGGAGGATGTTCTCGTAGACCGTCAGCTCGGGCAGTACGATATCATCCTGCGGCACGTAGCCAATGAGCTTCTTGTACCGCTTGATCTTCCCCGGAACATTGTTGATCATGACGCTACCGCCGGTGTTGGTCACCTTGCCCATAAGCACATTGACAAAAGTACTTTTACCCGCACCAGAGCCGCCCATGACTGCCGTCAGGGATCCGCGTTCGATGGAGCCGGTGACGTTTTGAAGGATCGGTCGCGCGCTTCCTTTGGGCTGGAAGCTCAGATCGGAGTACGCAAAGGACAACCCGAAACGCGCACCGTCGGTCGCTCTTCGCATGGATTCGACGAAGGCCCTTAGCTGCGGCGAGAAACTGCTTTCGGTGACATCTAGTGTGGAGCTTCTTGGCGTCGGGAATTCGAGCGCGGCCTCGAAGCCAGTCCACCCATCTTGGGTCGGCATGTAGGTGGCCTGCATTTGAAGCATCTCGCTATCCGACTCGACGGGGATCTCTTTATAGCCGGTCGTGGCCACCTTGAAGCTATTCTTCCCTTTGCGTATACCGTTTATTGTCTGTTCGCGGCTTCTCATGAAGCGCTTGCGGAGAAAGTACCAGAGAAACGAAATCGCAAGTAGAGCATCAGCAAGTATTAGGACGGCAACTGGTATTAAGAATGTCTCGTAGGTCGAGCCTTCAGGGCAGCGGCTTCCAATGCTACATGGCGTGGGTGTAGGGGCTCCAGGCTGACAGTATGTGCCAGCGGGACAACGAATCATTTCTGTGCCGTTAGATGAAGTCGGACAGTAGTAGCCCTGTTGGCAAACTACGGGCTCAAAGGGGCCCATGCCAATATTCTTGCCATTAAACGTGCAGGTAAAGCCTCCTAGTCTCGCTATCTGACATTCCGTAATGGGAGGACAGAATTGCGGTAACGAGTTTACCGTGTTATTAGCACCTGGCTCAGTCATCAGTACGTTTCTTGCCTCGAGACCCTCGGGCCTTCAAACTCACACAAGAAACCTTCATTGCATCCCGTGACCTGCCAGCCTGTTACATCCTGTATCTGTATCGGATACGCTCCGGGTCGCCAGCAAGGAGTGGCGTCGACAGGAGTATCGTTCCTTTTGAGTTGTTCTGTTGCCCTATAATAAGACGTTGAAAAGGTCGTGTGATTCTCGCCCGTACACGCCTGATCCCAGACGCTAAGTTCACTCGGGATGACGTCGACCAAAGTCCTCGTGTCATTACTATACATTAGAGGTGTGCTAGTATCAGGGGTGTTCGTAGCGTCCGATATGGGGAGATTATCTTGTAAGTTCCCGCCGCCCACATTGTTGAACCATTTTCCCGTTGTCACCTCGTAGACGCCCTGCGTCTGGTTTCCAATGCATTGCCATTTTCCCTCACCACTGCGAATATGATCTGTCCCTCGTAGAGCACAAAGACAAGCCTGGGTATCGAGAAAGGCCGGTCCATAGATTTCTTCTTGCGGCCAGAGAGGGTCCTGTGGGAGCTCGAAACTGTTCTTGGGACTCGACATTCTGGCGATTTCGCTTCGCTTCTTATATTACCTAAGGAATGCAGCTCTCTCAGCATGCAACCACTTCTTCCACTAGCAGAGAGTCGGTCATTTTTGACGAGCACCCCGAGAGCGTCGGGAGGCGGTATGGGCGGCCACGACATTATACATAAGGGGCCCAGTAAGATACGTAGGAGCCGTAGGGCCCGTGCTTGTGCTGCGGCTTCATGAGTTACAAAAGGTCTCCTTCATCAGGAAATGAGTTATCGTGGCTGCGCATGGCGATGAATGAGACGAAGGATTCTGTTGGCGCAGCTAAGTACTCGGATGTTTGGTCTGCCCCATAAGCTCTATGTAGATCACAACCAAAGTTACAAACTGGCAGCCTAGGACAGCCCTATCGTATAGCTCTCCCGGCTCCTTCTCAGCACTAGCGGCTCTTGTGCCCGAATGATACTCTGTAATAGTGTAAGGGCTTGGCAATGCTGAGCTCGTGGGTCCTATAAATGGAGTACTACGTAAGGAACTGCCGATTATATGAGACAGTGTGTAGTGTTAGTCTAAGCTGCTCACACCCCTAGCTAAATATTACTGGGCATGGCTGGGTATCGAGGCAAGGGTCCATTAATAAAGTTATACAGCCCTCGGATTTCTATCAAATCATAGGCTATCTTAGGAATACGGCGTATGTAAGGGAAAAGTCGCAGTAATCGAAAAAAAAGCCCTAGTTCCAGTAATACAGCTTATCCTTCCTTCAATGAACGCTTGGAATCATAACATCCAACATCAATTTGTGTAACTGACTGTCGCAGAATACTGTTAGAAAAGCGTATTCCTGCTGATACCCAAGGGGATGCGAACTTTCTAACGTTATTCTGTCACGAATAAATCCTCCGATGTGCTGCATCATAAGTCATCATGGAAATAAACATTTGATCCTGCTTGTCATTGAGGTTTGTTATTGCGATGCTCATTTTGCTGTCGGTTCGGCATCTAATTCTCGGGCTAAGCGATCTCTCTCGGCCTGTGCTTCGTCGAACAAAATGGCCACTTCCGAGTGACCCCGGGTCGAAGCGATCTGCATTGGGGTGTCGCCATCGACGTCCACGTTGAACAAGTCGGCACCATGCTCGAGAAGGAGCCGAGCGATGGCAAGATGTCCGCCATACGCACACATACTGAGGGCCGACCAACTACGTGATAAATGTTAGTGTATGTCATAGACGGGAATCTTGGGGCTCACCAACCCCCAACGGTCTCTTGCATTGACGCTGCACCCGATGCTGAGCAGATTCACAACTTTGTCAATGTCGCCATCGCTTGCCGCCTGCACGAGTGCATCTTCTTTTACGAAGAGCTTCCGGATAAGTCTGGAAGGGTCCGTGAGAGACTTCTTCCTTACTGATGGGATGGTGGAATCCATAGTGAGAGGTTTGAAGATCTGCTCCAGGGGTCTTTCGGCTTGCTTTTTTCGCATCTCCAACTCGAATTCTTCATTCGCTGTGTTCATATCGACATACGAAGACACGATGCTGCCGCCGTAGCCAGAATCTGGGGAGATCGCGTCATTTGGCTCGGCGGGATCTTCTTCTGCCAGTCCTTGGGCCAAGGCTGACTTCATCCAGTTCGCGATATACTCGTGGTTCTCTTCCATGATTGCAGGAGATATGCCGATGTCTTCTAGCTCTCTTCGCAGCTGTGCCCAGACATCGGGCGACTCGATCGTCTCGACGACATCTGCTGTGGTAACAACAGAACCCTCTCGGTATCCGGCACGTACTTCACAGATGAACTTGCTCAGCCTTTTCTCGATTCTTGTCGTAGACGAACTTACAAGCTATGTTAGTGTCGCGTATACGATGCGGTCGTTTTGGGATTGCGAACTTAGCTAGAGAGCTATTGAAAGCAGTCAACAGTGTTGCATTGCTCACTAATCGTGATCTTATATCGGCAAAGTCTTCTAGTCCGAAGCGCATTCGGTCCCAAGTTCTCTGGGCCTGCGTCCCGAGGCGATCGTATGAGTTGAGGAGCTTCTCTAGATCTTGCAAAGTCGCGTTACATCCGTCGGTCAGGATAGTCAGACGATTCTTTCGGGAGGTGTCAAGCTCCGAGAATTCGTTGAGATAGTCCTCGGTTTCCTTGAGGATGACGTGCAAGGAAGCAACCTCACTCGATAGGCGCTTGAAGTTTTCGCTCGAGTCTTTGCAGGCCTTGTATACCGTCCAGGCCAGCTTTGAAGCGAGGACCAAATCACCGAAGCCTACGCCAAAACTCATAATGGTTTTGACCTAGAAGTTTTTTGAAGTGTAGATTGGGTTTAATGGTCGCGATCTTATTAACACACATTCTCCAACTATCATTTGAATATGAACGATATATATCAAGTAGTATGAGTTATGCATCGAGTAAACAAATGACTTATAAAAGGTTACCAAAACTTCCTCTAACTCACGAACAGGGCTAACCAATCTCAGCCTTCAGCCACTTGGCAGCATAGAGAGATAACGGAAAGACAAGGTGAAGTGTCTGAGGTTATCATATTGGAGGTCCGTACATTGGTATGGCGGCTTGTTTGTCGCCGTGGCGTCCATTTACAAGGGACACTACATATTCCTATAGAGGTCGCTAATGCGTGTCGACTAGTCTGGAATGCAATTGGGTTGATGACAAGGCAGTTTCCGTGTGGTATCAACCGCGGAGCCGGAATCTGACAGGCTCGAGAGATTCGACTAAAAGTTTGAGATCCCTCTACCAAACTTGGAGTTAGTCTTCATACGGGTAAACTCGATGCACTTGAAGTGCTCCCATCACACACTAGGTACTCGAACAGATAGTTGCAATTCAATCACACTTGAATGCCGTCGACTTCCAGGTGACTATGTAAACTATTTGAGTCCAGTCAGCTGAAGTCTCATAGATTTTAGACAATTATACTGTAGACGGTCATAAGAATGGATGACCCTTGCTACCTGAAACGAAATGTCTACGGGTATGAGGCTTCCCCAAATTTCCGACAACCATCTTTGATGTAAATTCTAGCTCGACCACCCTGGCTTGTATCCTGGTCATTGACCGGGCACCGGGGGTGTTCAGCTCGGTGGGGGCAGTGCATGGTGACGATGGAAGAAGAAGGCTGGGACCGTATCTACAAATGAAGAGCTTGGAGCTGCTTGATAGGACTCAATCATGTGTTCGATAATCTTAATCCTACACTGGTTATAAGCAGCCATACATAAAGCAACGTAATCCATATGTAGGTGGAATTACATTGGCGTAAAGATGACGAGTACTGGTAGGACAAGGGGTGAGATTGCAGGTGATGAGCTGAAAAGTCGCTTACTATGTAAATTGACGAATGGGAATTAAATAGCATAGCCACAGAAGCCACACAGAAAGTGTATTGTGGCGTTAGGCTAAGTCTACCCTGTCAGCCTGTGCGCTATTCTGCCTGTGTGGAGGTGCACGTGATCAAAATGCCCCGCGTCGGACGCGAGTGCGACTTTGCGCAAGTACCTCAGTAGTGACTCAATTCGAAAAAAATTACCCCGCGATCGGGTCACAAAAATCTACAAAATCTACGCAGGGAGTCATTCAATTTATAATACTGTTTGTGCGCGCCGACAACTCGACAGACAGTATTCTCCCAACTAACACACCTTCTCAACCTCAATTACGATGGCAGACCAAGCGCCCACCGAACAGGTCGCGAACCTGCACCTAGACGAAGTCACCGGCGAGAGAGTATCCAAGTCAGAGTTGAAGAAGCGACAGAAGCAGCGCGAACGTGATGCTAAGAAGCAGGAGAAGGCCGCCGCAGCACCGCCCAAGCCTGCGAAGAAGACGAATGCCGAAGCTGATGAGAAGGAATTGACTCCTAATGTAAGCCAGTACACCTAATATATCATTGAAGTACTATCTTCCGAAATACTAATTTGAATACAGCAATACTTCGAGATTCGATCTCGCGCAATCTCCAAGCTCATCGAGACCAAGGACCCGTACCCGTACCCTCACAAGTTCCACCGCGATTATGATCTCAACAATCTAGTCAAGGAGTATGGCCACCTCAAGTCAGGAGAGCATGACAAGTCCCGAACTCTGCGTGTCGCCGGCAGAATATACAACAAGCGCGCCTCGGGTAGCAAGCTGCTATTCTACGATATCCGTGGTAACAATGGTGTCAAGGTCCAGGTTATGTGCCAAGCCCAAGAAGTCCGAGAGGGCGCGCCTTCTTTCGAGAAGCAGCATGACCACATAAGACGTGGTGATATCATTGGAATTATTGGCTATGCTGGACGAACCGCTCCTAAGACCAAGATTGAGAAGGGTGAGGAAGGAGAACTTTCCATCTTCGCAACCGAAGTCATCCTACTATCACCCTGTCTGCACCAATTGCCAGACGAGTATTATGGCTTCAAGGACCAGGAGCAGCGCTACCGCAAGCGCTACCTCGACCTTATCATGAACCCTAAGACCGCCCACACCTACCGCACCCGTACCAAGATCATTAAGTACATCCGAAGCTACCTCGACAATGCTGGATTTGAAGAGGTCGAAACCCCTATTCTCAACTTAATTGCCGGTGGTGCCACAGCCAAGCCTTTCGAGTCTCACCTTAACGACTACAACATGGATGTCTTCTTGCGAATCGCACCCGAGCTGCCTCTCAAGATGTTGATTGTCGGAGAGTATGACAAGGTGTACGAGATTGGTCGTCTATTCAGAAATGAAGGTGCCGATCTCACCCACAACCCCGAGTTCACGACTTGTGAATTCTACGAAGCCTATGCCGACTTCAATGACCTCATGAACAGAACCGAAGAGCTTGTTTCTGGTCTGGTTAAGCAGCTCACCGGTGGTTACACAACCACCTTTACTACGCAGCATGGAGAGACGTACACAGTCAACTGGGAGGCGCCGTGGCGACGAGTAGAGATGATTCCAGCCTTGGAGGAAGCGACCGGGGAGAAGTTTCCTCCTGGTGATCAGCTTCATACCGATGAGACGAGGGAGTGGCTCAAGGGAGTCCTGAAGAAGGTTAACGTTGTCTGCCCTGAACCCCAGACCACGGCCAGAATGCTGGACCGATTGACCGGCGAGTTCATTGAGGAAACCGCTGTTAACCCGACCTTCATCACGGAGCACCCTAAGATTATGTCCCCGCTGGCCAAGGACCACCGTAGCAAGCCTGGCTTGACTGAGCGGTTCGAGGCATTTGTTTGCAAGAAGGAGATCGCCAATGCCTACACGGAGTTGAACCAACCGTTCGAGCAACGATTGCGCTTCGAGGAGCAGGCGCGCCAGAAGGCCCAGGGAGATGACGAGGCCCAGATGATCGACGAGACGTTCCTCAACGCTCTCGAATACGGTCTACCTCCCACTGCTGGTTGGGGTCTAGGTATCGACCGATTGGTCATGTTCCTAACCAACAACTACAGCATCAAGGAGGTCTTACTGTTCCCGTTCATGAACCCGGAACCGAAGAAGGAGAAGCCTCTTCACGATGGTGGAGAGGAACCCCAGGTACACATCGAGGAGATTCGTAAGTGACACATTCCATGTCCCTCTTCTGCAGATCAATATGCTGACAATGAGCGACTAGCCCACAAATAAGTGCTTTTGGACCTGATACGGATGGATGTTGGTTCCGTTAAGGTAGCACGGGTTGCATACTCTCTACGGCGTCTGTAGAATAGCTAGAGAAAGATTTGGTCAAGGTCATGTTATGCTTGGCATGGTCAAACAAGTAAAATGAGAAGTGATAAATTCTACATAGAGTACATGGTATCTGTCTATAGACACATCGTGATCATCATACGTATTTTAAGTTGGTATGAAGGGCTATCGCGGCTTGGCTACCGACGATAGTCTCTTCTGAACCAAAGCGAGCGTTGACTTCGGCACCCGTAGACGATGGCCGAGGACAAGCACTCCGGTCAGCAATGCTAAGCTACCCGCTTGGTGCGCCGCAGCCAGCGAAATGGGGACCATGTAGATGAGCGTACTGATGCCGAGAGCGACCTGCAAAGACACCAGGTGCACAACTCCCATCGTGCCTTTCTTCGCACTCCTAGGCAACACTGCGGCAACACGCCCGGTCCTCGAGTAAGCAAATAAGGCGAGGATGGCGCAAAACGTGGTCGTGGCCAGGATCCGATGGTCCAGCTGGACTAAGCTCGGGTTCTCTAATATGTTCCTCCACCACAGATCGGACCCGTCCTCCTTGCGGCAGTAGAACTTGTCCCAGAGCTCGGATTTTGGTGGGGTCAATCCCAGCCCCATCTTCGGGAACTCGTTGTAGATGAGCCCGGCGTCGAGGCCGGCTACTAGTGCGCCGGAGAGCACGGTCGTGAAGACGAGGACCGCGAGGGCGGAGACATAGCGCCGGAATGGCGCGATGGCTGGGTTCTGGAGGGCGCTGATGAGTTGCGATGCGGCGGCGGGGTCCGCGAGGAGTCGCTTCGTGCGCAGGATGCGCAGGCCTACGAGGAGCATCCACGAGTAGCAGACGAAGGCCGTAGCTAGATGCGCAGCGAGACGGTACTGGGAGACGCGGGGGTGGGAGCCGGGCGCGAATAAATCGTCCTTAAGTCCGGACTTGACCATCCACCATCCGATAAACCCCTGGAAGCCGATCAAACCGGAAATGCCGACGAGGTGTGCGGCGACGCGGGGAGTCACGCGGCGTCGCGCGATGAAGTAGATTGTGGGCAGCACGAAGGATAGCCCGATGAAGCGTCCCCATAGCCGGTGCGTCCACTCCATGTAGTAGATCTTCTTGAACTCTTCTAGGTCCATGTGTGAGTTTAGGAGGTGGAATTCCGGCGACGCTCGGTATTTTTCAAATTCGGATTCCCAGTCGGCTTGTGTGAGGGGCGGCAGGGAGCCGGTTACTGGTTTCCATTCTGTTATGCTGAGTCTATGATGTTCCTTGGGTTAGCCAAGTGTATCATAGGAGAATGGGGGAGGCAATAGCCGTACCCGGACTCCGTCAACCGTGTAAGTCCCCCGAAGACCACGATGCCGAAAACGCTCGCCGCACTACCAATCAGCCAGTAGGCCACCGATTTTGAGCTAGTCTCGGGAAATGCCCGCTTGGCTGCCTGTGAAGAGGCATCCACTGTAGCCGCAGCGGGAACAGCAGTTGAGGTAAAATAGCGAGCGAAGCGGGCTTGCGAATCGCTGCTGGCGTACCGCTTTTGGAGGGACTGGAGGATCCGCGACGGAGCTACTCGCGGTTGCTGGCGGAGGCATTGGCGACAGATGAACTGCCTAGAAGCCAGCTTGGGCACTGCCCTCCGAAGCCCCGGGATTAGCAACGACATTTTTGGTGTCGTAGTGAGGAGAATGTCCCTCCGGTGAAAGATGTCGAAAACACAAATGGGAAGGTTTTCATTTCCAATCATACGATAGTACGATAAGATACGAAGTACGGCGGGCGGGCGCTAAATTTTAGCCACTACACTAGCCACAATAGCGTAACTCAGCCCTTCCGTCGGCGCATTATGTCATCGTATGAAACAATTAGGTAGGCCAAGTTCAAAAGTCATCAATTAATACCATCGTCACTGCCGTGAATATATCATCTCAAAAAGAATGTAGTCTATTTTTTTTTCCCACTCAAAAGTGTTTTGGTCGCTCAAAACATTATGTAAATGGATCGCTCGTTGCTCTATTTCATCGAAACGAAATCGCACATCGCACATCTCACATATTATTCGTATACTCTCTGTCGAACTTTTGAATCGCCTCACCACACCTTTGCTTAGTGGTCGGCATAATCTGGGACTTCCTCTTCCTGTAAATTAATCCACATCCGCGGCCTGCGACTTTTTACTTGCTGTCCGTTATCTCGGACACGGCTCTCTTGCCTAAGATGAGGGTCAGTTTAAGGGGCTAGCGAAGGAGTGTCATCTCGACGTCTCCTCCCGCCTGATTATGTCTTCGCCTTCCTTCTTTCGGAAGAGTAGTATATCTTTCAGGGTTCTGCTTTGCTTCTTCTCGTAAAGGGGCTTGTGCTCCTGATGGATATCATGGTCGTCGTTATAATCAACGTGGACGAATGCTCGCTCGACATCGCTTAAGCCTAGGAATTATTCAGTACATCGATTTGCTGGTTATTTCATTCCATTTATATTGCGCACCTTCAAGCTTCCTCTGTAGCGATTGGCTCACATCATGTGAAATTTTCAGAGGGATATCCGGGTCCATGACAATGTCGACTTCAACGTAGTATTTCTGCCCGGCATGATACGCGCGGCACTGATCCTTGTATCAGTATTCCCCCCGAGTTGCCAGATCCGGCATTGACTTACTGTATCCACTTTCAAAACCAGAGGGTCATGGGTCATACTCATGTAGATGAGTTTGGATACGAACTCCTTTGGAGCCGACTTGCCCACAAGTAGCCAAACTTGTTCGAATGCATTGGAAATCCAGGAGAAGAGGATCAGGAGAGCGATGCAAATGGCACCAATAGGATCCAGATACCAAACGAACCGGTCACCAACCACTGACATTACTAGACCGAAGATGTTGACAACGATGTCATTTCGATGGTCGATCTATCCCTTGTCAGCTGCGACATCTCGCTGGCCATCAAAGCTGTTACTTACGAAGAAGACATGGACCGATGGATACCTGCGGTAGGCAAGACAGTAAAACATGAGACTACCCTTTGCAAAGACTATATCCTTGTTAACCAAGGGGAACCGGAATCAAATTGGGATGCCTTACTAGCAACGCCCACAAAGATTATGGGAATAATTTGAAGCTCATCGGATTCGGCTGGTCCTCCGGCGAGCGTACGTGCTGATTCAATCTAGAGGCCAAGAGTTAGAGCCGTTGATTCCGACAGGCTGAAACGCCGTGGGGAGCAAACTCACGAGTAGCTCGATGGCGACGGTAGTCATCAGCGCACAGAAGAGGATAATGCCGATGGTCTCAATCCTTGTGCGACCCTACGTGGCTATGAGCATTGATTCATACAACCTTGATGGCCATATCATTATTAATCGGACACTCACTACTGGGTATTTGTAAATGCTGGCTCTGGCTGCCATGCGCGAAGTTATGAGCATTACAAAAGACGAGACGAGGTCCATCTAACTTTGTGGTCAACCAGCAGCACTTCATCATTAGCAAGTCAAGAGGTTACGAACAAAGGCATCAGCAGCAGTTGCGAAAAGCTATCAAAATTGTCAACTATGTTCACGAGCAAGGAATATTCGCACCCAGGGTCATTTACCGAAAGCGACCCAGTCGAGACAGCAGCATAAAGCTGGATTACGAAAAGGCAAAAGTTGACCGTAAAGGACGCATTAACTGCGAATTTGATTTTTGGCGCCACCCGAGCATCTTCTTCAACCTGCAGTCGTTCCTCATCGTCAGCACCTAGGAATTGATCAATAAGTTCGTTTTGCCGGCTGTAGAACTTCTTAAGAGCTCTTTTATTCCCATTCGGGTGGTCAATTTTCATCTGCCGTTTGGTAACATTTTCCCGGCGATGCCGCCCAAAGTTCAACGGGTCGGATGGGTTGACTTCGGTCGCAGAGGATGTTGCTGCATCTGCAGGCGATGCTCCTGCAGGTACCTGGGTCCGGGACGACTCCCCGACTACTACTGAAGGAGGGTTGTCATCCTTCTTAGATGAATTTGACGAACTTAATTCACCATGTACAGCAGCAGCCGGCGTGGAGCCTACAGAACCAGTGGCTGCTTGAGCAGCGTTGTCTTCAGCTATGGTCAGTCGGTCCGTATCTCAAAAGTTCTCGCCACACCTGAGGGGGTAAAAGCAATTCAAAACGCTTGCGCAAGCCGGATGTGGATGTTTCCATGAAGCCTCATGACAAGATCAGACGAGAGCAAAAGGATGGAAACGACTGACCTGATGGCTGAGCGGTATTTTGCGATTCCTGATTCGCCATCTTCGAATTCATGCTTTGGAAGCCTTGAAGGGTACAATACAGAATTTGTTTCCAAATGAAAGTGGGAAGGCCGATCGCATGCACAGAAGATTCATATTATACCCAAACCTGGCGCGGAATGCAAATGTGAGGGAGCCAACCGTGGTCATAGGTTGCATTGCAGTCCATTACACTCCACCCACGCAATGACGAAATACAACTTTCCCCCAAGCTGGTTTTCTATATCTGAAAGGCCTATGCTTTCTTGGCATGCCTATCTCCTCAGTCTGTGAGAGAAAAATCTTTCGAACAGGGGTTCGTATGCCGGCTCCGGGTCCTTACCAGCTCCGCTTAGACCGCAATTTTCCTCCCGCCTCAAACGACAGCCCTCTTGGCAAGGGATTGCTGGCATCCGTAAAGAGCTGATCTTTATCAAATGCGGTATGCCCAATTGGTCCAAAAATGTTTCGATTCAAGCGGATTTTAAGACTGCCGTGCCTATCATGTCCTATCTGTCACAGCTAGGCTAGCTGTTAAGCTCCTCATCCACAGTATCGAGCCAAACACATTGGCTAGAAGCGGCCAAGGCTACCCCGGACTCTTGTTTGCCAAGCCGTATGTTGTTTTAAGCAATGGCCAACCTCCACGATTCCCATACTAAATACCCAAAGCCGCATTATCTTAATCCACAATTATTGACACTGCCAAGAACCTCACGGTTTCCCCATGCGATTCAAGCGACTTATTCCTAACAAGGCAAAGGCGAATATCACACAAATCCCCCGACTCGTTGAAGGTTTGAAAGCTGCATCTCATCTACGTTTCTTCTCATACTGTGGAAGTAAAACGGATAACCGGCTAGTGTAAGTGAGATAGCTTGTTTATTGTTAAGTAAACTTACCTGGGGGCAAGTGGAACTTGTTTCAACCCTTTAACCTCCAATGTTTACACTATTTTTGGCAGCCGCTTGGCTGTCTGCTCAGAACTTTGGTTTTCTCTGTCTGAGAATGACATTAGAGTAACAATAGAGTGAGACAGTGTGTAACCAGCTCGCTTCACCCGCTGTCATTTGTCGACTAAGAAGATGGAGCTTACTGATCTTAGTGGATAACCCCCAGGTGAGGCTCATGCCAAGCTCTCACAAGCGTAGGCATGATCTTGAACATCGCCTGGTAGGGATTGCTGTGCTGCCGGCTTCTTCACGGTCCAGAAAGTGTCAATGAAACAGCCTGGTGACATTGACCAGGCCGATCTTTGGTTCTCTACAGATTATCGACTCGAGTAAGACAAGGTTCGCGGCTCGCAAGCGTCGAGTTGCCCTTTATCGTTGTTCGAATAGGTGCCAAGCGTCAACAATAGTCGAGCAGATCTATTTTCGAGATGACTACGTGCATACTTTAAATTTCAAATAGAACATCATGGGTATTCGTCTCAAGATTAGCCGAGGATCGTCAAGCATGTCTTGTCATAGCAATGCATATTAAAGCAATGGGCTTGCCAGATCTTCCAAGACTTTTGATTATTATCATTCTATTCTTTGTGTGCTGTGTCCAGGTTGAGTGTTAGGGGTCATTCTCTTCTACATTCTCTTCGGTTTCCTTTTTCTATTTTACCTTCCCTTCTCTTGGCGTGAGGATTGAGGCCTTTTCGTCTGTTGTTCCTATTCTACACCCACGAGTCGCGGGACGGCTTCGTATTGTCCCTTTTTCGATCTTTGTATTTTTTTTTTTTTTCATCTGATCAAGTTACCAGTCGCCGGATTCCCCGACTGTAGCTCTTCGATTCTCTCTTTACTTTTTTATAAAAGGAAATAACTCAGAGGTGTCTACATCATGGCTGATGACATGGGAGATATGAAGCCTGTTTGTGGCAGTGGTAAGGAGTCTGGAGAATACGATGTTGCTTTACACACCGTTGGACTTTGTAAGTTACCCAGACTGGTCAAATCACTAAAGCCACTCAACTAACTGCTTCTAGTCCTCGTTTTGGGTGCATCTATATTTGGTATGGAGCTTTTAAATGTCATGTAGTTCTCAAAATGATACTAATAAGTTGTAGGAGCTGGATTTCCGGTGGCCGCAAAGAAGATCAGTTGGCTCAAGGTACCAGAGAAGGTGTTCTTTGCCTGCAAACACTTCGGAACAGGTGTTTTAATAGCAACTGCCTTTGTCCATGTATGTTGTCTACCACGAGTCGATCCATTCCGTACATCGTCTAATACATGTCCAGCTTCTTCCCACAGCCTGGTTCAGTCTTTCGGACCCATGTCTTCCGGATATCTTCATCAAGGACTACCCGCCGCTTCCTGGTGTCATCATGATGGGCTCTCTATTTATTCTATTCATCATTGAGATGTGGATGAACAACAAGATGGGCGGTCACTCCCACGGTGGCGCTGCCGGCTTCGAACACCACGCTCCGGCTCCCGTGGCCCCCCCGCGCCCGCAGCGATCCAACACTCAAAGTAGCTTTGACGTCGACGATGTTTCCTACGAGAAGCATATGGCCCAGACCATGTACGAGAAGACACAGTACCCCTACCCCGAAGGCTCCGAGCTAGACCTCCCCCAATCCGAGATGCCTCCGTGGTTCATCGTCTTCTACGAGCAATACGTTCGCCAACGCCTCGAGCTAATCAACATGATCAGAGCCAACGGCAATATGCAACCCCAGTCCCAGCCCAAACAGGAAGTCGTTGTTTCGGAGAAGAGCATGATTGACGAAGAGGGTCAGCCCGTGGACCCCTTAGTCTACAAGAAGATGTCCATGAACATTACCCTGCTAGAAGGTGGTATCCTGTTCCACTCCGTTTTCGTCGGTATGACTGTTTCGATTACCATTGAAGGCTTCGTCGTCCTCTTAGTTGCCATTCTCTTCCACCAGATGTTCGAAGGTCTTGGTCTCGGCTCTCGTATCGCTGCCGTTCCGTACCCCAAGGGCAGCATCCGACCCTGGCTGTTGGTGTTTGCTTTCGGAACCACTGCGCCCATCGGACAGGCTATTGGCTTGGCCGCACGTAACACCTACGACCCTAACAGCGCGTTCGGTCTCATCATCGTCGGTATCTTCAACTCAATGTATGTTTTAAACTCCACTGTATGCCGTCCAAGCTAGCAATTAGCTGACACTTTCTAGCTCTTCTGGTCTCCTCATCTACGCGGCTCTGGTAGACTTGCTCGCTGAGGACTTCCTTTCTGAGGAATCCAGCCGAACATTGACGATGAAGGACAAGAAGATTGCTTTCCTCTTTGTCCTCCTTGGAGGTGAGTTTATTATCTACAGTTCACATGTAGCTGGCTGACTGTAAAAAGCTACTGGCATGTCCATCGTGGGTGCCTTCGCTTAAAGGGTGTGCGGGCAACAATTTTATGAAACGCGAGCCGACCGAAGAAAATAATGACACCGGACCGCAATATCACGGCAGTATCGTAATACTGCTTCAGCAGCGCTACTCAAATGAGACAGGTGGCCGCAAATCACGAAATGGGCAGGAAGTAATGGTGGTAGCGATTATGGCATGGGACCAGGGCGTCACTGGCTGTAACATGGAAAAAGGCTCCCTTATCAAGTATCACGAGTTGATTTCCGTACATGGAGAGTGTAATATTACAACACACAGTCCTTACCGCAATCACCGGCATTAAAGCATCATATCCTGATGCCTCAACGCAGGCCCCCCCCATTCCGTCAGTTTGAGCAACGGGACCGCCCAAACTAGGGTTCCTTAGGCAGCGCGCGAATTCTCCTACTTCTATCTTCCAACTTAGAGAGCGAACGTATTCACGTAGGAAAAAACTCGACTTGAGGATAAGGGGAACCTCTGCCGGAACGCTGCCCGATCGACCGAAATACCGAACCTCTGCGCGAATATACCACGAAAATACGGAGACGCGGAGGTTCTGCCTCAGGAATAATTGGTCAAATCACTGCAGAGCGCGCGCGATATGAACGAGGAAGGAAAACAGGTTCTTGCTACTGAGTTGATATTGTATCACTAGTGCGAATCTACGAATGCGATAGGAAATGGAAGCTGAAGATAACCCCCTTGTACAATAGTGCGTGTTCATATTGGGGGGCTTCAGATAGAGGTACATACACATACCTTTAGGTAGTTACCTTCTTGGGTATATAGTCACGATAGCTTATGAGTGCGAATAAAGAGCGAGATCAAAAATCCAAAAACCAGAACCAAGAGGGCTGAAGAGACTACCTGCTCTGTCTTTGTGACCATGCTGCTTGAGACAGCGAGACTTGAGGCGTCGTTCGAGGCGGACCGGTAGCGTTGCTTCCGCAGGCTTGACTCTTGGCATCGCCTGAAACTGACCCTATGGAGCCGCGGGAGGCTGAGACAATGCCGAGAGGTTTATGCTGAAGACGACGCAAGTGGGCTCCTTGGGCACTTATGTATTTGTCATACAGCCTTGTTGAAACGATACTTTACGTAACCACAAAGTCTTTCGTTTCTACGATGATAAAGAGATACCATATTCAGACTCCTACGTATATCTAAGTTCCACAAGGGATCCTGGATCGGCTTGGAAACGATGAGAAGTGCCCTATCTCACGGTATTTTGAACTGCTCCACGTATTTAAGTCGGCCACCAACTTCAACGACCACTGCCAAATATTGACTGAAAACGGCTTGAAGATAACGTAAGTCAGGTAGATCTAAATTGATATTCATTAATTTGACTGACTACCTAGGTAGTTGACTGACTGACTTGAATTAACCCGGCCGGCAATTTAGACGTCTCGAGACGTGCTAAACCCCAGCTCAATCCGAAAACAACATACCAAACAATACAGAGACAAGAAGGACTCCCCATAACGAACGGTTGGGTGATGTCGAGTTGTCGGGAGGTTGGATCCAGAGTCCCAAGGACGTAGTGTGTAAACCATAGAAGTCCGGGCCAGCTCCCAGAACTATGAATACCTAACCTATTCTTCCCGCGTGCAGTGCTGGGTGTAATCGAGCTCACCAAATACTTATCTGGTACTCGACACTTCCCCTCGTACTCGAAAGGGGCCATGTGTTAAGTGATAAAATCAGATCAAGACAAGACAGCCTGTGCTTCAGCCTCAGCCGTTAAATCATCATTACCGTGCCCGCTACTAGCAGTTACCGATAGGAGATACTAACATGGAAACCATGCGTTGTATCCGATTCAAACAAATCTCAAAGGCTAATCCGTCGGCTCGGTCGACTCAGTCGACTCGGTTGAAGTCTCTGTGGATAAGGATCCTCGTCCGTGTCACTATCCGACACGGATTCCCCTTCACTCGGATATACCGCGCGTTCGTCCTCGACGGAAAAATACGCGTAATACCTCCTGTTATTTTCATACAACACATTGCCCACTAGCCCATCATCATCGTCGCTCGTGTCTACCTCCTTTCCCTTAGGTTCGGGGGCGCGTCCGCGTCCGCGATCCCCGTCATCGCTGGATAATCGACGTCGTTTCTTGCACGGCTTATCTTCCTTGGCCTCCTTCCAGACCAGCGGGGGGATGCTGAACGCCGATCGAACCGTGCGTATGGTAATGTATTCAGCCCCTCTATACGTATCCGGCCCACGGAGACGGACCCGGATCGGCTCGGGCAAGGCCCCGAAAATCTGCACCGTGGTATCGTTATATATAGACCAGGCGAAGCGCGCGAAGAAGTATTCGCGCGGTATGCCATACATGGTCTGCGTCAGGCGGTTGTGATATAAGTTCACCAGCTCGAACTGCTTCCGAGGGTCTTCGAGAGATAGGACGTGAGTGACTAGTTTGTATTCCTCGCCGTCCCACTTGGGTACCATGACAGCTTCATTCCCGTCAAACATGTTTTTGATATCGGCGCGGAGAAGTATTGTGTTTCTCGACACGTTAATTATAGAAGGAGGGGACCATCCGTGATATTTGCTCATCCGGTTAAGAGTAAACCAGGTCTCGGCGGCCTCCGGGATGATATGGGCATACTTGCTGGCGATGGCAGACTGCGTTACGCGGCAGCTCTTGTCGCGCGTGAGGACGTTTGCGTTGCATGATATGCGCGTTAATTCCCCACGGGGAGAGATGGGGAAAGATCGCCAAGGACGAGGCAAGTTCCCGTGCGGGAATTCCCAGTGGCTGAAGGTCGGGATAATGGGATACGGTTCTGAGATGGCAGAAAGTAATTAATATTCAACTCGGAGGGTATATTGTCTAAGGCTAAGTAAGTATCAAACCTACTATTAGAATCCGTGGAAACGTGGAAATAATATTTCTTGTCGCGAAGAATACCATCAGCAGGCCGCGTGATAGGCGTCGCGGAAGGCTTCGCAGATGTAGCCAAGTATGCTTTAGGTTTTCTCTCCTCGTCCTGGGATTCGGTGCTGGTTGTATCTTCGTCTCGTTGCCAAACATTCCCAGCCAAGATACAGCAGGCGTAATAAGCGATATCATAGTCTATACCTCCATCATCAAACGGTAGGAAGCTTAACAGCGGAGGGTAGAAATCAGGATATCCGGGATGATGGATCTGGACAAAGGGTAACGTAAACTTTCTTAAGTCCTCGTCAGGAGGAGATGGTACAGGTGATTCTAGCGCTGGCTTGAAATTCATGATGGTGAAGTTGTATTGTTTACTGCTTGTACTTTAATGTCATAGTGGATGTTATGGTAGAAGTGAATATAATGCACAGCGTTGTACGACTAAGCTGAAACTACTATACTGCAGTTACTGATCCGTGCTGAGAAACATCACGTGTACCCCTCTAGCTCATGCATGTTCACTTTGTTGAATTGATATTCCGATATTTTTGGATAGCCCGAGACGTAAAAAAAAAAAAAAATAGGCTATTATGATAATCTGGTATTATCTTAAGTCGTCAAGTTATAGATAGAATAGGGGTTTATTAAGCATTAGTGTTAGAAGCATACGTCCAAAAGGACGTAGGGATATATTACTCACTCTCGAAAATATTATGAATCTGTCTTAAAGTACCAACAAAGAGGCAGTCAGCACTCACATCCACATTCACATTCACGCCAAGGCCAGGAGTAATAAGTTGTTATCAGCAAAGCATTACTTTTGTCTTTCGTTTTCTTATATACACGTAATCTACAAGACTGGCCAACGACATCGCAACCCCTAAAGGAAGCAAAGAGGCCATGATCCGAGTTCAGATCAGCGGGTATAGCATGAGACGATGATGCCCTAAGCAGATCGGTATCTGCTCTCTCCTCCCCCCAAATTAGGTACCTAAAGCACCTAGGCAGATCCCCCTAAAACGCAAAATTCCGACGCCTGCTCAAATGCCGCAATCCTCCGACCACAAGTCCGCCACCGTCCATTACAAAAATGGCGATAGAGGTAAAAGAAGAACCTTACGGATGGAACTGTAGTAGAAACAAGTGAACGCCACCGCCTCACTCTAAAAGGTTGTTTTGTTCGCATGTGTCCATGCCCTGAACGCCGCCTATGTGCAATAATTTTTGTGTAGGTGTGTCGTAGTATCGGGGTCGATGCGTGATCATAAGGAAACATGGGGTATAACATGACTTTTAACATGACGGAAAAGAATTAGAAGGGGTTTGGGTAGTTTGGTGAGAATAGATAACGTATGCGCGTAAACACCATTAACCTGCGAGTCGGCCTTCCCATCCTAGCCTTGTGTCGATAGCCTTTCGCAAAGGGGACTTTTGTACGATGTTGCCATTATTGCTAGGGTGAACTAGTGCTGAAAGGTGAGGCTCGCAGCATCTACCAAGTACAGGCCCTGTCAGCTCGTATAAGAGTAACGAGGGCATCCAAGAATAAATTGACCGTAGGCTGTTGCATAAACGGTAACCAAAGTTGCGTCCTGGGTGTATCGATGAAGATTTTATAAGAGGAAGCGGGCACACTATTGCCGAATGCCCAGTCATGACTGTAGGAGGGCGTATAATCGAGATAGAGATTTCTGACTCTTCAGATGAGCATGGTAATAGCGGTCGGTAGGTGTTGCCGCCCATCTGGATAAATTTCAAGTTCGGATGACGCATAACCAGGAATATCGCCACTGACTTGTGTGCCAGATCTGGTGTAGCGGACGCAATCGAAGAAATCCGTATGTAGTTATCGTATTCATCAGGCCTTACCGTGTGGGGGGCTATGCTCCGGTCAACGAGGTAGGTGAGACACGGTTTCTTGTTGGTAGATGGTGATGGACCAGTCGAGTGATGAGACCAATGAGAAACCCAATGGGCCGGAACTTATAGGCTAATGAACAGTATGTGGGTGGTGTGGTTCCATAGTAAAGAGAGTCATAAAGTACATCTCAGGTACATTAAATATGATCTGAGAGCGACGTATTGAGCGTAAGTATGCGCTGGCTATAACTCAAGGTAAAGCCAACCCGTGGGTGTCCAACGCCGCAAATGCTGCCCCTTAGAACCATGGGGTTGGGTGGAAGGTTATGAGTTATGGATAAAGGAAAAAGATAGGTCATATTGACCAATGATGTCGGTATTAGAGGAACTTTGTTGGTGTAGTCGTCTTCTGCGAAGGCCGGTGTCAGTTCTCCGAGGTTGAGAAGGTGAATAGTTTACGGAAACAGACTATTTCTTTACCATATCTGTTAAAATCGGCTAAGGAGCTTTCGGATGAATGCCGAAACCATCTTAAGTAAACAATGAGTACTTTCATCCGACTTCCGAAAGAGAGGTTTTGATATCAACAAGGAGTGTAATAACCGGGAAACGGGGTTGTAATCCTTGATGCGGACAAGTATTAGGTAGATTTTAGGTAACTTTTAAATTACCAATATTTCACCAGACAGCATCGACAAGCCGTGCCATAATTATATCAACAAGGCTGGCCCATATACGTGCGGATAAGAAGCTTCAAACTCTCTGGTGATGCGCCTCGAAGTAGAGTAGAGCGTTATTTAACATGGCTCCCGTTGCTGGCAAGAAAACATGGTATCGTAATCCTTAGAGAGTTTTCGGTGACTTGGGGGGCGGCTGAATTAGGAAGGGGGTATCTCCGGATTTAGGTATCATATGATCAGCCGTAGCCCACGCCCTTTAGGGGCCTGAAAGGCCCTATAGGCCTGCATGGTTGCTGTTGGCCTCGACGACATTATCGGAGAGATTAATCAGCAGCTGAGCCAGGCAACGCTTAGTTGCGGCATCATCACGGAGGACCGAACTAAAGGTGGCATCGCGGAGCGGCTCTGGGAGGCATTGACGGAGAGCCTCTCGGGCACGGGCGTTGTCGCTCAGTCGAAGAAAGCAGCGCACTACGTGCTTAAGAAGGCGTGCTGTTTGCTGCTCGACCAGTTGAGCCACCATATTGCTCAGCACCGTTCCTACGGCGTAGAAGCGCTCGTACGTAGCGCAGATGTAGTTAAGACCGTTGTCATCTAACAGTATCTTCTGAACAATGAAGATAGCAACAGTCTTGCTAAGTTCCGATCCCGTTTCCATGATCCGTAGGCAAAGAGGAATGATCTCCGTGGTGAGAAGGAAGTTAATAACTTCGCTAGAGTCGTTCTTCACCAAAGCGCCGATAACACCGAGCGAGGTTAGGCGGAGATACTCAAACGGTCGCGACTTAGACGTCGTGTTCAAAAAGGGATAGAGGAACAAGGGGATGTGAGCTGCGTTTATTTTGTCAGCAGGTTACAACCAATCATGGTATAGCATGGAAACATACCATTCAAAAACAAAGTTCTTGTGTCATTGTGCGATGCTACGCACTGGAGGAGTGCGAGAGCATTGCAGACTCTGTTTGAGGCAGCGGCAGTTAGCTGGGAGGGGTTGAGAAGATTGTAGACTGAGATAATCTCCTGCATTAGAGAAGTCATCACACCTAGATATCTTGTTAGTTTGCTTGATTACCAATATGACTCCGGGTAAGGATCACGAACCAAATGAATGCCACAGGATGAGTGCCAGTTCGGGGACTTGTTCGCGCTTCTTGCTCAGTTCGAGGAGGGCAGCTTCGCGTGTGTTCTCGTTCAGCAAGTCAGCGACATAGTTCAACGTTCTTCGGTTGTCTTCCGAGACATTCTCCATGCCACTGTCCTGGACATGACTAGCCACAGAAGCACCAATGCTGGTCGATACATTATTGTGAGCGCCTGCTAGTCGGTTGAAGTGTTGCTGTTGAGCGGCAACAGCTGCTGCAGCAGCTTGTTGAGCTTGGTGCTGATGACTAGGCTGCTGGTGCATCCATGGCTGGTCGGCATGTGGGTTATACTGGTGGTGACCGTAAAGACTTGGATTCGGCAACATGATGGTCTTCGTGATTACGATCGCTCAGATTATTGCATGTACGATCTGAATTACGCTACTGTACGCCGTCCAATCTTGTCTCTTCGGACTATTCCCGCTGGTCTTGTTCAGAATCTAAGTCTGATGCGCGATTAGTATACGCTCTTTGCCACGATCTCCCTGTCATATACAGTCCACTTACAGTTTGTAAGCCCACTTGTCAGCTCTGAATAGGCTTTTGCGCCACGTCCGCCGTAGTTCCGTTTCTCGTTGACGGCGAAAGATCGAGGAGATGGAATCGCGAGCGTCCACCAAGGTAAATATTAAACCGCGTCAGTCAACCACGTCCCCTTTGCTCAAGCTCTGACGAGGGAGATCAGCAATCTTCTAAATGGAACTAGAAGTTTGCCTAAACTCTTGTTGGTGTGGGATCGGCTATATTTATGCGACAGTAGAATTTGGAGATCGTCAGGTCGATGGCGATGCTAGGATTGATAGAGCGGGATAGCTCGCACTCTTTTGAGAAGATGGGTGGTAGGCTAGGACCGTAGAGAACAGATCGTGCGCAAAAAAGATGCGCTCCTAATGAGTAACTTTCCTACTCCGTTGCGATAGTTGTCTTTTATAAAGTATTCTTCCCTCAAACGTTGGTTCGTCGTGGTATTGAATCTTCCGGGAAGAGCTAGGTTGGTGCAACAGGGAGACCCCCGAGAAAGTCTATCTACGGAATAGCTGGCGGGAAAAGCACTCGTCTAAGTCGTACTTCGATTGGGCTGAGGAGGCGCCTCAACTATCGATAGAGTTGTTTAAGGGGAGCTTCGGTCGCGTCAGAAAACTAGACAGACGAAGATCAGATTGTAGGGCGCAACTATTAGGTTGCGTTCAGTTCAATAAAGTCGGGTGGATAGGAAGAAAGAAGCCTAAGGCTGAAAAGTCTGGGTATTTGTAAAAGTTGAAGAAAGAGTGAAGTCTAATGCAGGGTTCGCCAGCAGCCCATAGACGAAGCATCGCATCCTAATTTGCCGACTGGAATGGGCAGGATGGGGTCCAGAGGGAAGCACTGACCACTACATGCAGCCGATTGCGTTTACCACAAGTTAGGTACCTACCTACCCTTATCAGCCCTAGCTCCAATTCAAGGTTCAAACGGATCCCACCTGTTTTCTAATCCCACCCGAGTGAGCCGCAGCGGGGTGAAGCACGAGCCACATTAATATACATACCGTATTTCGTTAGATGTGGGGGGTTACGTATGTATCTCAATACTTTGATAATGTGGCGGCCTACATGTTGGTATCCCTTCTCACACCCCCCAACCTTACCTTTGTTTCGGTAACAAGTAACCTAGTAACTGCGTACATGTATGTAGCCTGCATGTGCGCTCTAATGATAAACAAGTACACTATACATAGACATCTCATAGATAGATTAAATACATACATAGCAATATCACTCCCATGTGGAATTCTTAATAAAAAGATTTATCCATGGATCAAGATGATGATAGCAACATTGAATGTTATAACGATATACACTATAAGAGTATGAGACATCAGAACAATAGTCTCAGAGATCCTAGCTCATTAACGATGATATATTGGCGGGAATAGCCACAAGGGAAGAAAAATGAAGAAATCATCTCCTAAGTCTTGAGAATTATATTATTATAAGGTCTAAGCTATGCGTGCTGAATTTGTAAAAGAGCCCGAGCCTGCTTGAGTTTGTACCTAGGTCATAGGCCATCATGACAACGTAATGAAGGCCAAGCAACCTCCCCAGCACCAGAGATGTACTTTTTTTACATTACTACTTGTATCTGCTATTAGGAAACATCATCGTCGTGAAGTCCGTTCGCCAAACCTGCCAATTCCATCATATCCTTACAACAATAGGCTCCAGGCACGGCCTGACCTCAAGGAACCCATGCCAACAACAAACCATCATGCCCTCCGAGAAAGGGGCCTAAGAATCAACAAGTATTCAACAATGATAGAAGGCCCACGTTTATACCATCAACACCGCCAGATATGGAAGACAATAGGGTTGTAATAGGAGAAAGTGTTCTTGACCCCCGGTATTCTCGGTTAGGGTCCACCTATCCCTGGTACCAGAGATCGAATCTTCTAGCTCGATTCAACTTAGTGTAATGCGGTTTCGAATCATAGACGCAACTCCTTTAAGATGTGATCCGCCATGTTCTTGAATTGCCAAGTATTTCCCTCCATGCGCTTAAACTGGATTCCATGCAGTGAGAGCAAAGGAACCTTCACAATGAAAATCTCGAATTCTAGCACCATGTTTCCGCCCAAGTCGTTTTGTACATGCGTCGTGGTCTCGCCCGGTACTCTCCTTGACGAACTAGTTGGGTCTCGGGGAAGGCTCTCCGGATCAGAAAGTTCCGAAGTCGAATCACTTTTATCTGCAGGTGCCCTTCCTGGTGTCCGTGGTGTATGGGGGACTCGATCCATCTCTCGGAGCTCCTCACGTTCCCTTTCAGTCCTGATACCAAAGCTGAACCTACGACGATGGCCAGGCGTAGGGACTGGGCTGCCGGGTGCATCTGTTCCCTTCTTGAGGTCGATGCTAGGAGTGTGCCGACAGGAGAAGCCTCCACGAATTTCCGTATACTCGACCCCAAGCTGTTTCAACACCCTCTTAACGTCTGCACGAATAGCGGGTACCGACTTCGTCGACGTGGTAGAAACGCTAAAGAGACCCTTCAGGAAAACTGGCTTGGCTAATTCCGAGTCATCTAGACGCTCCGCTGAATTTCCACTCGCTTCACCAAGTTCCTGGTCCGTCTCCTCGGGTACATCAGCAGCACGAGCTCCTTCCCTACGCATTCGCCGTGCTTGAATACTCTCCCGACGTGCATGACCAAGTGGTTTGGCTCTCATAGAGGCAGCGCGGGGGTTTAGAGCACTCTTCGGTTCTGGTGGGAGTTTATCGGTAGCCGCCGACTGGTCGGAACCGCTGGTTGGTGGCGGCTCCTTGGTGATCCTATTGGCAGACCCGAAAGGACGCCTTCTGAATTCTGCAGAGCTCACACTAGTCGATCGTCCCAAGCCCTTGTTACTACTTCCGGACAAGTTACCACCAGCGGAAAGCGGTGGACTAAGTAGGTCTCGATGTTGCGGCTGACTGCTTCCCGATCGTAACCTAGTCGGCTGATGATCATCATCTCGTTCACGTCTCGACCTGCGTATGCTAAAGCTCTTCCGCGGGGTCTCAGCCGGAGAATGAACATGGACCACAGGTGGGTGAGAGCGGTCTTTATCAAGCCTCTCCGGTTCCTTACGGCGCCTAGTACTAAACCGCCTGAGAATACCAGCAGCCGTGCTTTCTTTCTTCGGTGGTAGCTCCGCGGGAGGCTCTGGAGGAATGAGCGCAGGAGAAGGTTGGGGTTTCTTTATATCTTCTGGGGCATCGTCTTCCCCGTGGGTTCTGGCACGAGGTCTCGACCTACCCCCAGTAGCCTTCTCTCCCGCCATCTCATACGTCGCTGTATTCGTGTGCGCCTCGGGCGGGGGCACGATTTCCGGCATCGGGGAGTCCGCAACATTCTTCGGCGTATGAGATTTTGGTACTGCATCTAACTTGTCCCGTTCTTGTTTCTCCTTCACTAGATAATAGATGGAGATAAGAGGATTGAAGGCATTGAGTGGATCTAAGCCAATCTGTAGGGCGTCTGTGCTTGGGGTCGACAAGTTATCACGGCTACTACCCGAATTACGTCGCTTGTAGAAGTCAAATCCAAATCCTCGCTTCTTCTCCACGTCTTTGGGTGCTGGGGGTTGTTCTTTTTCCTTTTGCAGAAGCGCCACGGCACGTTTGTAGTCCTCCGATTCGATCACTTTGGTAAGCTGGGCTTTAATCACCTCCGGTGGGCCGAAGTTGAAACCAGTCATGGCGTTGATGACTTCTGGTTCTAGAGGCAGTGTTAAAGGTTCGCGGGCAGGCAGGTAATTGTCGGGCGGACCACCGTAACCCTTGATCATCCAGGGATGGTTCATGACTTCATGCATTGTTGCTCGTTGTTTCGGATCGGTGACAAGCATACGGGATAGGAGATGGCGACATTCTAAGTGTATGTTAGTAATGAAGAACAGCCAACACGAAGCCGAAGCGCTTACCATTAGATAACCAGCTAGGATAGTCCACAAGCCCTTTCTTGATTTTCGCATGTAGAGCTGGCATACTCTGATCGTCGAAGGGAACCTTGCCACAAACTAACACATATAAGACAATACCAAAACTCCACACGTCAACTTCCGGACCAGTATACGCTCGCGCCTGTAGGAGTTCAGGAGCCGCAAAGTATAGACTACCACAGAATGTCTTCAAATGACCGCGGGGAGCGAAGAGGTTGCTCAGGCCAAAGTCGATGATCTTGATATCGCCAGTCTTACTGATCAGGATGTTTTCGATTTTCAGATCGCGGTGGACAATGCTGTTGCGATGGCAATAGTCGAGAGCACTTGCGATCTGTCTGCTAAATTTCCTTGCTTGCTTTTCCTTTAGTTTTCCGTGCGAGATGATGTAGTCCAGCATTTGGCCGCCATTGACATATTCGAAAAGCATGTACCAATGGTAGTTCGTTCGAACCACATCTCGCATGCCGCAGATGTGTGGGTGCTGGAGGAGGGTGACTATGGCTGCTTCTCGCGCAGTTCGTATTTCTTTCGATTGATCGGCTCGCTCCTTATCAGCTCGACTATGGTGGCCATCTTCGGTAGAACCTCGAGGGATGATTTTGCAAGCAACCTAGGTAAACAATTGTAGTTAGCGAACCGTCCAAGGAATAGCAATTAATTGAGCAAGGGAGGCGAAGCAACCAACCTGTTCTGTTCCGTCCTCCTTACGAGCGAGCTTTACTTTACCCATACTACCAGCACCGATTGTCTTACCCAGAATCCATTTCCCAGATTGAGTCGGAATGGAGGTTCTAGAGGTCCTTTGCTTGGCACCGGTAGCGCGGGCGTCTGCCGCTGCTTGCATGACGGGCGGGATGGCAGCGGGGCCAGCATTGTTCGCGACAGCAGTTGGGCCTGCCATTTCGGTTTGTGTGTGAGTTGATCGAGTGCTGCTTCGACGGTGTACGCCTTTGGAGTCGGTCCCACGCGAGACCGGGGGAGGGCGGTCTTTGCTGGAACTTCGCTTAGGCTGATGGTGGGCAGCGACTACGTTCGACGTCTCATAGTCTTGCTGGGGCAGGATTTCTTGTAGAGGGCGACCGGAAGACGATGTCTGTCGGCTGTGATGGCGGTGATGATGAGAGGTCGAAGTAGAATGAGAGTTTAGAGGTGGACCCGAGTTGTGTTGGGAAGGTGAAGCAGCGGTGGAACTAGTCGGGCGTGAACGGGTCGAATGAGATCGCACCGGGGGTTGGCTGCTCTGGTGGGATCTCGGCGATGAAGACGATGAATGGTGATGGTGATGACTATGATGATGCTGCTGCTGCTGAGGATGATGATGTTGATGTTGATGTTGTTGTTCAGTTGCTGAAGTTGACATCGCTTGGTATTGCTATAGCAATCCTATACAGTATGATTATTCTATTGGAATAGCAAGGGGTGGTGGGAACCAGCTGAGGTGGACAAGGCCTCGTTCAGGGCCGATGCTTCTGATCCATAAAAGTCAAAATTAAAGAAATTGGCACTACTGGGCAGTTTCCAGAGATTTGGGCAGTGAGAGCGACAGTCTGGGCAGGCTTTCGCCAATGTTGGTTAAAGAAGAGTGGTACCTTTAGTTAATTGTTACAACTGTCGCAGTCCTAAGGACGAAAGTCACAGGTGGGAGCCTCGTCGCTCTTTTCCCTTTTACCCCCTTAAGGAGGGTTATTAATTGGGCCGCAGATGCGCTAGCGTCTGGCGAAGTACCTACTGCAAGCTTATTGAACGAGGAACAAAGCTGGACACCCAGACATGCAGACACCGTAATTGCCTACGGTCGATTAGTTTTGGGGGTACATGTACCTAAGATACATCTTGGAGTGATAACGGCGGGGAGTTGGGGGGAACAAGAACTGGGAAGTTTCAATGTGGTCCTTTGCTTCAATTATTACTACCTTGTACCCTTAGGCGGGTGCAGGTGGTTACACGTAGGCGCACAGTACTTACCACCTGCAGTCTACATGCAATACGTGTAGTAATAAAGACGGTCTAATAAGGGACCACATGAACCTCCACAATACGGGAATCTTAGTACCGGCGACCATCTACGGTACATACTAATTACCTTTTTACATGGTCCCGTATGGTTAGTGGTTAGAACACGAGAGCCGTCGACAATCTGATGATATAGTGGCAAAAGAAAAGGAAGATCACAATTGATTTCACCCCGCAGACATTGATACCAGACTTTCATGTTGAACGTCCGGCAAGGCGAATCTACCTAGGTACAATTCGAGTCGGAGCTGAAATTTGTCTCGACAATAAAAGGCATCACAAGATTGGCCCAAGAAAAAAAAAAGAAAAGAGACAAAAAAGGAACACTTTCTTAGTAGGTGGATATCTAATGCTAAGTGTCACAAAGCTGACTGGGCCTTTAATGAATTGCTTTCCACCTACATTAGCCGCATGTCGCTGCTGTGTAGAAACATCAAATGCTTAGTGTGCACCTTAGGTAGCCCGGTTGGTGGGTGATGTGGCTTCGGGCTCAAACAAATGACGAAATATCCATACCGTCCCTGGGAACTAAATACTAATAACAAACACATTGTGGTCCTCGAAGGATAATATGTGCACCACCACTTACACAACCTTCGAAACTTGAACATGAATAACATCTCTTCACGGAAGTCAAAATCAAACACGTATTAAATAGAAATGGTATGATATAACAATTAACACAACAGAAGAAAAAAGGCCAAACAAAATCACTCAGCCACGTACTAAGTTTCAAATCGATAGATACTCCTTCGTTTCGATCCACGATATCTCACAGGAACAACCCCCCAAAGGAGGTTGATTTGTGCATATGTGATGACTTGGAGGGGTATGACGACAGCAGCAAAAACTGTTCCCCGCCAACTGCACAGGTGGCTAACAAGGTTGTATTGCAGAATCGAAGCTTAACGGATCAGGAAAATAACGGGCTTGATTCAATTTTGCTTCTCTTCTTCGTCGGTCAGCCAAGCATAATGATAGGTTAATCATCCTTCGCTATCCTGTTTCTGTCGATTTATCCAATATGGACATGGTACAGTCTCTTGATTGGGCAGTGAAGCGAACGAGATCCCAAAGAAGCAACCATGGAAAAACATCATACTGTTGAACAGCATCAAGGTGAGATGTCTGACCATAGTTTTCTCTTTATTACACGGTAGTTTTCCTCTGAGACGTTCTTCAAAATATCTCCAGTCTCAACAAATCTTATTATCCCCTTACTTATCTCCATAAGCCTCCCAACCCGCACTTCTCAATATCATGTAAGCGCACAGCTTCAATCAGGGTTTGTTGGTTAATGCATTTATCATGCGACTACCTGGGTAGTTGGAGATGGTGTATCTCGGGAAAGTACCTGGTTTGACCCTAGGCGCCACTCTACACCACGGAAGCACTCTACATACATACAGACCCCTTACTTCCCAGTCGAAGCCACTTTAGCTTTTACCCTTCCATTCATCTCGTAGAACTTTCAGCTCTTAATCAATCCCAGCCAGGCTCGAAATAGAAATATCCTGGCCCTTTTAGGTTTTATAATGCATATAGCTAACAAAGGTTCCCGGGTTGCTGGGTAGCACGAATGAACTGCAGGTTACATGTTACCCTCCAAGACCCTTCCAAGAAAATGTCGCAAGGAGATCCTAGTTTGAGAAAAGCGGAAACGATATATTCAATCGCAATCTATATACTACAATACTACATATACCAATTTGAACCTCCCCCCCCCCAACATATTAATAGGGATAAGGTGCCGGAGCTCGAGACCTCCTCGAACAGCGCCCGCCCAATGTAAGGAAAGTTGGACCAACGCCTAGAATAGTTCGCCCACGAACTTGGGGTCCATTATGGAAAATAGAAATCAGAAATCAAGGAGTAATCCGTTCGAACCGGACCTCAAGGCCGTTCGGCCGCACAACCGGGCTGGGGTTTTCGAACTTAAACCCCTTTTCCACCTTCAAGACCCTGAAGTTCCGCATGATCTCGACCAGGATAATCTTCGCCTCCATCAGGGCGAGTGGGCGGCCGATACAGATCCGCGGGCCTTGCGAGAAGGCTTCGAACGCGTACGGCGACGCCTGGTCCCCGGACAGCCGATCCCATCGTGTCGGGTCAGGCTCATCAACGTTTTCGCCCCAGATTTTCGGGCTGAGCATCGGTACTGCCGGTACAAGGTCAAAGTATGTCCCCTTGGGAATTCTGACTCCGTCGAGTGTGACATCAACGGCGTTCTCGCGGAACATACCGCTTGCTGTGACACGTTGTTAGCTACGGCGTTATCATAAGGAGGTCGACAAGTTATACTTACCAGGTGAGTACAAGCGAAGCGTCTCTTTGATGAAGTTATCAAGATATGACAACTTCTCGATGTCACTGTAAGCAAAATCGGCATCTAATCCAGAAAGCTCCTCGTGGAGCTTAGACTGGATATGGGGCTTCTCGGCCATGATGTACAAGCTCCATGAAAGCAAGTTTGCGGACGTTTCGTGGCCAGCCGCCATGAATTGGAGGAGCTAAGAAAGGCGTAACGCCATCTGTCAGCACGCTCTATATACGACTCATGATAGCAATGCTTGATTCTTCTGGTGACTTACATGGCCCACCATCTCCATCTCCGTGATTCCCACGGCCGAACCCCCAGGCAGGCTCTCTCCGATAAGAAAGGTCATCAGATCGCGTGAGTCGTTACTCTCATATTTGCCAGCGGCCATAGAAGCCTCGATCTTAGGGCGTCGTTGTCGCAAGAGTTCAGTCAAGTACTTCTCCAACCATGAAGTGGCGAAGAGAAAGTTACGGTTCGCCTTTAAAGGGAGCCATCGCGTCGGGAAGAAGCCATTGATATACAAAAGCAGTTGGCTTAGCATCCCCTGCGCGAAAACGATGTGATAGGCCTTATGGAAGGTGAACTCGTCGCTTTGGTTATTAACCTTGCTCTTATCGCCGTATGGAGAAGCCGCCAGGCTGTCGAGATCCATTCCGAGTATTGTAGTGCCCATTATGTCAAGTGTAGTCCTGGAGAAGCAGTCAATGCAATCGACAACCCCAGTGTTTCCGTATTTATTGACCTCAATAGCTCGGCCGAACAGCTGGCTCACTTCGACCGCCTTGGACTTAAATAGGGGCTCTAGTTTGCGTACATTCGACAGTGAAAAGGGGCCGTTGAGCATCTTCCTGTGTTTTCGGTGCTGGTCGAATTCCATGACGATTAGGCCTTCGCCGGCTATCTCCTTCATCATTCGTCGCCAGTAAGAAGCCTTCTGGAAGGAGTAGCATTGCGTCTGTAGCACTTCCTTGAAGCCCTCGACACTGTTAGGCACTATCACCTCGGTGTTCGCAAATGAAAGGTATCGAATAAGGGGCGCGTCAGGGTATTCGCGTGACCACTTGGCATATAAACTTATAGGTGTCTCAGCTCTGAGGAGGTTGATAAACTGCCCGAAGAAGAATTGATTGTCCTATGATAACTCCTATTAGAAATTGAAGTAAATTGAGTGTGGAATCAATCGGTGCAGTGTCAACTCACAGTCGGACCGGGTAGATGTCGGAGAGGTGAGAAGTATTTAGGATACAAAAACACTCGATAGTACTTCAGTAGCAGATATTGGGTAGCGAAGAGAATATATCCAGCCTGTATACCAGTCAACCCGTCAAAGTGAAGATGAGCCGCCACTCTTGTAAACACAAAGACTTCAAGAGCTGTAAGTCCTGAGCACTTGAGTAAATCCATGTTCGTATCTGTTATTGCCTTGCAACAAGATATTAGCGCGGAGGGAATTTAGATGGACCAATGTGGTAGTAAACCATGATCCGAATCAACGTCACTTCGAGTTGAAAGGGCATAGTAGTTTATATATTCATACTGGCGGGTATCCAGCGGCCAATCTACACCATCAGCTTACGAAGGTAACAAGAGTATATCACGTAAAGTCATCGTGGAATTGTCACAAGGCAGAAAGAGAGTAGCTTGGCCCGATGCTGTGAAACACACGCTACTCTATCAGGCGCCATTATAGCCTTCCAAAGAGGTGCTTTTTTGCGAGGGCTCGTATAGGCACGATATCGCGATGATGATGACTGCTGGAAGGGCGGCGCCCTGATCGAAATGCCGAGTATAGGTACGTACACTAAGTGGGATGTTTATAGGCGGAGAAGATTAAATACTACAGATATGAATTATTGGCCGGGTGGGATTGAGTTGCCATTGCCATGATATATCACTTTGCGGAGGGTTGTAGTGTCACATACAGCCTTCCAGTGCGTTACATTTCCAGCGGCTCTTCCCCGGGGAGCCAATCCAGGAGGGTCGGCGAGCAGCTTAAAACAAACGATATGAACTCATCGATGTGACGTTCTAGACCAATGGGTTAGTATCACCCACCACTCAAGCCATATGAATGTGATCAGTCAAGTTTCCTGTATCGTGATGGCTTCACCTCTAGGCGGTGTCGGGCTTTTCAACAAGACCGCCATCGAGATCCAGTTTACGCTCATGTAAGATTGAGATGAAAGTCTCTACGGTATTATTAATAGATCTGCTTTCACGAGAACAATGTTTAGATTTTAGTATCTTGCGTATATTCGTTTCTGAGTAGCTCCTGGATATATATGATGTCGTTTGTTGAAAAACTAGGTCTATTATGCTCCAATCTCTCCAAATATCTAATTACATGAAAGGGTTCGGACTGTTAATAATAAAAAATAGATACGTAATAAAAAGATTAATATCGCAAATTGTCGGAGATTATCGTGACTTATCGTGACTTGTTTATGTCGTACAAGTTGAAGCTGAGATGATGGAGTCGTACACGTATTATAAGCCATCTATATGAGACACGATTAGTCATATAAGACGGTGGAGCCAAGTACCTAAGTACCTTACCAGGAATTTTATGTACCTACATGTACACAGCTATTTTTATCGATAAGCAATATCACCAGCTTCCTTGTCCAAGTCTCGGATGACTTCAGACACAATACACGATACATTCTCTAGCATTTCAAAGTACAACATAACCAGGAACCGTGCTAGAGACAATTCCCGAATCTACTGTAACTAGAAATCCGCCCATGTCATTCAAGCGATCTCGCGCAACCTTCGAAGCCGACCTCCAAGCCCAGCAGTCGCCGTATGTGCTCTTCGGGACTCCTCTCCCGCCCGTCGACCCCGACGTCCGCGACGACGGCTCCTACGTTCCAGTATGGAAACAAGAGGTTCGGGATGAGCGGGGGCGCAAACGTCTGCACGGCGCTTTCACTGGTGGCTGGAGCGCGGGGTACTTCAACACCGTCGGATCTAAGGAAGGATGGACTCCCTCGACCTTCGTCTCGTCGCGTTCGAATCGCCGCAAAGATGGTTCCGCTGCCAAGCAGCAACGTCCTGAGGACTTCATGGATGAGGAGGATTTAGCTGATGCAGCCGAAGCGCAAAAACTACAAACTGCGCAGGGATTCGCCGGATTGGGGTCCACAGACGAAGATGGCCTTATGCGACGCGGTGGTGGGCTCGCGGATTTGTTCCGGGCCCAAGGGGAAACTATGGGCGTGAAACTTCTAAGGAGAATGGGCTGGAAAGATGGTCAAGGAATTGGCCCCAAGGTCCGTCGGAAAGCTCGGCTAGATGTCGATAGCAGCAAGACGGGCAGCTCAGCTCAGGACGGAGGCGACACGTATCTCTTCGCGCCAGATAACGTGCCCATGATTTCGTTCGTCAAAAAGCTGGATCGCAAGGGATTGGGCTTTGAAGGAGAATCACGGTTAACGCCCATGCAAACTAGCATCCAAGGGGAAGCGGGTTCCAGCTCTGAGGAGGACTCACGGAATGGGCCTTTAATACGTCCCAACGCGCTCAAGAAGAAGAAACCAAGCAAATTTGGGAAAGGGGGTATCGGCATTGGCGTTCTAAACGATACCGGATCCGACGACGAGGACCCGTACGAGATCGGGCCGCGGATATCCTATAACCGGGTAATAGGGGGCGACAAGAAGAAAAAAAAGGCAGCAAACACCACAACATCAGCTAACCCAGCACTTCGCTCGGCTCCGAAATTCATATCCCGCAAGAATGCCCTCGCGCAAGCAGGCAAGAACATACGAAAATGCCACGACGGTCGCCTGCCGCTCGACGGCTTCGTGTTCGGCGTCGAAACGGACGATCTAGCATCAACCATCAACTCAGAAGTCAACAAATACCCGCCACCAACAATTCCCCCAGACTGGAAGCCCAGCAAGCAAAGCAAATCCGAAACCGCAGCATCCGACTACGTATCCACAGCCGACGCAGCCAAATCCTCCAAACTCGACCCCAAATCCCGCGCCGCCCTACTAGGCGAGGCCCAACTCCCAGGTAAATCCGTCTTCGACTTCCTCTCCGCGTCCGCGCGCGAGCGCCTCGCCGCCGCAACAGGAAAATCCAATCTTCCCCCGGCTCTAGGCGAGATCCCCGAGGCCTACGCCCTCTCCGAAGCAGAGAAGCAACAAGAGCTGCTCCGCCAGATCCCCGAGCTCGACAAAGCCACAGCCGCGGCAGCCATAGCGAGAGGCGCGAGCGGCGGCGGCGGCGGCGGCGGCGGGCCCTACGCCGACGACGAGGCGAAGCGCGCGCGCTACAGAGCGTACCTCGAGTACGCGGCCGGATTCGCGCAGGCGCCGCCGATGAAGGCGTCCGGCGTCAGCGTCGAGGACTGGCTGCGCGAGCTGCACGAGTTCCGCAGCTGCGCGCGGATCTTCAAGCCCATGACTGGGGCCATGGCGTCGCGCTTCACGACGTCATCATCATCGTCGTCTTCGAAATTCGTAAGCGGGTCCTCGGGTACCGTTTCTTCGAACCAGGAGCTGCTCTCGAAGCCGGTGCAGAGACCGCTCGATCCCGCCGAGGAGGCGGCGAAGATGGGTATGTACGGCTCGATGACGAGGACGGTGACGGATTTCTATCCGACGAGGTTGCTGTGCAAGAGGTTTAATGTGAGGCCGCCGGCGCATGTGCAGCCGGATCAGGATATCCAGCAGACGGAAGCTAGCACGGCGAAGCCTAAGGACTTGTTTAGTGGGTTTGGCTCTGGTGGTGTTTATTCGGGGAGCGCGATGACGCTGGATGAGCTGCTCAAGTCGGCACAGACACAAGTATCTGGTTCGGCGGCGAAGGAGGGTGAAGTTACATCAGCACCCACGGCCTTAGAAGCGTCGCCGGCACAGCCCAAGGGGGAGGTAGTAGTGAATGCCGAGGTGAACGAGGCGTTGGAGGGTAAAAGGGCGCAGGAAGATGTTTTGAAGGCTATATTCGGCGACAGTAGTGATGATGAAGATTAATATCAGTACGAAGCAGGTTACATGATTGATAACTATACCCCGTTGAATATCAATATCAATATCAAAATTTCTAGGCAGCGCCTCATACGTATGATTATTTGCTACATTAGGTACCTAACGGTATTACTCTGGTATGTAATTACGGAAATTGATCACGCTAGGTTATTAAGATATCGGTAGGTCCCTTAACCACAACAACCATGAAGGGTATGGAAACGAGGCTGGGAAGATTGGTCACACGACACCGTGGATTTTCTATTCATAATGACGCTATGTACGCAGGGATAGATTCGAATCATAGCTACCTATATATTGAAACCCCTAAATTAATGTGTAGGCTTCGCAATAGGCGCAATGATGCCTTGTTTAATCAAGACTCTCGGCTTGGTCGCCTCCTGGAACGTTTCCTTCGTCATCCACTCGGGCCCCACAGGCAAGCGTAGAGCGCGTTCGTACTGCATTTTAGACTCGTAGGGGTGCGGTAGCTGGGAAGCCATAAACTTGTCGTTCTGTAGTTAAGTGTTAGTAGAAGTTTCAAGAGGATAGTGATCTTGATAAGTAGAGCCATAGGTACCTTCTTCATGCGCTTCTCGTTAATAATAACGTTCTGTAGCCCGGCATCCTTGCGGTCCTTCTTCTTGATACCCTCCTTTTTCGTGAGGAAACGCCCCTGATGCCGCTTCTTCTCACGGTTGCTGACTCCGTCGCCGACCCAGCTGCCCCATCCGGGGAGCGTGTTATCGATGATCTTGTCATCGTCGTCTTCTTCAACCTCCGCCTTTTCTTGCTCGAACTCGGCCACGACGTCTAAACCACCAAAGGCTTTTTCGATGAGGTCTTGTTCCTGGAATTGAATAGGCAAGTGGCTTGCCTCATCGTCTGAGGAGTCATCCGCGTTGAGGACGACTTGCTTCTTGCTTGGCTTGGCCTTCTTCACTGGAGCGGCAGACGCGGCTACAGCAACGGATTCAATGCCAAGTTCTAGCACATCTACACTAGAACCTGCCTTCTTGCCTCTTTGTTTTCTGGGGAGGCCGGCTGTCGATGGCTGACTCCAAGCACCTGCTATCGAGTCTGCGCTTACGTCTTGAGAGACTGGCGCCGAAAGGCCTTTCGAACGACCAACTGAAGCCGTTGCAATATTATCCCTAGCAGCTTGGAGATCTGCTTTATCCGCCTTGCCTTTCTTGCTAGCCTTGACGGGTTGCTTACTCGCCTTTACTAGCTTATCTTCTGATGGCTGACCAAACTTTCGTCGACCAACATCCTCGGGCCCTTCGTCGGAATTTTCCCCATCTTCATCATCAGAAGCTAATTCCCGTCTTATCTGAGCTACCAAGTCATCGTTAGCTTTCTTCTTTGCCGCTTCGGCCTTCTTCATGAACTGCATGTTCATTAACTTCGACTTTGGTGCCGAGTCGTCAGCGTCAGAAACATCGTCAAGTTGCTGGAGAAGTCTCTTTCGCTCATCGACATCGTCCGAGCCACCTGAGTAATCAGAATCATCATCAGATCCATCGTTTGCCCTTGACTGCTTTCCTTCGATACGGCGACGTAACTCCTCATCCCGTCGGGCCATATCGGCTATGCCCACTCGGACATCGTCATCCCAGGCAGCACGACCATTTTTGTTGGTCATTTTGGCCCACTTGCTTTCCCGATGGCGAGCGCCCATTCTTTCCATAGCTCGCTGACGATCCTGAGCTTCGCGTTCCTCTTCCGAGTCGATTTCTCCAGATGCGGCCATAATTTCGCGCTCCTTGATTTCATCTCTTTCTTTCTGCTTTCGGTGCACTCGATGATACGCTTTACTCTTGATCTTCTTGATACGCTTTGCCCGCGCATCTTCTCGAGATTTGAGCTCTCTCTCACGGCGCTTCTGCTGCCACAGTTCCTTTAGATTATTGCGCGAAAGGCCCTCGGCGTCTCTGTCCAAGTCTTCCATTTCTTTAGTCTCCTTCTTAGCACTTGGTCCTAGCCCGCTTTCTTCCATAATCGCCAAAATGGTCTGTTCCAGTTCAGTTCCTGGTGCTTTATAGTTAAGGGGTTGGATTTCGCTGTTGTCATGCCTGGCGAGACCAGTTTCTGTCTGCGGTAGTGGAAACACGAGATGATCCGCTCTTCTGTTGTGCTTCACAGTCTCCGTCCATCGGTCCAAGGACTCATTCGTCTTCTCATATGCGACGGTACGATCCAACTTTGCCTGCTGGCGTCTTGCGAGCGGCACATCAAGTTTCTGTGGCTTGCTGGATTTCTCTTCTTTTGTCATGAGCTTCAGAGACTTTTTGAGCTCAGGGTCTTTAATCCCCAGCAAGCCTAGATCTTTCAATCCGAGCTTAGGCTTGTTTGTCGGCGTAGCATCTTGCTCGTCCGCGTCTTTAACTCCAGAGAATTTGGAAACCCATGCATTAATTCCGGTTTCCGATACATCGTCATCTTCGTCGTCCTCAACATCGGAAGACTCGTTCCCTGATGCTTCATCGTCTTCGTCGGATTCTTCATCAGAACCAGACTCGTCGTCAGCTCCGGGTTCTCCGTCGTCTTCTGACATAGACATGTCAAGAGCCTGCGCGAGATCTATGGCATCCGATCCGAGAGAAGCCCCGTCAGCGTCCCCAATATCATCATCGCTGTCGTCTTCGTCATCATCATCCTGTTAGGCGCGTTAGTTATAGCTATGGCGGTAGCTCTCGATCTAGATTTTATTACCTCTTTTCTTTGCTTCTTCTTACTCCCGCGGAACGTATAATCCTCAAATCTCTCCTCGTCACTCTCTCCAAAAGCTTCATCACTGTCAATTTCGGAGTCGTCATCCTCATCAACACCGATCCGCCACTCATTTCCGCTGCTGTCGCTGCCATACTCGACATCCTCATCACGATCGGCGCCGCCGCCACCGCGCCGCATCTTTCTCGGCGGCCCCTCATCTTCATCCTCATCCTCGTCGTCTTCGTCCTCGTCCCTTGCATGCTTGCCGCCGCCGCCGCCACCACTCCGCGGCGCATCCAGCTCGCGGTTGCGCGGTGTGCGCTTCTGGCGGTCGGCGTATTCTTCCGATGCGATGGCGAAGGCATTCAGCGCCTTTTTGGAGGACCTCGACTTCGATTTCTTCTTGCTTTTACCGTTGGCGCTCCGGGCGCCGCTGACGGGCCGTCCGTGGGCTTGTCGGCCGGGCATGCTGGAGGATATTGATTTCTTCCAGACCAGCGATACCGTGGAATAGGGAGGAGTTTGTTGGTAAGAATTGAAGTATTCCTAAATCCGGAATATCATCGCAAGCTCTCGATTTCTAAGGATCAATTCAGAACCTGGAGCTAACGAAGTTGTAGAATCTACAAATCGAATTCTCATAGATTTAGGCGGTATCTAGACTTTTTTTTCTGCCGCGCGATAGCGATAGTGGGGTAGCTGTAAGCGCCTTTAGTGGTTGAACTTTCCCAGGGCCCAGTTAAACTATGGGCGGCACCAACCAGGTACCTAGATACTGGACCCACTCAGCTCAACGATTTTCGAGATCGCGAACTTCACAATTCGACCAACAATATACCAGCAGTCCACGACGAGGTGTGTAGTCCACGAGAAATATAAACGGACATCAAGCATCTGTCGCATTTAGAAGACAGAGAACAACTCCCGACTCGACTCAAAACCGCCGCGATGCAGCCCACACAAGCGCTGCTGAAGCGCTTCCGCAAGCTACCTCTGACCACCAAGGACATCAAGAAGGGCTTCTACAAGGGAACTCGGACAGGCAGCATGGGTCGACATACCAAATTCGGAGGCTACATCATCGACTGGGACAAGGTGCGGACATATGTCGTGCCGGTCGGATTAGACACCTTCAAGGTACTTTCTATTCCCTCTGTTCCTTTTTTTTTCTCTTGAGGCCTTAGGAGAAACGGATGCTAATAAGGCGTTGAAATGCAGTTGACTCCCTTCGTAACGAGAAAAGTACGCCCGACGAGAGGTCGGTATGAGGGCTATCCAATGGGACCTAAAAGCCCGGAGTTGTACCTGGACCGATGGAAAGCTGAGAACGGACTGGATTAAGGTGTATCTATTGTCTTGGACGAAGCTGAATTTACCATCCGTGGGTATGAAAAGGGCCTGAATGAATTGCAGGAGACAGTCCGGCGACTTATGACTTGAAGTCAAATCGTTTCCGGATTGCCGCTGTTGTGAAATATCCTCGAAGTCATCGCCCCCTGGAGATGTGATATGAGGACTTTTAATGGAAGGTCACGATTGTCAATAGACATGTAAAATCTGTACCATACCAACCAACATATACAGACACTCATCTACAAAGCATGTAAAACCATTTAAAAATTAATTTATGACAATATTTCTAACGTCTTAAGTATTTCAATTTCCAATCCTATTAATTGTGACTAGCGAGGGTATATAAAATAAGTAAAAATAAATAACATAATATCCTCAACCTGACAAATGAGATATAATCTGGGTATACTATGTATGTAATGTTCCGTCTCTTCGCTTAAATCCCGGATTTAGAAAATAAATTACTTTGCGGTAGGTAGATCTTCCTGCGCCGTAACGAATGTCTCCAATGGTGGCCGTGCTAGATTGGCGGCGGCTCCGTCAACAATGATCCGTGGTGTTGTTGGTGCCGTACCGTTTTCAATATTCGGCGTGGTTTCTGGGTTCGTAACTACGGGTCCCTGCTCCTTAATGACTTCCGGGTCAATAACTTCATCCTTCGCCTTTTCAGTAGCAGCAGCAACAACAGCCGCACTAGTCGTCGCCACGGCATCGGTCTCCGGGCTCAATGGCCTCGGACTCGCAACACGACTCGGTTGATCTAATGCCGAAGTCAACGTGATCATACTAGCCGTGTCGGCTTCTTTATTAAGACTGAAAGGCACAGCAATGCCACTGACGATAGGTCGCTTGCCCGTAACTCCCGTTTCAGGAGGCAAGGAATCCGGCGTGAGTAGGTTGCTCCCTGGAGAGAGAGGCGGGCCAGCTTCTCTAGCCTTCCCCTCCCTCTTGGCCATGAGAATAGATATAGGAGTATTCTCGTTGACGCCGTCTTCATCAGCAATCTGACTTTCGTCCCTAACTATCTTAGTCTTCGACTTCGACTTCGATCGGCTTCGAATTTTCCTTAGTTCTTTCTTAGCGACGCCCTTGTCCTGTTCATTTAGATCGGAGGATGAACGAGCACCTTCTCCCTGCTCGGTAGTAGCCACTTTCGTTTCCGGCACTTTATCTGCTTCATGTTCTCGATGCACAGTGGCCTCGTCGTGCTTGGAGCCCCAGAGTGACCATAAGGCGAGACCCATGCTCTTAACCTTCTTCTTTTCTTCGAGATCCTCGCCTACCTTGCGTCTACTAGCAAGGGCAGCTGGAGGCGGTGCTTCTCCGTCAAACCCCACGTATCCCGCGGCCATCTCCTTAAGTCGCCGTTTGTGGATCTTGGCGCGGACACTCGCGAACCGTTTGTCAAATTGAGCGCGTACTTCGAGCCATCTTCGAACGGGGACTTCTTTAACGACGCCAACGTCATTCCGGTCAATGGTGCAACCAGGTAGCTCACTAGGGGGTGCTAAGGGGCTAATGACTCCATGACGGCTAACTCGCTGACGGATCATGTGGTTTTTAAATGGCGGCAAGGGATCACCGGCTTTTCCCACCTCAGACTTTACACCTTCGTCTGCTTTAGCTTTGTCTTTAGTAGCTCTATTCGCACCGTCAGTATCGGAACTCGAGCTCGAACTCGATATAACTGAGATTGAGTCGTCGTCAAGGATCTCGATCCCTGTCCCCTGAGCCCGAGCCAGGGCCCAGGCACCAAATTGTGCTACTGAGCGGTACATGTATTTTGCCGGGCGAGTGAAACTCAAAGTTGGAGCAACATGGCACAGATCATCCCAGACTTGTAATTGCACGTCAGTTGGCTTGTAGCGTTCCAATTGCTCTTGTGCCCACTCATTCATCGCAGACTCTGGAGGCGGGTATTTAGATGGGTTTGCACATTTGTGTGCCAAGTATATCTGTTCATCTCGAAGAATTTCGCCACCTCCCGTCATAATGAGTAAAGGTGGCAGCCCACCAAGACTAGGCTGCATGACCGGGCTGACTAGAGGGTGCGACAAGAGTTCGTTGGTTGTATACATCTGGGAAACCATTAGCACATACTCTTCGATTTCGAGTGACATCACATACCTGGATTTGGTCTTTGAGTTTGACTTCTTTCCCATCCAGATTGACCGAAATATATGATGTTTCCGCAACGCTGGCGGCAAGAGATTTAGCATCTTCCGCCTGCGTCGTGTTGAGTTGCCCAAGGTCCTGAGGGAGGCTTTTCGTTTCTACCGCGGCCGGCTTTATCAGCTTAGTTTCGCCTAGCTTGGTATTCTTAACCACCTGCTCAGCTAATAATGCATATTCATCTGCATTCAGGGGCGGCCAAGCCTTTGAAGGCTTATGGTGAAAGCCATGTTTAGGGATGTAGTCTAGAGGGCAGTCGCCGGAGAGACTGGGAAAAGAGTGCGTCAAGTCCACCCAGGGACTAATAAGGATGGCTCCGGCAGGAAGAGGAATGCCTCTGTCCCTCATAGTGACAAGCATGCTCAAGACCATGCCGCCCCCAGCAGAATCGCCAGCCAGGACTATGGTAGTAGGATCCTGGATTGTGAGCAGGTATAGATACGCCGCTAAACAATCCTGGAGCCCACAGGGAAAGGGGAACTGGGGAGCTAATCGGTATTCGGGAGCGAAAACCCTCGCCTTGAGCTTTCGCGCATGTCGTTGCATTTGATATCGATGCTCATCGACGCTCCCAAAGTAATAGGCACCTCCATGGACATAGAGCATGACTCTTTTGCCCGGATCACCAGTTTTCTTTCGCTCATGGTAATCTGCCTTCATCTCAATCCATTCCGCCTTAAGAGGGCTGCGTGGCTTCCGCCATTGCCACCAATTCCTACCACCGACCTTTTTGATGCCGTCTGGACCTAGCTGTTCTTGCAAGACATTCGCAGCTTCTACGAGTTGCGTCTCGGGGACCTCGATTTGGTCGACTTTGACCCATTGTGGGTGCGGTACCCATTGGGAAGTGAACGCTTGCAAGTCCTCGACCGTATGGTGCGACGCAAACTCGAGAAACGATCGTATTAGATGTAAGCCTTCGTCGTACGAAAGGTGGGCAGTCGGTCGCTCGCGTAGAGGTTTGCGATTGAGGTACTACAATGTCACCGAAACTTCGTCTTAGCATGGTTTCTCCTTACAGGGGCTGTCAAACGGAACCAAACAAGCTTTTGGTGTTAGGCAAACAGTAGACACCCTCGGGTAGCCTAGCCACTTAGAAATTGACGATGGTAACCCCCCAAAAACGATGTCTAGTTTGGGATTCACAGGAAAGAAGGTATTCCAATGGGTTGAATACGTACGTGTGACAAGAAAGTCGACAAGACTGTTGGCGTAACTGCCATAGACACCGTAGCGGTATTCATGGCTATGAGATCGCTTAGATATCTCAAAATTATTGTATAGTACGCAAAACAGCAGCCTTTTAGAAGCTGTGATGACTCGCACGGTTGAATTGAGGCATTGGGTAGCTCTAAGGCAGGTTATACTCAGGCTGTCAGGTAACAGGGACGATGAGAATGCGTATTCCAATTTCCATAATGCTATATAAGTGGATAGCTAGCTACCCTATCCAGCTGGCACCTACCCAGCTACCTTAATCTTACAGCTCATTTATTGGTGATGTCATTTCTCTGCTTCTTTCAGACACGGCAATCCATTCCAACCCCGGGCAGGTTTAGCTCCAAACGAAGAATCCGCCCTAAAAGGGGAAGGGATCTGATAGGATGGCTTAGCGTGGATCTGTGGTCGAATCGCTGTTACCCGTGTTGCGGCATGCGGTCAAAACCGGCAGAATGATAGAAAAAGAAATTATTATCAAAAGTGGATGGAAAATGCGAATGCCCCTCCATCGCCTGTAAATGCGACGCTCAGGGTTCAGCACATATTCGACCGATATAGCACTCCTTGCAAAATGGCTTCTGTAGAAGGTCCAACGCCAGGTATGTTATCTATTCTCAATATTTCTATATAATATATTCCGTCCCTAATACTAATTATCCTAAAAACAGAAGCCCGACAGCTCCAATTTGAGCAAGGCGTAGCCATATCGCTGCATCTATGGCTCTCCCTCACGGTCGCGGTACAAAATAACCTAGGCGGACCCGCATCCGAGGATAAGCGCGACTGGTTTGCCGGTGCCATCGTTGACATGTTCCCGAGTTTCGTCGACCTCGCCAAGCCGCGCAAGCCATCTCAAAAGATCCCCCAGGACCCTGATGCGGAGGATGTTGAGGCAACACTTTTGCAAGTCATGTGGGATGAGTTTGAGACGAATGTCGACGATGAGTCCGAAATTGAGGTTGCTGAGCGCATCATGAAGGCGCGTGCTATGTGCGCCGCCGGAGACTTCGCGTTCGTTGAGGATCTGAGACGTAGATGGCTCGATGCGAAGGGCAAGACGGTCAAAGTACAAGAGGTGGATGGTGGAGACCAGGAGACCGATTGGGAGAGTGAGGATGACGAAGAGAGTGAAGAAGAAGACGACGTTGATATGGACGATGCGCCTGCTTTAGTCGCAGCACCCAAAGAGAGACCCCCGCCGGAAGTAGATGAGGATGGCTTTACGAAAGTTACGCGAAAGAAGCGCTGAGTAAGAGCACACAAAATCTATATCTTTGGGCTGTACACTCTAAGGAGAATACAAGTCGCTGGTAGTGGCATAGCATGTTTGCAATGAAATGTGCTTGAAAAGATATACAAAGCGGGCGGGCAGACAATATCATGCATTCGAAGCCATCCGAAAAGGGATCAACCGGCGCCGACAGAACTCCAAATTCGAACCACTCATACCAACAGAGAGTCAATAAGCCAAGCTTTATGCAGCACCATTACTCCCATTCTTCGTCGTCGCTGTCGTCGCTGTCCTCTACTTTCCGAGGATCCTTGGGGCTATTAGGAGCCTGGCTTGGATTTCCAGAGGCTGCGCCGACGACATCGTAACTGGTGTCACTGTCTGCCTGGGATTTCTCGTCGTTAGATTTACGGGGTTCTGCTGGTTTTAAATGGGTCTTGTCTGAGATAGGACGGGCTGGCGGGTGAATCGTGGTAGAAGACTCGGTAGAACCTGGTCTTACTGGCTTCGCTGTCGGCTTGGCTGGCACCGTCTCATCGTCAGACTCCTCGGATTCCTCAGACTCGGATTCTTCAGAATCCTCGGAGTCCTCGCCCCATCCAATCTCTTCTTCAGCAGACGCGGCTAAAGTACTTAAGTGTTAGCTGGATACATATACGTAGGCTAAAAAAAGAGAAATGCAACGAACCCTTAAGCAGATCCCGACGACGTGCTTCAGCCGTCTCTATGCTGTGTCGTAGGAAATAATATCGCTTCCAGAAGTCAGCGTAGGGGACCTTGTCGGGGACTAGCTTCTCCATGTTCGCTCGTAGATCCGGATACTTGGCCAGATCGGCACTGATATTCTCCGTCTTGCTGTCCACATTGAAGTTCTTTGCCCACGCAGCAAATTCGGTGGTAGCAGGATCTTCAGTGAAGCTCTTCTCGGTTGTGTGAAGGACATGAAGCTGCGCATCAAATCTCGAAGTGTGAATTACTCGTTTTCCGGTTTCATCCTTACTCTCGAAGCGGCGACTAGTTCCCTTAGAATCATCGGATTCCGAGCCAGGCTTAACAATGATGGCATCACGGAAAAAATCTCGAATGTTTCCCCCAAATTTCAAGAGTGCCTCGTCAGCAGCATCCTCCGCACGTTGAATATCCTTGAGGCGTTTTGCTGCCTCTGCTTTCAATCTTGATATCACGGTTTCAGAATCCTTGGACGCATCATCAGGGCCGGTAGCCCTGGATGTTGTCGGAGTAGTCTCGGGATCCTTTTCCTTATCTTGCTGTGTTCGTTGTTCCGTAGGAAGGGGGGATGTAGTCAACGAGAGAGCTCTGGCGCGGAGACTCGCAAGGCCCCTGGTGGCATCTGCACTGAGCGAAGTGACCTCCTGTTGTGCTTCTCTATATACAGACTCGCCCTGTGATAAGAAGAGGGTTATTCGATAGCTCATATAAGTTCGGTTTGTTGACATACCTGCTTGATCACGTTGCCGACAGTTCCACCGAGCCAACTACCCCAAGTGCTACTAGAAAATGCACGATATGCCTCTTGAATATCTTCATTGAGCGTGTGTTCGGGCTTCTTTCGGGATGATTCTGCATTTTGGTTGCCGTTGTCGTCGTTGGTATCATTGGGGTCCTTTGGGAGAGACTCCTCCGCTATATGGTCGTATGCAAGATCCATGGCTACGTCAGGGCATGGGATTCTTAACAAGTAATCAAGTTATAACCCCTCTTCCACAGGAGAAAGGGGGTGATGTGTCAGCAACGCGATAATATTTTTTTCGGATTGAAGAATGGATTGTCGTATGTCGTATGTCGTTGTTCTACTGGTGAAGTTGGTTATTCGGATTCTAGACGTTTTGGGGTTAGGTGACGAGGCTGATCGTATTGAATCTGCCGATTGACGTATGGAAGGCTTAGGTACGTAGTCACTCACAAAATGAGCTGTATGTACCTTTCCCAGCATAATTGGGCGTAACCGATACTTGCCCCACACATAAATAGCATACCTCATATGGTTTAGCTCCTCTTTTATCCTACCCTGCCCATCCAGCCATCTTGAACAGATGCGGGGGAACTATGGGCTTGCCACGGGCACTTGCAGGAGCAATTCTAATAGTTTGTTGAATGGAAGTCTCTACCGAGCCCACATAGGACACATCTACTTCCTCGTATTGTAACAAGCCTGCAGGTCCAAGATATTTCCACCCGTTCCTCCTGCCTTATTGAGTTCGTTCAGGTACCTGCCGGGTCATTACCTCCTATGAAAGGATCTATCCGAATCACGTGGATTGAGTCCTGAATCGGAACCCCCCTTTTTTCCCATTGCTTCGTACATAGTCTGCATAGTGTACGCACGCATCTAACTCCCTTTAAAAGCTATGTCCGTATGCGTTTCGGTTTTACGCTTAGCATATGCGGTTTGCTCATGCTACACCTCATTGGACAAAGCCGTTTTTTTGTCTTTTATCTTTTCGTCTTTCATCTTAAAGCAGCATTTAATATTCCGTCATTGATACGCAAGTGTTCGCCGATATTATTTGACTCTTCCGAATCTATATAGCACTGCCGCGACATAGAGAAGCGGCAGTCAAAGGCAAAGCTGTTTCTAAACCGGCACATAACTACATGTAGATATCCGTATATACCTACACAGTGTTATAATGTTTCATGGGTTTGTGGGATACAGTAGGGGAAAGAACGCAATCTCAAACAACAAGCATTTACTAGTTGAAACCAGGTTTAGGGCTTACGCTGCAAGATGGCGGCATTCATATGTCGAGCCCTAATGAGAATATTATGCTGAGAACAGGTCAGATGGGACAAGCAGCTACGATATCTATATTAGGAGTCGGGATTAATCCCCTTTCCGTCGGCTGCCGTCGGTAGTGCGTATGTTTCCACTGCTCTGGGCCTGGGCTGGTCGGTGACTTATGTGCTGTAGAATGCGTACCTCATCCTAGGAAATTTGGGATGCTGATCATGGAACAGAACCAGGCACCAGGCTGACGTTGAGTCATAACTCCCCAACCATCAGACTCCAGGGCCGACGTTGGTGTAAGTCAGACGGTGAGAAATAGCTGATAGAGTGACCTTTGCTTTAATCCCCGCCACTTAAAGGCTAAATAGAGATCCGATAATGTGACTCGGTCCATCAGACTGGCCGTTAACCCGCTGTACCCCCCCGAGAGCGCATGAACTCCTATTGGATATATCTCACGTCAAAGTGGTCTTACTCACTGCAGCGGTCACTCGACCTAACCAGAAGAGGCTTGCTTCGAACATTTCATATCGAGGTTTAGTATATCTCCACCAGATTTGAAACCAGGCCTCCCTTGTCAACTCATTATCATATGGTACATCAAATATTGTAGACTAGCAGCCTTAAGGCCTAGCTTCTACCGTACGTATCCATAGACGAAAGAACACCGTCGAGATTCGAGGCGCTCTTTTTTAAAAATGGGGATAGCCGAGGGGAGTACAGTTATCTAGAGGAGCAAAACGAAAGGATGGCGTGAACGTAACATAAAGAGAACGCAAAGGGCGATCAGCCACAGTCAGCTCCGCTAAATCCGATTACATACGTACATACAAGGACCGGGCTGTCCCCCGCCACATTCGAGTTCCTTTGACCTGTCATGTACCATACAGTGCTTACAAATTGGAAAATTGCCTTGTCTTCTGCCCCCCTCTCTAGAATTCTTTCCATCGTGAGAACTGGTCACTCAACCCGCATTCCTCGTTGGATTCGGTTCTTTGCATACCCTAACCACTGTACATACAAGCCATACAAGCCTCTTACACTATATTGACACGCTGTCCCATCCTACCAGAGGTGAAAGGGGGGGTGTGTTAGCAGTGTGACCCCTACATCAACTCCTTCTGAAAGAAGCCAGGCGAAAAAGGCGCCGCTGATTGTCCCTTTACCGTCCTTCATCTCAGCCTCAGGATCCCGAGAGGCGAATTTCGTCTTTGCTTCCTAGCCCTTAACCCACAAACACGGAACCAGTTTCGTTTGTGGATAGCCTCAATCTTCAGGACTACCAATATCTTAAGATCGATCCTGTCTGGCGCTTTGAAGACCATACGTCAACCATTGAGCGCGGCAATTGCTGCGCTTGGACCTATCTTCCACCCAAGCTTCGCTCCGGAATTATCGTTGGTGCCGTTGGCTCAAGCGCTGACGTCTTCACCCAATTAAGAGGGGTCGCCAACTTATTCAATTCATATTACATTAGTCTTCTACTATTCTTCTATTTGCCGCTGTTCCAAGTCGTGACATCTTTCTTTAATTCGTCTCATAAAACCCAGTCACGATGGCCTCGGCTCACTCCCAAGCCCTACACAATTTTATCCTCACACCTCAGCAGCAGAACCTGCTTTTCCGCGCTCTCACATCAAACCAGCCGGGCGGCAGTAACAGCAGCTCGGGCAATGCGATGTCTCTCTCACCCGAATCTTTGACAAAGTCCCCCGCCCAGAACCAGAAAGGTACCTCCACTTTCGACAGCCCGAATGGTACCACCAATGGCATCCAAGAGAGCCCATTCTTGGATTACGACTACGACCTAGGACCCGATACTAGTTTTGATTTCGATTTCGGTCAGGACGGACAAGCAAAGATGATTGGAGATCTCCCAGGTACCTCACCAAACGACAACTCCAAGGCTAGCTCCCCTGATAATGAGAGTCCCGATAAGAGAAGCCATCCTGATGATGAGGACGAAGATGAAGAAGAGGGTGGAGGCAAGCGAAGAGAGAGCGAAGGAAAGGTTCCCAAGAAGCCCGGTCGCAAGCCTCTTACAAACGAACCTAGTTCGGTGAGTCGCAAGCGTTTGACTAGTCAGCTCTAGGGATCCGGACCATATCTAACAGTACAAACAGAAGAGGAAAGCCCAAAATCGCGCAGCACAGCGCGCATTCCGAGAGCGCAAGGAGAAGCATTTGAAGGATCTCGAGACGAAGGTGGAGGAATTAGAAAAAGCTTCCACAGTCACGAATAACGAGAACACCCAATTGCGTGCCCAGATCGACAAGTTGACAATGGAACTGAACGAGTACAAGAAGAAGTTGACATTGCTGAGCACCCCCCGTTCAGTCTCAACTGGCTCAGGCGCACAACGGAATCAGGTGTTTGGCAACGCTGCCATACAGAATCTCAGCGATGTCAACTTCCAATTCGAGTTCCCCAAGTTCGGTGTCCTCCCTGGACCTCAGGGCTCTTACGCACAAGTCACCAGGACGTCGTTGTATCACACCTCGTCGTCATCTGGCAACAGCCCCAACGGCCAGGTCAGCCCAACAGACAAATCCAAAGACCATTCCAGCCCCAACTCGGCCAAGAACCGGGAGAACTCCGATACACAGTCGAAGGACGCTTCATCCAAGTCCTCAGCGTCACCCTATGACAGCACTTTCGGCGGCAGCGTCTCACGGACCAGCCTAGATTCTAGTCACAACAGCGTGAATGGGGCAAACACGGGCTCGCCTTGTTCGTCGACGGGCAATTCCAACATGGGACCTAGTTCCTCCTGCGGAACTTCACCTGAGCCTTGTACACAGTCTCCTCTGGGCTTCAAAGCAGTAGATACTCTCACCACAATCGGCGAGGAACAACCTTCACTCACAACCGACTCCATGAACCGTAAGCGCAATCCACATATCTATCACCCAGAACCACAAACTAACAAAGTGTAGAATTTAACCACCTAGCCCACGTGGACTTCTCCAGCCTAGACTGGATGTCACAGCAAAACGGCGGCCAGTTCGACCCGCAGCTCTTCGGCGACTACCGGGAGCCGCAGGACAACATCTTAGCCAATGCCACCTTCGACGACAGTTTCTTCAACGACGCATTTGATGTGGACTTTACGACGCCGTACAACGTGGCGCCGAGCCCCAACGCGCCTAAGAAGAACCTAATTGCTGAGATCGATGCCCGCAAGGAGTCTGAAGATACCATCATTGCTAGCAACGGGAAGTTGCTTACGTGTAACAATATCTGGTACGTCAATCCCTATCTAACCCTGCTAGCTATGCTAGTAGATAGGAAGATGAATCATGATGCTAACAAGACAAAACAGGGAGAAATTGCAAGCCTGTCCGCGTGTACAATCCGGAGACCTAGACCTGGACGGCCTGTGCTCGGACCTGCAGAAGAAAGCCAAGTGCGGCGGGTCCGGCGCCGTCGTCGACGAGCAGGACTTCAAAGCCGTCATGACCAAGTACCTGGGCGCCGAGGCCGGCAAGTGCACGTCTTCTTGCGACTAGATTTTCCTGTGTCGATGAACATAGCCGGAGGAGTTGCTTCTCTCTCATACATAGGTACACACATGCACACATACCATACATACATACATACACGCACAGAGAGAAAGCTGCTCCCTCCTATTGTGCCACCACCACCACCACCAATCACCATTCATTGGGCAACGGCGGAAGGAGTTTATTCGGCGGCGGGGACTACCACGGCGGCAGGGGTACAGGTCAATACCTTTGGGATCAAGACGCGAGAGACAGGAGGGAGAGAAAGAGCCCATCGTCCCGGGGCGTTAAGCTACCTTCGTCTCTTATGTCGTCGAATCATCATGGGAAATGGAGTTGCATTTGCGACGAGAAAGGCGGAAAATCACTTATTATTTCCTTTTTTACTCGGTGTTTTTGTTATTTTCTTTTGGACCGTGTCTGTCGACTCACCGGTGCCGGGAGGGGGGATATGGGGGCGTGGCCGCATATCTATCGTGCAGCTTACGCCAGGTATTGGGGGTATACCTCGGTAGTGAACGACGGAAATCCGGAGTGTATGGGGCAAGGACGATGACGATGTCGACGATTTGATGCTCTGGGGATGTGTCTGGCCGTGTGTCTATCCGGCAATGCCTTTATGTTGACTGAGATAATGGCAAAAGAGACGATCTTCCCAGAGGCAAATGACTTAACTGGACTTTCGGTTCGAGATAACGTCTGTCTGTCTCTCTTTATATAGGACTCTGACACACAATTGAAAGTCGTGGATTTTAAGAATTTCGTAGTGCTGTGCTGCGAATTCCTCACGTAGAGTGATAAGTATTGTTTTAAAAAAAAACTACTCACGAAACTACATCAATCATCCCTGATCAATACATCAGTCAGCGTACTCCTTATGGAGTCTAACCTTCGCTCATATCGGCTAAGCAATATACTCCTCTCGAATAGTAAGCATCTAGCATAAGGAGCGAACACATATATTAGGTACTTGATAATCCTTTTGGGAATTAGCACTTACACTGGTCAAACGTCTACATAACATAGGCCATGGCAATAAGCGAGCAATGATATCAACACATGTCATGGAGTTTATGATACCACATAAAAGAGCTAAAGATACATGGGCCTATTCCATCCCTTCGTAGACACGTCGCCGCCTGTAAGTACACGTTCTAACCTTCTATAATAATAGATGAATTCCACCAACCTATTAACCCGAACATTAATCGTAGAGACACTACACAGACAGAGCAGAAATAATCCCAACATAGGACGATGAGGGTATCATATAAGCGTAATAGTCCTAAGGGGAACCCCGCGTGCTTCCAAGGCCTCTGGGAAGAGTCTCGGGTCCGAGTTGATCACTTCACCTGTATCCCTATTTCGAAACTTCTTACAATTGAGAGGGTCAGCACGAGTCCTTTCCCATTCTATAGGCTCCCATTCCGGTGGTATTGGAATCTGCTCGAGGCGCGGATCCTCTGTTGATTTTTCCTCAATGGACTCATCGTCAATGTTGACTTTCCAGTAATGTGCGCGATGCCTCCAGTCTTCTTCACGAAGTATCACCACTTTCCAAGGTCGAGGAATCGGACCTAGAATAGCTTCGCCGTACACTGTAGAATCAGAGGTCAGCAATTCCCCAATGATAGAAAGATAAAAGCGGCAATGGTTCAAGTGAATGTGTCGTTTACATTCACGACTCATCCATAGGTTCAGTTTCAGAAAACGGCTCCGTTCACAGTCCAAAGTAGCAATACAACGTGAGTATGGAGGGTGTGAGCAACCACTTACTAATTCCGTGCACTATGCGATCCACGCACTTAGTTAGCAATAGCCCTTTAAAGGACATTGGAAATGAATTGAGTAAACAACAGTTAAATAGGTACACATGCCGTAGCAATCGCCAATGACTTTATACTCGCCAGTCGTAGTTGGTCTAAGAAGCATGGGAACATCACATCCCAGAATAACAAAAACCTTGTCACCTAAAGCAGTTCTTACATTAGCGGTTCATCGATTTCAAACGAAATAACTTGCAGAAACTTACCCTGCTGGGGCACTCCACTTATCATACCTACGTACCCGTTTTGCGTACTGAATAAGTAACACTTGTTAATCCAACTAATAATTATGTTCTTATACCAAGTCGATACTTTGCCATTCGCTACTGCCTCGTCAGTTTCAGCCGTAGCAACTGCTTCAGATAGCTCAGCTAGCGTAGGATAATTAGCCTCTAGAAACCTATCTCCATCTCGACTTAGCGTCAACACCTGAAGCCATGCAGTCTGGTAAGTGCCACCTGTAGGATATTGCGATTCTTGTGCTTGATTAAGCTCTATACGCTTGTAGGTCTTGACGAAATCGGAAAATTCATTAGCATTTATTTGACTACCAACCCAGGAGACGGTTGAGAAGTATAATGCAGTGACTTCTAGTCGGTCGCGGTTCATACGTATCGCTCGTGACGCTGAGATACCACTAGTGCAGAAGCCTCTGTTAGGATGGCTTGTGATATAAATAGGTTGAGACCAATTTGGAACCCATGTTGGCCATTCTAATGATGTTGATGTCGAATGGCGTATTCCACAAAGTGGCAGCTGCGCAAGGCGTTTCTGCTGTTTGGTACATGCCAGAAAGACCTGCTTGAATACCTCGGCAGCCGATATCGTGTAGTCTACTTGTATGTGTGTCGCGATCTGTGGAGGTGCAAAGTTCATTAGGCCGTATATTCTGTCTCTGTCGTCCTCGCACGATCGATCGTGAAAATTGTACAACGTAGATTCAAATAAGTTGGCACCAATATCGCGACACATATCTCTCAACCGGCCTATTCTATCAGTAGTAGCTTCGGGGACACCCTCCTGTTTGTCAATTATGCATAAAATTGCTCGACGAAAAAGAGACCATAGAATCTCATCATGTCCACACTTCAGGATAGAGTCTGCGCTTCCGAGGTGGATTTCTTGCACAACCCACAATCGCGTGAACCAGTCCCCCAAACTTAATTCAGAAATTGCATGCCATACATCCGTCTCGTAAGGGAGAGGAACCGCACCTTTAAACCAATCCGGCTGATCGCTATCAGGCGAGGAGATTAACCAAAGGTCTTTTGTGAATTCCATTTGCCGACCGAGATGATCCAGCTTGGAGAACGCCAGACTACTACTTGAAGACCTTGGCCCAAGCCAGGCTACGACTCGGGATGCGAGACTGAAGATCAGACTCATGCGCTGTACTTGCTCACTTCGTTCGCCGGCATCTCTTTGATTGATACAAATAGCGTCGATCCACATAGTTCGGTAGTCGTCTTCGTACCGCAAGTGTCGTATCGCTCCTGCGAGATTCCTGGTTATTCGTAGACGTCGTGTGCGGAATTTCGCTTTGAAACCCATATTCTTTTCTAAGGTTTCGACTATCGCGGTTTTGCGGCGTCTCGAGGAGCCCCAAACGTAAGACAGGGCCTCATATTTCAATTCCGATTGCGACTGCTCATCCTTTTGGTCGGCACGATCGTACCTCTCGCGAGGGAAGCTAGGATCTGGATGGCTCCAAGACGAGTACCATTTACCATCTTCGTTGAGTATATTAAATAGTACACGCCCCTCTATAGTCTCATAGACCAGACAATCTTCAGGAAGAGACTCTCGTATTTCCTTCACTGACAACCGCTTTGGCTTGTCGTCTTGGACAGGCGGATCGAGCCGGGCGTGGGTGATTTTGATCCGGATCGGGTCGTCGAATTTTCCAGGCAGGATAGTGACGAGACGGATGTCTGTCGACGGCGATTCAAGAGGCGCATAATTATATCGAAACATTCTCGAGTGGTTTTATCTATACAGCTTGACGTGGCCTTACTGAACAGAGCAAAACTCAGAAAGGAGTTAATCGTTGACAAGGCTGTGAGCCTGGATTCGGCAGCCATATATATAAGTAAGATCCAATCGACGCCACTATTAGATGCCCCGCGCCACATGAACCAACCTAAGAGGTCAAGATACCCCCAGCACTTCTGTTGTGAAACATGAATTCGAGTGCGTAGGTACATATGTGATTGGAGATTCCGGCTTCTTAGTGCGAGGCGCCTAAGGGTAGCAGTGGGCTGTACAATAATTCCACTTAGAACTTCTGATATGCCGGAACAAAAGAAACTCGATTGGCATTTGCTCACAATTAGAATTTGATAATGCAATATTTTGTCGAATAGATCTTACTTACGGCTCCCGAGATAAAACTGTTAACCGAAGGTCGCCACCAAGCCCTCCGCTCACCTATAGTTAACATATCAACCCATATGTGATATACAATCGAAGACGAGCCATAACACGATAACAAGTTTAAGATATCGCATTGGGTAGGTATGTACTCACTTACCGTACCACACCTAGGTACACAGCACAGCCGACCTACATAGCCACCCTTTCTTTATCAAGGTATTCAGTATTCACTACCTATACGCTATAAAACATACCGCCTGTCCCAACAGTTATTTATACGCCCACGCCCCCCCACTACATCCCTAATACCTAACACGGAGTTGTCATGCCGTCTCGTCTTCGTCTCGTCTGCCCCGCGGATTGCTCTTATAAGCGGGTGCTGTAAACTGCATATCGCTCAAAAACAAAAAAAAAATAAAAATAAAAAAATATGACCCATTAATCATTGCTCCGAGGTAGTACTAGTTAAGTAGAGGAGCCGTCCCTTCAATGCAGGCGTCCCATCCGACTTCACCTCATTATCGCGGACAGGATCGTCTAAGATGCGAACTGACTTGCTAAGACGAGAAACTTGCTGCTCGGCAGAATAGGGTTACAAGTAGTTATAAACACAGCCCGCCGTGGGGTTTCCCCCATCGAAGGGCCGACGGTGGTGATAGTAGAGGGGGGCGGAGGAGGCCGCCGGTAGCATCGACTAGCTTTATAAAGCCTTGATACTGCTCTTGGCTTAGATGAGAATTGATGGCGCCCCTATTTATTACTCGTGGGACCAGGAATGTCCGCAATCCTTTGGAACCGACAGAAAATATCGTAATCCGCCGAATTGATGAGCCCAACTTAGAGACCTCCGCCACCGACGGAGATCTGAATCGGCCTCGGAAGAAAAAAAGCCACTAGGCTTCAGCTTAGACCCGCAAATAATGCTACGGGATTTCTCTTTGCGATGGATAGAGGGTATAATAAGCCGATAATTCCTCGAAAACCTCGCCAACTGATTCCCAATGCTCAGAAAACTCATCGATATGCGTAAAAATGCCTAGCGTCCAAAAGAAAAATCAACCCACAATCTGGCGTGCCCCTTCTTTGCCCAAGACACCCCTCTCCTTTGGCTTTGGACTATGACCCCTTTTCTTTCGGCCAAAAAGCCCAAAGACGCCACCGCCACCAGATGCAGCCTTATCGTCGTTTACAGCGTTGGCATCGGCGGGCAACGTAGCATCTCTGCGTGCCAGGTCCGACCAGCTTCCAGTATCTTCAAGCGTTACAGATATTCCACCAGTAGGGGACTTGACTTGTATTCCTGATGGTTGAGACATACTCTTAGTATAAGTCCGGTGATATGATTGTAATGGCGGTTGCGCCCGTGGTGTGACCTTCGCTGTATTACGGCTAGAGTTCGAGAAGTTTTTGTCGGACCGGTCTTGTACAGGCGAAGATTGGTTTTGTGACTGTTGAACTCCATTGTGCGTCGGGGCCGGTTTGACGTCGTTCGTGCTAATGGCCTGTGGCTCTTCTTGAGCTGGCCCGGGAGTAGACTCATTCTCGCCGGTCTCTTCATTTTGTATACCCGCAATCCTACTTTGTGGTTAGCAGATATAGTGGTAAAAAAAAAAAAAAAGAGGGATACTCACTTCTTATAGGCTGCCACAGTATAATCAAACGGTTGGAAGTCCCTTTCAATGGTGCGATATAATTCCTCTTCACGAATTTCTTTCTCGGTGGCATCATCCTTTAACCTCTCTCTAGGTTTCTGTCTCCGTGCTCTAGCTTCTAGCGGCGCCTCTTCCAATAATAATTCCTCAAGATCGTAGGTAGCATCGAAATTGGTCTTGTCGGCCGATGGAATAAATACAGGTTCCAACTCTTTTCTTTCCAAGGCCACGAAGTCAATGGATTGGAAAAATGGTTCATTTATGAAGCTTTCCCAAGTATGACCGAGCCTCTTATCAGGGTTCGGATTTAACGCCGAACCGATAGCGTATAAACACGGTAGTGAGACGGGAGGTTGCGTAACAGGAAATTTCGGGTTCGCGGCGAGGATTACATTCGTCAAGGTAGATTCCGAGTTGCCCTCGAAAGGTCGCTGTCTTCTTGGTAAGCATATATGCTGACTGACATGTTTCGGATCCATAGTGGGCTGTTCTGTACCTTATTGTATATACACTCGTAAAAGAGTACACCTAGTGACCACCAATCGGCTCTCACATCATAACCCTTGCCTGCATAGACTTCAGGGGCAAGATACGCAAGAGTTCCGGATTTACTCGTGAGGACCTTGCCGGGTATGACGTCTGACGCGACGTTCTAGAAGACGAGAGGTTAGGTGTCGGAGTTGGGTAGTAGGCGTGAAGTAACTTACGAAGTCGGTCAAGTGAACATGGCCGTCAGCATCTAACAATACGTTGTCCGGCTTTACATCTCTATGTATTATGCCTTGGCCGTGTATGTATCTGAGCGCACAACCTAACTCGGCTATCCAGAAACGTACAGCATCTTCGGTGAAGGTCTTTCTCGAAATATGGAAACGTAGATCGCCGCCGCTCATCAGATCAACCACGAGGTACCTATGGGTGTAAGTCGTATTAGATAGCTTGCTTCGCTGTCGGGACTGGTAAATGGTGCGTACATATACTCAATATCTTGGAAGCTATAACGCAAGTTACAGATAAATGGGTGGTTTACATGTTCGAGCATGCGGCGTTCTCGTATAATATTTCGTACACTCTCGGACCGTACGACTAGGAGACAAAGTTATTATTTTACTCGATTTCGTAGAGCATCTAGAGTTGGACGCACCCTCATCTTTACGAATGTATTTGAGGGCAAACGATAAGCCCGTGTCTTTCCTCTCGACTATTCGTACTTTACCGAAAGCACCTCGGCCGACGACTCGTAACAATCGGAAATGGTTGAGATTTACTAAGCAGCAATAGAAAATGGCATTCTGTTAGCCGAGCGAGGTTGTTGACGGGGATAAATGACACCTCCGAGACAACACGTGGAATTCGGGAACCCCCTTTTAAAGAGAAAAGAAAAAACATACCTTCGCCGTTGAGGTCAACGGGCTTTCCTTGGCTATTGCCCATTGGGAATGTAGGTTCGCTCTTCCAGTTTTGGCAATTGTAGTCGTGTTCAGCAGCGTGAAGACGCTGAACTAATGACGATTTAACGATGGGGCGATTGGAAAAGACCAAGAAAGATAGGCAGTTATTAAGCGCAAAAAGATAAAAGTGATGATAGGGAGGATGGGATGTCAGGAGGTCAGAAAGATCCACTCCGAGATCCCTACTGGATGCGTGCGTAGGTAGTAAGTAATGTACTATTCTCAGCCTGATCGACTGCGCAGTAATTACTTACCGTGGTAACCTTAGGGTACTTAGGTAGGTATGTAGGTAGGTAAGGTAAGGGTAGGGGAAATGATTTCAAGGTGTAACCAAGGGGGGTTGGAGAGAGGTATGTATATAATATAATGATTATAAAAGAATAGTGTAAATAAAATAAAATACCAGGATAAATATTAGAGCCAGTTTAGGGTCTTGAAAAGTATCAATAGATGGAAACCAGCAATTGAACTGGATTGAACTGGTTGATCTTCCCCTGTCTACAGTACTATGGTAGGTAGAAAGAAAAAAAAATAGCTGCACAAAATACTGCACTGTGTCGAGTGGTAAGCTAAGGAGATTACCGTAGCCTGTACAAGCGAGTTAGCGTGGACTAATACTGGAGTAATACTGAACTAGCAGGTAGTGCTGGGAACTACGAGAAGCCTGGAAGCCTGAGCTTTTATGGGGTTAGTTGGGATAGTAGATAACATGAGAGGATCGACGCCGCTCAGCTGCGGAGTTCCCATGTGCTGCCCCCGCTACGTTCGCTGAACCGTCTGTGGCTTTAAGTGACTCCACCCTCATTTTCTATGTACGAAAAAGTATAGAGTACTTGCGTCACTCCCTAATCCGTCCTGTCCGTCTTGGGAAGGGTTCTAGCATCGACCCGCGTTTCAGCCCATAAAATACCACGCTCTGTGGCTTGTCGCCTTCCTTGCTTGCCACGCTTTGCCACGCTAGCACCGTTCCCCCTTATCCATCCATCTTGAACCCCTACTGGAATCCCTACATACGCGTACTTCAATGGGCGGTATGGTCACATCGTGAACTTCTTTGTCCACCATGTCTATCATGTACACCAAATCCACCATACTTACCATACCGTATACACTACCAAAGATCACACAATATAGATACCGACTTGGACCTGTGAACCCTTGATCCAGTACACTACACTAGTCATTTGTGTCACGGGCCGTTCTTACTATTCATCTTATATCAATTGGGATGATCCGTTTCATCTTATGCTATCAGGTACCTAGGTACGGTACAGAACCAAACAATTCCACATTATAATAGTTGCATTTATAGATCCATATGAGCATTTCATAAAACTTGACGAATAACTATTCGACCTTGCGAATTAACCACCATATCCAAGCCTATCAATGAGGTACTCGGCATCCCGAATTGGTCACTTTCGATCGGCCCTAATGTTCGACATCCTTACTAGATATTATCTCTGGGCAATCTTGCAACTAAGGCTCTGATCGGTAAATTTCTTATTTTTAAGATTGGCTTAAAAACGCTCTTACAGAGGTGGGTCTGCTGCATAAAAGAATTCAAAATACGCTAAAATTCGACCTAACCCAATCGGGCACTTCTTTTTTCTGCACAACTCACAATGAATCTCTTAAGACCCTGTCATTCGCCAAGGAGGAGTTTATGCAATGTATCTTTCTAACAAGGGTAGTAATCTAAGCCTAAAAGGGTTTAGTGCCCCACAAATCCTATAAAAATACCCTCTTACGTTGTTGCGATCGAAAAGTGCCTCTTAAATAAGAGCCTCTCTTATTTTGACAGACTGACAGACTGACAGACTGACTGACTGACAGACTGACTGACTGAATTAGACTGACTGAATTAGACTGACTGAATTAGACTGACTGAATTAGACTGACTGAATTAGACTGACTGAATTAGACTGACTGAGACTGACTGAATTAGACTGACTGAATTAGACTGACTGAATTAGACTGACTGAATTAGACTGACTGAATTAGACTGACTGACGAAGATAAATCTGATGAGAATTTTTTTAAAGGAAGAATCGATTATCAAGGGCATTCAGGGGTAATAAAAGATACAATTCAACCCCTTGTAAAAAATAATGCAGCCAGTTGTAGCCCCCACTTTTTTAAGAGAAGAATAAGAAATTTACCGATCAGAGCCTAAATCTCCTGTCGAGTAGATTAAGCTTGTTAATTTTAGCTCAACTTGGTGCGTTTGGGGTTCGATATAATTCCGCAAACATTGGCCAATGGGCTGCATTAAGCAGTCATTCGACAAACATGCTACTACATTACGTACGGCGCCCGGTAAGCCCTTGCCGGCGACATGGCGGGGAACACCGCCAGTGTGGTTGCCACCTGCAACACTTCGGCAATGTCACTTCTGATCTCGGCCAATGCCGTACCGCCGACATAAAAGTAAGAATCGGCGACCCTATAAGACGTCGTCATCTGCTGTCATCTATGCCCCCTGATTCAGATTATTTCTTTATACGTAGTGTCCCCATTTTCATCGCACCCACACAAGCACAAAGCAATACCGAGAACATACCCAAGTGTAAAAAAGAAAGACACGCGGATTGAAAGGCTGAGCACTATCACCGAGCCACTCCATCACTTTGTGTAAGTGGTTACCGAAAATAACTTACGCCGTGACACGTGCCGCGGTATCTCCGACGTTCTACCAGAACCTCACCACTCCCATTGGTATGAACTTTTGCGTAGCCAAGTCTAACCTCGGCCCTTACGACTCCAAACTAAAGCGGGTACAATCAGCCCGTTGATTTAATACGGCACAGGTAGTTTATTTCCGGGGCCGAGATGGATAGCTGACGGGTCATATAGCCAATAATTGTCTCTCCACAGCTAGTGGAGAAGTATGAGATCTATTTCCAAAAGAGTTTGTGAAGTTTGAGAACAAGAAACGCCAAGGACGATGGGGCTCATTACTACCTATCTTGAGTAGAACCGGCCCGTACCCTCGGTATCGTAGTTACAGCCCTATCATCTATTCGTCCGACAGTGCCGAATTACTAGAATGCATACCGACAGCTCTTAGCAAGGGGAGAGTCCCGATCTATCCGTCGCGTACCTGTGTGTGTTAGTATGCCAAGCTATAGTTCAACGCTTGACTAGTTCTTACGTAGAACTTCAGGTCCTTGCCTAAGGTTAGTTCTAGCCGCGATGCGTACAAGGTATCCCCGCCGAAAGAACGGCCTAGGCTGAGCTAGTCTCTGCAAGCTATCGAATAGTCGGCTCAAAGTGATAGGGATAAAGGGGTAGCGTGCTAACATACGAGAACTTAACTGGATGGTGGTGGGTGGAATGGACTATACTCAACAATTTCCTAGAACATGATAACCAATTAACCATCCCGCCTATACGACGAGGCCCTATAATACCTAGGGATAGATTGTTTTAAGACTATCTCAACCTACCTTAGGAGGTACCTAGGTAGCTGTGGGATGCCCACGTATACGGTTAGAAACGAGTGCTGGCATCTTGGAATGATGTAGTTGAGATAAACGTTGATCCACAATACGTACGTGATGTGGCAATAGAATTCGGGATTTATATTCATCATTTTATCACATTGCCGGCCTACATTCAGATGTCTGGACCGGTGATATCGCCGAAATCCCAATCTCCGATTTAGTCATCTATGCATCCAATGCCGTACCATTGACCAAAATAGGAAACCGGGGGTTTATTTCGTGCATACCACTACTGTATGTGCCAAGCTTAACTCTCTATAGTCCATCGGAAGGTTTAGAATACAACCTATCGGGACTGTTAGTAGCTTCAAGGTAATAAGGAGGGGGTTTAATCCTGGGATACGTCTAAACTCTACTCGTCTTTACCTACATGTCATAACGGGTGTCGGCAACCTTCTCTAGCCTGCTTAACTTCGACGATACAATGCAAGCAAACGTTAAACCCGACTCCATGCTGAATAATAAAGTCGGGCTGCGGGGGGGATTGAGGAGGTGAAAGCGGCGATGATGCACATGGGAGTCATAGGAAGTCTCATCTGTAGCTAGGACTATCTAACACCCGCGCAGTCTAGGAAATGTCTATATAACCCAGAGACTGAACCCGAAGAAATAGACGCATCTCTCTCTCATCTCCATCGCGCCCTTCACTCGATAAACAGCATCAACATCTGACTCCTACGCTAGCAATAAAGCACTATCTCATCATGGCCGCCACCGCCGACAGATCCAAGCCATACATTCCCCATAACAGCGGCACCCACGACGGGTGGTCCACAGAAGACGCCGCGAGCGCAACATGCTTCTGCGGCGCCGTCCAGCTGTCCTTCGTAAGTCCCTCAGCACCATCCAGACCACAGAGAAAACCCCTTCTCCCATCCCAACTCCCTCTCCTCTCATAGCACCTCCCACCTAACACACACCAGCCAACCCACGGCCCGGGCTTCATCGACAGCTTCGTGTGCAACTGCACGGACTGCCACAAGATCACGGCATCAATGTTCGCCTCGAACTTCGTAGTAGCAGACTCGCACCTAACGCACGTGCGGGGCCGCGACAACCTGCGCACCTACAGCCAATCGCACACCATCCTCTCCGGCAACAACATGACCAACTACTTCTGCGGCACCTGCGGCACGCTCATGTACCGCATCGGCGCCGCGTTCCCCGGCTGCAGCATCCTGCGCATCGGCACTGTCGACGATTTTAACCTGCACGACTCGAAGCTGCGCCCCCGCGTCGAGCAGTTCGTCAAGGACCGCGTCAGCTGGGTTAAGGGCGCTGAGGGGGCGAAGAAATACGAGGGGAATTATTATGGGACGAAGTTGCAGGAGGAGGATGAGGAGGCGAGGCGGTCTGCGGTGTAGAAAAGGGGGGGAGGTTGCGCTTGCGAGGGTCTAGGGCGCGGGATGTTGTGGTTTATAGGTGTACTTCTAGAATAGGTATTTCCTCTCGATAATCTTTCGGATTGGGTTGGGTTGATGCGATGGGGTTTAAGGGTGGTAGTGATGGGAGTTATGTGAACGGAGTAAGGTGAAATGGGGTTAGTACGGAGAAACAGAAGCGAAAAAAATAGCTGAAAATTTGGGCACTTATTGAAACACGTCAATTGCTTCCTTTAGCAGATCATGTCATGCTTCCGGGTATTGTTTTAAGACGTGGAAAGAAGGGTGGGTAGTGAGGTCCTGAGTCATTTGTGTGATAGAAACCACTATTTCAACTCGAACATAGCTTACGATCGTCTATGTAATAGACAAGTTGCTATGAGCTTGTCGAAGTAATGATAGTGAAATATGGCCATGAGAAATATAGAGTAGGAATAACCTAGGCCTACTGTTACACAAAATGAGTACCTACCACGGGATTGAGTAATAGTGGCTTGTCGTGACACCATTTATTTGCCTTGGCCAAGTATTGTAGTGTAACAAGACTTAGGAGCTTGAAGTCTAGAAGGCGTATCCGTCGAGCCCTACAAGACTTCTCTATAATGGATCCGTTTAAGAATGAGGAAAACAACCATGCTAGCTTTGAGAAGTCGGATTGAACAATAGGCAGCGAGTCCTGTAAAGAACAATTCCTTGGAGAAGCACGCAAACTTAGCGAATGCCGAGTATCGTCCGTAGAAGTTGTGACGATTATTCACGCAGTGGAGTATATAGCATGTAAAAGGAAGAAAAATAGACATGTCTCAGCTTACCGGACGTACGATTATATGTTATTATATATACAAATATCACCGGAGATGCAAATTCCTTAGTAAGGGGTAACAGCATTGAATAATGGGAATAGAGAAGGAATCCCTATTCGCTATCTTTCTCCGCGGCGGAATGGGGTTCGTTGGCGAATCAGAACTTCGCTGATTGGTCAAGAATGTTTGTTACCTTATCGAAAGTACCCCTTTATCAAGATCGACCCACTCCCGAAACCAAAGTTCAACGACTTGATCCATTGACATCCATTGATACAACGACAACCAACGTCTGCTAACTTCAACGCACCACATTGTACTCCCCGTCTAGTCGTGGAGATAAAGGTCCCTGTGATAGATGAAAAATTACAAAGCTATACTCTCCAAGCTAAGACTCTGGATAACCACCTGTCCATTATCTTGAGTATCCAATAAGAGTCATGGATATCTTGGCTGTGGTCAGTTTTTCCATTGCCAATCTATTGGTAGGTTGATCTGGGGCAACTCGATGCCGGAGATGCAAGTATCTGCCATCGAGAATATGTAGGACCAACTTCTATTTGTTGTTAGGCCATCTGCCTACTTTTCTTTCTCTTCGTAGCTTATTGTATTTTTCATTTCTTACTTTTCCAGCTCTTCACCGCTGTCTTGTGCCCTTCATATATATTCTAGAAAGTTATTCCCTTATCAGTGGGTTGTTCCATACATTCTTACCGTAGCACAACTTATGCAGTCAGGGGTGAGGCTGTGACGTAGTGTCAAACCATCATCCATCCTCAATGCTTCAAGATGGCTGTCGATAAGCGAACCAAGTTGGTCGTTGTTGGCCTGGGAATGGTCGGCATAGCCTTCATGTGAGCAACGGCTTTGTTATACTTCAAGGCTATGTAAAATATCTAATTGACCCACAGAGAAAAAGTCTTGAAGCTCGACGCTAGAGCTCGCGAATATGATATCGTCGTTATTGGCGAAGAACCCCACCTCGCATATAATCGGGTTGGCCTCACGAGTTTCTTTAACCACCGAAAGGTCGAGAACTTATATCTTAACCCGAAGGAATGGGTACGTCCTCAATCCGAGACTAATATGGCTTCTATGCTTGCGACTTACACACAATATAGTATGCGTTGCAAGGCACAGACAACAAATTGAATTATCACTTGAATACCGTAGTCACCAGCATCGATCCCACGAATAAGACTGTAGCCTGCGCCAATGGCGACGTGGTTTTATATGATATTCTTGTGTTGGCAACTGGTTCCGATGCTGTCCTCCCGAGACACACTCCTGGCCACGACGCCAATGGCGTCTTCGTCTACCGAACCATTGAGGACTTGGAGAAGCTCATCGCCTTCGGAGAGTCTCACAAGGGAACAATCGGTGCGGTCGTCGGCGGGGGCTTACTGGGCCTCGAGGCTGCGAATGCTATGATGGATCTAAAGTGCTTCAAAAAAGTGAAATTGATTGAAAGAAACCGATGGGTCCTAAGTCGACAGCTGGACGCTGACGCCGGTAACCTGGTTGTCGAAAAGGTCACGAACCTGGGGGTTGAGGTCTTGTTGAGTAAGAGAGTGGGAAAAATAAATACCGACGAGGGAAATAACGTAACAGGCGTCATCTTCGAAGACGGCGAACAGATGGACTGTTCAACCATCTGTTTTGCTATTGGTGTACGACCACGAGATAGCTTAGCGAGAAGCGCTGGCATCAAGTGTGCTGATCGGGGCGGGGGAATCCTCGTCAATGACGACTTAAGCACGAGCATACCAGACATATATGCCATTGGCGAGTGCGCAAGCTGGAAGAACCAGACTTTCGGTCTTATCGCCCCTGGTGTCGAGATGGCCGACGTTCTATCCTTTAACCTCACGCAAGCTAAGCTACACCAACCGAGGGTCTTCAAGCGACCTGACTTAAGCACCAAGCTCAAGTTGCTCGGTGTTGATGTTGCTAGTTTCGGTGATTTCTTCGCCGATAGAGATGGCCCCAGCTCATTGCCAGCGAAGGCGGCGAGACGGAAGACGGAGGACCAGAGCATTGTCAAAACGGTCGTTAGTGGACCTCCACCTCCTCCAGTCAAGGCTCTCATTTACAAGGATCCTTTTGCACAAGTGTATAAGAAATACCTCTTCACGACTGATGGTAAATATTTGCTTGGCGGCATGATGATTGGCGACACGAGCGATTACATAAAATTGGTGCCTATGGTCAAGAATCAGAAAGAGTTGGATATTCCTCCGGCCCAACTGATCCTCGGCGCAAAGAAAGAAGGCGATGATGGCGCCGATGACCTTGATGATGATACCCAGATCTGTTCCTGTCATAATGTCACGAAAGGTGATGTGGTCAATGCCGTCAAGGATGGCACATGCAAGACGGTCGGCGATATCAAGGCATGTACCAAGGCCGGCACCGGCTGTGGCGGTTGCATCCCGCTCGTCACTAGCATCTTCAATAAGACCATGACTGATATGGGCGCCGAGGTTACGAACTACCTATGCGCTCACTTCAACTACTCTCGCGCCGACTTATATAACATCATCATGATAAAGAGATTAAAGACTCTACCCGAAGTCATGCGAGAAGCAGGAAACGACAAGAACTCAGATGGCTGCGAAGCCTGCAAGCCCGCGGTAGCTAGCATCTTTGCGTCGTTGTGGAACAAGCACGTTATGGATAGGACCACACATGGCCTCCAGGACACCAACGACAGGTTCTTGGGCAATATCCAAAGAAACGGCACATTCTCGGTGATCCCCCGTGTTTCCGCCGGAGAAATCACACCGGATAAGCTGATCGTCATCGGTGAAGTCGCAAAGAAGTATAACTTATATACTAAGATCACCGGCGGACAACGTATAGACATGTTCGGAGCCAAGAAGCAAGATTTGCTCGACATATGGACGAGACTGATAGAGGCCGGTATGGAGAGTGGGCACGCTTATGCCAAGTCTTTACGTACAGTCAAGAGCTGCGTTGGAACAACGTGGTGTAGATTCGGCGTCGGAGATAGCGTGGGTATGGCTGTTCGTCTTGAGGAGCGATACAAGAGCATACGTAGTCCACATAAGATAAAAGGCGGTGTCAGTGGTTGTGTGCGCGAATGCGCCGAGGCCCAGAACAAGGAGTAGGCGTCTTTCTAATTATCGACTAAGACAACACACACTAACAGTCTAACAGCTTCGGACTCATCGCCACAGAAAAGGGTTTCAATATCTTCGTCGGAGGTAACGGAGGCGCTAAGCCCAAGCACTCAGAACTCCTCGCCAAGGACGTGCCGCCCTCGGAAGTCATCCCGATCCTCGACCGCTACCTCATGTTCTACATCCGCACAGCAGACAAGCTCCAGCGCACAGCACGGTGGGTCGAGAATCTCCCCGGCGGCCTGAAGTACCTAAAGGAAGTCATCTTGGAGGACAAACTCGGTATCTGCGCCTCCCTCGAGGCCCAAATGCAAGAGCTCGTCGACTCCTTCTTCGACGAGTGGGCCGAGGCCGTCAAGAACCCCATCATCGCCGCCAAGTTCAAGCAATTCGCCAACACCGACGCCACGGTCGAGACCGTCGAGATGGAAAAGGACCGCGACCAGAGGCGCCCCGTGTACTGGCCCAAGAACGCCGCGGCCGAGGACTTCAAGGGCCTGAAGGACCGCTGGTCGAGCACGGCCTGGCAGCCCGTCATCGAAGCGAGTTACTTCGCCGGCGCGGACGCGACGCCCAACGGCATCAGCGCCAACATCAAGCGCGGCGACACGCAGCTCGCGCTGTGGCGCGTCCGCGGAAGGTACTACGCCACGCAGCAGATGTGTCCGCACAAACGGGCCTTCGCCCTATCCGACGGCCTCATCGGGCAGGACGTCTCCCTCTCCCCTCCCCCTTCTTCATCCACCTCCACCTCACCACCCTCTCCTCCCCCTTCTCCACCGGCCCACTCCGAGCCCAAGAAAGAGCCATGCGGCGACTCCAAAGCCCCCTGGATCTCCTGCCCCTTCCACAAGCGCAACTTCGACCTGGGCGACGGCACATGCCGCAACGACGCCCAACTCTCCATCGCCACGTTCGCGGCCGAGGAGCGCGCGGACGGCATGGTGTACCTCAAGCTGCCTCCCGTAGAAGAGCTGGACGCGGCGCTCGGGACGAGCAGGTGGATGGTGCGGAAGGAGGACGCGGGGCCGGGACAGTTCGAGGAGCTAGATCGCAAGATCGGGTTTAAGGGGCGACGGGCCAAGAAGCCCGGCGTGCGGGCTACGGCGGATGTGCCCATGAGGAGGGCTGTCGAGATGCTTCCTGGGGGTGGGGGTAGAGGTGGGTGTGGTGGTGCGCCGGAGTGGTAGAGGTAGATATGTACCTAGGTAGTGATTACCCTCCTAGCCTACCTTAGGTAGGTAGGCGATGGTGTTTTATTTCTACCTATGGTTTATTCATATGTACCATCTAGTATATGGATGTCTTTGCGGGTATAAATCAAGATACTTATCTAGGTAGCGAGTGGACTGGATTTGGTACACAGAGTATCACATAAGGCTTACCAGCCTGTAGACTAGGTGTCTTTTCTACGAGAAAATTTGAATCCAGGGCCGTTCGAGTGTCTTATTAAGCTTGTTTTATGCTATATACCTACGCTGTCCCAGAAAAAGTTGCGTATTCGTCTAAGTAGGTAGTTGGAATAGGGGCATCCGTGAATGTGGTGAAAGTTCTTGAAGTATCCTACGATTTATTTCCTACTTGCGCTGGATTTAACCCTTGCAACCACGGATGAATGGTGATATTAGATAAAAGATGATGGATAGAATTGGAATATTTGTATAGTGCCTATAGGTACCTAAACGAGGAGATGGACAGTCTCCTTTGAGGCTTACCTCGTAGTATAATTCATATGCCCACTGCCGCATCTACCAGGCTGTTTCCCCAAGACGGCTCCAAGCAAAGATGTCATTGTACTCTCGTAAACCCCCAAGTAATACATGGATTTTAATGATTTATAGAGACCTACAAAAGCAAGTGTAAAGTCCTCGTAAACACGTATAACTATGTAGATGTCCAGACATGCAAGTATGTAAGTAGGACACATACAGGCACCAAATAACACACTACTACCTAGGACAACTGGCTTATTGTAATGCCTACAGTAGAGCTGCTGTCGTGTATGTCACTTACCTAGGCACGTACGTACGCACTACACCGAACACACACACACACAATCATCTTGTAGGACATCTGATGGAATTAACGTGAACTGTATTACAAACTAATAGGTAGGAGTAAGGGGCTAGGTCGTCACGTAATTTGTACAAGACAATCAATTCTTGATCTTGTCACTAATAGTAATGTGAATAATTTCCTTTTTCTTCTCCAGACGACAGACACCGAAAGAGGTATATCTAACCAGCCCCAAAAAGACCGTTCAATTGATCATGGGTGATCACTCCATTAGCTTCGTTATATCCATTGAAGGTCTCTGGATGGGCGCAAGAATAGTATAGGGGACGGGGAACCACAAAAGCGTCGCATGCCTACTCCATCCCTGCCGTGCCAACAAACTGTAGGGTGCTGTTCATGGAAATGGGGTATAAGACGAAACAATTTACTCCTCGCCCTCAAGAGGAGCCTCTTCCTCGTACTCCTCCTCTTCCTCATCGACACCAGCATCCTGGTACTGCTGGTACTCGCTGACCAAGTCGTTCATATTGGACTCAGCCTCAGTAAACTCCATCTCGTCCATACCCTCACCAGTGTACCAATGCAAGAAAGCCTTTCGTCGGAACATAGCAGTGAACTGCTCGCCAACACGCTTAAAGAGCTCCTGGATGGCAGTCGAGTTACCAACGAAGGTAGAAGACATCTTGAGGCCGCGGGGAGGAATCGAGCAGAGAGCGGTCTGGACGTTGTTGGGGATCCACTCGACGAAGTAGGACGAGTTCTTGTTCTGGACATTGCGCATCTGGTCTTCAACCTCCTTCATGGAGACCTTGCCACGGCTAGACAAATCAAGTTAGTAAATTAGCAATTAATGGTTGATTTAAGTTGAATATCTTACAAGATGGCAGAGCAAGTCAGGTAACGACCATTACGGAAGTCAGAAGCAGCCATCATGTTCTTGGGGTCGAACATCTGCTGAGTCAACTCGGGAACGGTAACGGCACGGAAGGAGTGAGCACCACGGCTGGTCAGAGGAGCGAAGCCGACCATGAAGAAGTGGAGACGAGGGAAAGGAACCATATTCACGGCAAGCTTGCGCAGGTCAGAGTTCAGCTGACCGGGGAAGCGCAAACAGGTGGTAACACCGGACATGACAGCAGAGACCAGGTGGTTCAGGTCACCGTACGAGGGGTTGGATAGCTTCAGGGTACGCATGCAGATGTCGTACAGAGCCTCGTTGTCAATGCAGAAGGTCTCGTCGGAGTTCTCGACCAGCTGGTGGACCGAGAGAGTGGCGTTGTAGGGTTCAACGACGGTATCGGAAACCTTGGGAGAAGGCACGACGGAGAAAGTGGCCATCATGCGGTCGGGGAACTCCTCACGGATTTTGGAGATCAGGAGAGTACCCATACCGGCACCAGTACCACCACCGAGAGAGTGGGTGATCTGGAAACCCTGGAGGCAGTCGCAACCCTCAGCCTCACGACGAACAACATCAAGGACGTTGTCAACAAGCTCAGCACCCTCAGTGTAGTGACCCTTGGCCCAGTTGTTTCCGGCACCAGACTGGCCGAAGACGAAGTTGTCGGGTCGGAAAAGCTGGCCGAAGGGACCAGCACGGACAGCGTCCATGGTACCGGGCTCGAGATCGACGAGGACGGCGCGAGGAACATACTTGTTGCCGGAAGCCTGTAAAGGTTAGGGTGATTAGTAGCTGACCTTTTGAATCTCCATCCCTGATTTCGATTCCTGCATACCTCGTTGAAGTAGACGCTCATGCGCTCGAGCTGGAGCTCAGAGGTTCCGTTGTAGCTAATTATTGGTCGTTAGTTGCCATTCTTGGCATCGGGAATTGACAACTCATATACTTACACGCCATTGCTGTCGAGACCGTGCTCGCCAGAGATAGTTTGCCAGAAAGCAGCACCGATTTGGTTACCCTATTAGTTTGTGTGAGCCCCTCCATGTTTCTAGCGCGTTGCCTCGGTCGCGGTTGTGATCGTTGTACTTACGCACTGGCCGGTCTGGAGGTGAACCTATTGAGACAAATATTTGTTAGCTATGATTTTCATCTCATCGTTGTCCAGTTTGATTGAATCGATTGAATCGTAGCGAAGAGAGCTGTAGGAAGCTGTGTTGTTTTGTGTGCATGAGGGGCAGGAAATCAGGGGTTTGGAGATTTTTTTGGACGCGTTCAGGGGCAATTGGGGACAGGGTTCGGGTCAGCAGTAAACATAAGACTAGATGATACTTACGATCTCACGCATTTTGATGGTGGTGGATTACAATGTATCGAACACAACTGAGGGAAGCTGGCAAGCAGGAATGGGAGAAAAAAAGATGCGTTCTTGAAGATGGTAGTGGTAGAAGTTGAGGAAGAACTAAAAGGAAGAGGAGCGGTGTGTGTGTGTGTGTGTTTGAGGGAGAGTTGTGTTGTGCCTGGGCAAGCTGGGGTGATTTTTGGCCGGAACAAAGTTGAAGGCAGCTTTTTTTGCTTGGGAGATTTTCCAAATAGGAAAGGGTCGTTCCAATTTGTTGACAAGGGGGGGCCCCTCTTTTCTGCCTGCAACCAGCTGCAACTTGCACTTGCTTAAGGGGAAACGTGGGTGCACGGATCACAATATCGGCACAGAAGGCGGGGACGTACAAGATACTTCTTTATTAGCGTTATTACGTGTAATCTTAACGTGTATTCTGTACCGTACATTTGGGTTCTTGGCAACCACCTTGCAACTTCAATGTTCCTATCAACACCAACCATTGAACACTTGACCAACGCGTTTCTGAATGGATGCAACCAACTTCTTTTTTTATTCGGCTGCCTACGCACGGATGAGTTCTACAATTCATAGGTATCTATATGAATAATGTCAACTAGAATGGCAATAGAGGATGACATTAGCTTAAGGGCGATGGCGGTGAAAGCAAACAATAACTTCAATCCCACAGAGTTACCCGTTGACCGCCTCTTACTTAAGTACCCCTAACAACCAACCTATTTACACCCAACAGATACATGTACATGTAATAATGAAAGCCGGTACAGTACGTACATTATACAATCCACCAAAGCTTGACTTGAGCCTCCTCGATACGATACCGAGGCATACATGTACATCAAATATTGTGGCAATTGTAGCTACAACTTACAGTGAACCCATTTCCAAGGCAACAGCATAAGCTCAATTTATGCAAGTTGAAATCAACATGATTTCTTTATGAGGCGAAGAATCACTAGTATCACAAATAGGCAGCATAGAAAGAGCATGTAATTTCTCTGACAAGGTCGACCGGTTAGATCGCCTGGCTTTCTCATTTTCTATTTGCTTTTTCTTTTTTTGCCTGACCAGCCTGCCTTAAACCAAAAGCCGACCTGTCTACCTGTACAATGCACGCCGTATGCCGTATGTCTTTGCCTTAACCGTACCGTACCAATGCCATACCCTTTACCTATGGGGAAAAAAAAGAATAAAAAAGTCAATTCGTTTTTTTCCGAGCTGAAACCAAGCAGAAACTAATTCGTCACAACAAAGCTGCTTAATAGCAGTGAACATCGTAAGGTCGAGACGTGGCTTGACAAACGAAAATGCATATATCATTGGGAATACTAGAACTTCTGGTATCCCTTTTTTATCCGACTGGGGAGAAGCTAAACTTCATGCAATTGTGGAGGCGACTTGTCGAAAATCCATCGAGGTCGAAGGTTGCGTACCTTGTCTTCAGCCTCCACTTGCGATCCCCATCTATGGGTAAGATTAAGAACCATTCGGGTCCGTTTCTTGCTCTGTGGCACATGAGGCCATTAAGTCATGCGAGCATGAACCAGGCATGCGAAAGTCGTTATTCGTATTCATAATCCTCCGTTACTCTATGTGAACTATATCATCATAGGCAGACGTTCATACGTCAAAGGCGTTCGGAGTCGTGGTGAATATCGGCCAACATTAATGATCCTTCAAGGACTCCACGTCATGGTGTATCCAGACTTTGCCGATTAAAACATGACTAGAGAAATATCGAATTAAGTTTGTACTCGGATCGACAGTCGATATCGACCCAATGGATGCTTCCTTTAGGCGTTGGGTCGACGTAATTAAACGGGAAGGTAATTTTCCTTCGTATGTAGGTTCGCCAAACAAAGAAAAGCTGAAAACCGACCCAGCGCTATGCAAAGCAAACCGACGATTTCACATATACATAATTCCCCTTATAATTAGACAGTAAGGATTCGGGGATGGGATGGGAGATGCTGGATATGTCCAACGTGAGAACTCCAGCTAAGTGATCTTCAATTAACAGTCATCATCTGCATCCTCTGGCCGAGTCCATTAGACGGAGATGTACCAACAGAGCCGTTACTGAGGATAGAGTTGGCACTATGGCTGTTGGGTATCCGCCTTGTAGGACTAGACGTTGGTTCGTCAAATACTCGGGTGAATGCAGGGCTACCGTCAGGCCTCGTGTGCTTTGGAGTTCGCACCGGGCTCTGCGTGAGATGATCCGCTTTGCGGACAAGGTCTGATAAACCATCTCTCAGATCGCTTGCTCTCTTGACCAGCTCTTTCAAGCTATTGGTGTCGAAGTTGAGCTTGCCAGACGACGACTCGTTATCTTCGTGGTGCGCGTTTAGCCTTGAATGTCGTGCGTGCATAGCTTCCATGACGGATCGGGCGATGCTGTTCGATCCGAATTCAGGCCCGTCTACCCGATTTTCTGGCGTCTTTGGTGGGTCAGGGACGGGTTCCTCGTCAGTTTGATCCCAAGTTCCGAAGATATCATCTTCTGGAGAGAAAACAGACCGACGCCGGCCGGCAGGACGATCACGAACAACCGCATTGCGTTGGCTCTCAGATACCCTGGAAGATACATTATTATCAAGACCGGCACCATCAAATCCTTGGTCAATGAATCGAGCTTCGACTAAATCAGCCTCAGAATCGTGTTTGGTGTCAACGGCATCTGCTGGATCTTCGTCAGGTGAAGCGAGAGCGATAATACCCTCGGCTTCGCGCCATAGCTTTGCGGACGATCCGCTCAACATTTCCATCTCACGGCCAAGTCGACATAGCCGCTTCAGATCATTAACCAAAAGTGAGAGCTCTCGTATCTGTCCAGAATGGGCTCTAATCGTAGGCTGAGTTGCCTGGATTGAGGCGGGAACAACCATTGAAAATTGGGTTTCATCCCTCCCAGGAGCTAAACCAAAGTCTCCCTCCTCAAACTCAAAGTCATCGTCCCAATCTTCACTCGCATTCTTTTGACCTAGCCCCCAGGTTCCAAACTTGGGAGTCGAGCTGGTAGTTTCGGACTGATCTGGAACGACAGGAACACTTTGGCTTCTTACGTGGGCCGGCGTGGGACCCTTGCGGCTAGCAGAGCGTCCACCTCTGACGTCAATCTCCTGCTTTCCATGAACCGTTTTTGGTCGCAAATGGCCATCACCGTCGTATTTCTCATGAGCAGCGGGTTCTGTCCAATCAAAAACAGTGCTTCGAGGTCGCTCTCTAGAAGAAGTAACACGTGCATTAGATCTCGCATTACCATTGATATTGGTTAAAGCTGTTCGAGAATTCGGGCTGCCCCTTCGTGAGTTCATAGAACTTGGGGGAGAAAGATGATTATATATCCCGTCATCTTCTTCATTGTCCCAGTCGAGACCGTCATCGTCGTCATCGAACGAAAACCGAGCATCTTCTCTCTGTGAAGTGAAATTAGGAGAAGCTAGACCAGATTTAAATCCGTCCTCATCCTCAGTGCTCGAGGCACGGAATCGAGCCTTTGCCTGTCCATACGCTCCTCGAATAGGAGTAGGAAGATTTTCATCTTCTTCCATAATCTTATTTCCACCATCGAATGACGGCCCTAGTATTTCTTGGATCGACAATCGTTTCGGCTTACTACTATTACCGGCCGTACTTGGTGGCGATTCGTCGAACATTAACTCCAGGGGACTATCAAGTGTTCTCCTACGCGTCGACGCTACTGTTCGAAAAGAGTCAAATGGAGTATCCGTTTTGAAGTCAGTGTCATCATCGTCACCAGAAGTAAACCCACGATATTCCGAGCTACCGACTGTCGAGGCACGGTCTAGTGTTCGTGCTTGTGATGAATTCGAAACAACTCTAGGAGTTGCGGGAGATAAAGGCGCCGATTCGTCCGACTGCGCATGGGGGCCTGCTGACAATGAGCCAAGCTTATTCAAATCAATGTGAAAACTTGACAGTCTTGTTATAGGTGGTAGAGGCGAGGAAGAATTCCGCTTGCGCGTTGGAGGGCGGAATACAGCTGCAAGATCTGACTCGACAGAGCTTGGTTCCCCAGCATTTTTGGAGGTTTCTTCACCATCATTTGTGCTAGGAACAGGTATTGGTTCTGTATCTGTTGTGACCGGTGCAGATACATGCCGCTTTGTTCCACTTACAGTATCACCGCGTTTACGACGCCGAATACTGCCAGTTTTTGATATCCAGCTCGAGGGTGAGCTGAAGTGCATCGATATAGATCGTCGAGGCAGCTTTGATGGGGTGGCTTCCGGAGATACAGAGGATTTGTTTGAAGTCTGCGGACTATCCTCCGTATTAGACTGATTCTCTAGCTCAGGGACCATCTCGGTTGGCACCTCCATAATGGAAGTGCCCATAATGAGAGAGTTGGGGGCCACTAAATAGGCTCGCCGTTGACCTTGTTGCTCAACACAGATTCTCTTAGCGCCAGGGAGAGCAGTGTTATCAGTGCTCCTTAATGAAGATTTATTCACGGTTCGAGATAGTAAAGAATGCCAAAATGACTTCCAGGTCGATGATCCGTTAGTGGTACCACTGAGAACTGGCTCGACTGGACTGGCCACCGTCTGGGCTCTAGGACGACTGTGTTGATCGAAGGATACCTTTGGTAATGTAGGTAAGGCCTCGGTATTGATTTGCTGATGCAATGTAGCAGATCTCTGGTGGCTTGTAGCTGGTCTACGTAACGTCATCTGCGCTCTTGACCCTCGCCGCACCAAAGGACCTTTATTTCCACCGTTGGCGGCTGACGCGCGCTTGACTAGTTTATTTGGAGGCAGTTGAGCAGGCGACTGCCCAATCGGCGCCAAAATTGGCGCTGCAGAACCGTGAGAAAAGGTGATCGAGGGCGAGTCCGGACCAACACTTGATCTCAAACTCTCATGTTGGGATAATGGTCGTATGGACAACCTTCGTATCCAGGAGCCACTTGAAGAGAGAGAATCGCGCGAATCTTCAGCAATGGGTGTCGCAGGCGCAAATTCACCTTGTCTAACGGAAGGGTGTCGCGAGGTCGAAGATTTCGGGGGGGTTATTTGAATATGGGAGGGTCGCCGAGGAATTCGTGTTCGGGCTGTCGCATTAAATGGGACTTGTTGGTTCGAGTCTTGCATAAATTCGTTCGAGGAAGTAGGGGCAGCAGAACTCGTCGTTCCAGGTCGGGATGAAAATACGTTTAGGAAATCTCTCTCGGATATTATTGACTTTCTCTTATTCGAGTCTAAGTGCAGAGGGGGTTGTCCATCCGATAATTCGCCAAATGCCAGACCCGTTGCTGCGGCGGCAACCGCAGTACCGGCTCCAATGAGCTGATTCACGTCAGCAATTGTTTTAGTCGCAAGCTGGACAATGCTTAGGAGACTAGAGGAACACCAGACTAGTGCCAAGGAGAGTTACAGGTTCAGGACATAAAACCCGAAATTGAAATTCACATAGAAAAGAGGATTAAAAGACATAGGTATCTAGAATAATGGATTGCTTTGCGTAGGTAGAATATGGTTGCGTGTTGTACAAGCGGACGCGTTAGACTTACACTGGGAACCGTCTGCATTTTGAACGAGGGTTAGGAGAACGAAGGAGAGCTGCCTTCTGTAGAGAGGCGGAAGGAAGAAAAGTTAACCTTCTGCGACGTTCTCGTAACCATTGTTCATCTAGACATGAAAGTTTCCGTGCTGAAGAGATCTGGGAACAAAATAAACCTGCTCTTATAAAAGTTCTTTTACTGAATGTGTGCGGTGCTGCAAGTAGCTGATCGGAGGTCGTAGGTCGAGAGGCCTGGCGCGACGATTCGTCTATTATGTGGGATCGTCCAATATTTACTCTCCCGGCAGCAGTACAAGACAGACACGACCAGTTAAGAACGATTGGGACTATTAGGGCGAATACGAATGGGTTCTGGCTGAAGAGAAAAGTAGTAACTTCTCGTGGGAAAAGGTTTCGTGGTGAAAATTAAGGAAGTTAGGATGTAGTTGTTGCTGCCGTAGTCGTTATTATTGCTATGGCTCCTGGTAAGATCTCCCTATGCAAGCAGACTAAGAAGGCTGCCATAGGAATAAGAAAAAAAAAAAGAGAAATCTCTCAAATCCGGGGGAGGGTAAGCTGCAGCAACAAGAAACATACGACGTATAGAACAACAGAATTATTACGGGTCTAAACCTGAATCTTGCTTTGGGAGAAGGAAAGAGATTGGTGAACGAGGATTGGGTTCTTTTGATGATTGTAAGAAAAAAAAATATAGGGACCCTGGGATGTTTACGGAGCTGGATACTGGAAGCGGCCCGGGATGCAAGTACATACACTTCCAAGGTTGACGATCTAAGATTAAAGCCAGAGATTCCCCAGTAAAATGAAGAGGGCCGAAGCATGTAGGTATGTATGTACATATGTACCTACACCATTCCCTGTCCCGTGTGTACAATTATTATACATCCGCTAATACCACCAACATTGATTGAACTTTCCAATTGAAGCTTGGGGGGTACCGGTGTACATACATACCGTACATATGCAGGTGGTGATCGCTACAGTGATATTCAAGCTACTATTTTAGAAGGGACAACACGCGCCACATGTAGGCAGATAAGTTGCAAGTAGCGGGCAAGTACAGTGCGATACAGTACCTACCTACATACTATGTACTGACAACTTGAATGGTCTGACACGCCGCTAACAACATTGAAACCAGGACAGCGAGACCGTGTGCCAAGAACAAGGCCTGTACTTGTATGTCCTGCAATATACAATGCGGGTTTCCATACACATACAGTACAATACCTACCCGGTCTACAGTGCATACCTAGCATGATATAAGGGATTCAAGGCTAGAGCCAAGAAAGGCAGCGAATTCAATGCTGAAGCAGCATAGATAAACAGTGTGAACCTTGACAAGTTTCAATTGTCCAAAACAGAGAAAGGAATTACGTAAGACAAATCTCTAAAGGGCTGAAGGTACCATAATGAATTTATCCATGTTAGGTAAGATGACTGAGGTTAACGTTTATGCTTAACTTAATTCTCCTTATTTTCCCTTCTTCAATGTTCTTCATTGGATACATGTATGTATGTAATATCAAATGTACCTTGGTACTATTGAAGACAACAACAATGGATGCATTTAATGTTGAATTTATTATGCTACATACCTATACATACATATGCTCAGGCTCCTTTTATGCACTTAAATGCATTTGATGGTAAGGTGATCATCCTTGGAGCGGAGTTGGCCTTGCTCATTTTCCCGACGCGCACTCCGCATGCTGATGATGATATTATTATTTATTATTATTATTGTTGTTGCCCTCAGTACACAGTATTATTATTATTATTATTAGTCCTAGACGATGGACCGATCCAATGCAACTTGCTAGCGCCACTTCAACCATCCGAGACCTATAATAGCCTCTTATTGGCCAACGAACTTTTGGGTCAAGTGCTGAAGGACGAAACGAGCCTGCAGCACACGACTTCAAGCTAAGTTGGCATGCCAGTCCTAGATAGCCCCCAAACATCAGCTTCGGTGTCGAATGCCTTTTTAAATTAAATTTTCCACCTATTTCTTCTGGAACTCACATCAGCGGGTATGTCGGGATAATAGCCAACGAGATTGATAGGCATTCCAATACCTATTCAAAGACATAGCCTTACTGTTGGTAGATGACCAGACGTCGCTTAAAGTTATGTCACCCTTGTGCTTGTATAGGGCCGTCCCAGATTGTCGGTTCGTAGTCTAATATACTTAATCCTCCTAGTCGCCGCTAGCTGTGCGTACTACTGCGAGTTTCTTGGTTTATGCTCCATGAAACCAAGATTGCCTGTAGGCGCTTTAATAGCCGAATAGGCTAGGCTTCGAGCTACTGATACACAATGGTGCTGAAGCATCGGATTCGTAATGTCTCCCAAACGGGGTATTTTATCCAGGTGGTGTTCACAGTCTTCAATTCATAGATCCGATAAACAACGCGATATATATTGAGTATATATGTGCTTACACCAGGTATTCAGGATAGGGCAGCCTTATCATTATTGCTACTATAAACTTCTAGAATCCCTCAGGTTTCTTCTTATATAAGCCCAGTAACCCCTTTATAACAGAGAGATAATATGAGAAGCACAACCGACATTAGCTACCAGGCCTCGTAGGGGGGGCTATCATATATGTATAGTTGACCGAGATATTTGCTACCAATGCTGTACTTGCCATACTGATGCTTGCCGCTTCACTGTCAAAGCTTGTGCTCCCCCTCCTTAGGAGACCTCCGCCAATTATATACCATTTCAACCAATAACTTATCGTCTACCATCGCCTGTTGTCACGAATCACGGCATAAGAAAAGCTGTGCCCAAGGGGGACAAGCCAAGTTGTGCAACCATCACCAGCGGCGCCTCCCACTTCCTCCCATCCTTTATTTACATATCATATGTACCTAGATATGTAAGTCAGCATTTGAATTTTAATGCCTCTTGTGTAGCCGTCCCGTTTGATAATTGTGGCTTACCTACCTTTATCTTATTCTCCGGTTTGCCATTAATTCTTCCCCCGGAAAAGATTCGTTGAGGTCTGTGCGAATGGAAATAAGCGTGGAAATCTTCCTAATTTACATACCTAACCTACCTTAGGTATACATCACGTCTCACAAGAACATTGAATCTTGCTTGGAGTCAACACTAGGAGCTTTTTCCTAAGGACTAGTGACGACCTAAAAGCTGCCGAGCGACGGATCACAGATACGAGTGTTACTTAGATTGCGGCGCACGCCTCACGGCTCATGTATTGTACAACAGTGAGTTGACTAATTATCGATGGGAGACCGAAACACCGAGGCAAGGTTCTGCCTGGTTGTCATGGATCAGGTATCTTGCCGTTGTTGCCATGATCCGAAGGTTGATATTACGAATCAGAGCCGCCTTGAATCTATCACCATTTATACCTCGGTCTGCCCAATTGTCTGTACGGTACAAACCACAAAGCCCACTCTTTTAAAGTCGGTGCGGGAGTGACGGTGAAATTTGTTGAATCACCGTATATATGTAGCCAAATCACAACGGAACGGATGCAAACATCCAGTACCCGAATTACATTTACTTTCTAATGTAGCTCGCCTTTTTTTCTGCCTGAGACCTTCCGGACCTAGAAGGAATACTAGCCATCGAGCCGAATAGGGAGTGCATGGGACATCCTATCAGTGATCGAGGATCGATATTGTCTGGCACGGACTAATAAACAAGGCATTTAGCTAACGACGAAGGTATGTATAGTACATTCATACCAGAGCTTTGGTACTTGGTCGTGTCACGATGAATGGAAGCTGGAGATGTGGAGACGGGATTCCTCCTTAAAATAGCTATAGGGGAGTGTACATATAGGTACCCAGTCCTTTACCCCTCAGGGCACCCCTCACTTTTGAACAATGCCATTGATCAATGAGGTGTCGTACCTATGGATGCTTGAAGAGAATTTGATGTGATATGGCTTAGCAGTGAAACTCGCTAAAGCTATTCCGCCAGAACTCGACTTAAGACTGCCTGAACAACCTAGTCTGCTCAATATACTGCATAACAATCAACGAGAGTAAAAGATTCTGTCACTCAAACATCTAACGGGATCGCCGAATCACGATTACGTAGCGCCGAAATATGTGTGGATCCGTTCAAGAGCCGTTTCTAACGACGGTGGACTTTTTTGTTGGACCTCGATTATCAAGCCAGACTAGCTACGAGTGGGGACCCGAAATCACATCATCAGTACCGTAATATCAACAATGAACTATAGCAGCCACAAGTAAGTAATAACTGGACCGAATCCAGAAGCAATGGGTAATGTTCCTAGCCAATACTTCATATCTACATCCTCATGTTCTGTTACGGCGTTACACCTGGGATCCAAGGTCCAGGGCAAATCAAGAAACGGATGCTCTGGTCTTCTAATATCATTGCTAGCCCAAGCATTTGAAACAAGACTTCCAACGATTCCCGCGGAGAATTGATGGCTTACCATAACCGGTAGATTGGTGGCTAGCGGTTCTCCTTTTTGGCTATTATCTAATTAAGAGCGTCTCGAACGAACTCCTGCTAGCAAAAAGCATTGGTCCTTTTCAATAGTCCACACGTATTAGATGGGAGACCCCGGGAACTAAAATCGGCTTCAGCGCCAAAACTTCGTCAACATGAAGCTCACGCTAGACCGCCGCGTGTCCAGATATTCTCCGAAGATTCCCAGGTTAAATTATGCCATTAAATTTGACTCACTAATGACCTGCAGCTGAACCGAGCATATCTCAGCTACCGTTTCCCGTTCCTTACCTTGTAGTGTAAACCAGGGCCCAGATTACCTAGTAGTAGCGTGCTGAGGCAGTTAATTCAAAGTGATAATATTCCGAGTAGAATCACATCATTGACGAATCGTTCATAGGAAGCAGGAGTGAAACGAGATCCTTTAATGCAGGCTTTATCGTTCGTGTTGAGCCCGGTTATCTGGATGTGAGCCAGAAATCCGTTCTGATGCAGGTCTATGCTACTAGTACCATTGAAGTTGGTGTGAGGTCGGACGAAAGGCAGGCCGAGACTTCTACTACGACGAATTTATGACTGCTACATGACTTAACATGACAGTTTGCTCCATGAGCTGCGTACTTCCCTTGCTCACCAACATGCAAGTTGTTGGCAATGATGAGCTGTCGCCGGTCATGCTCAATCGCTTGCAGCAAACGGCTCTAAAGCGTGTCTCGCATGATCAAGCAAAAGCTCGTTGGATGCTTGAGGATTTGGCTTGCAGTTGAGTTGCATTTCAAACCCGTTGCCACCCGGCGACATGACGTTGGATTCACCTCCAAGAGGCGAAATGCAAACCCCCCACATGAGCAGATCTGCCAGGGAATAGATTAGGAAGCGCATTACAAAGTATAACAGGGAACATGCAGCGATCCCACTCGTGTCGTATGTTGATATAATAACGCTGAGCGAGAAAAAAGAATCATGATATCGGTATCCTAGGACCCGTTTGTAGGTGTGTTTGCACTAGACTTGATATTCGATATATCATACCATACGCATGGTTTCATAAGGAGACTGCGGCAAATACGTTGCAATTGATACGTAGAAATGTGATGGTCTAGGCGGTGGCCGCATAACCCAGCTGGTCCTATGCGGGCGTCCAGCCTAATAGGGATCCGACAGTAATGTCGCACTTCGAGCGATTCACTAACGAAGATCTTAAGCCTTCCCAGCTGCCAACTAAGGAAAGGATAGGACATAGCGAGACATTGGCTGGCTGAAGAATCCCACTGTGGCTGCGGTTGGCTGCTAAGACGCAGTGCGTAGAATAGCCAATCAGCGTCGAGAGTGAGCGCGACAGGATGATGCGCGTTTCAACCTTCCAAGTATGTCAAGTAGGATGCGCATCTAGAACGCGTCCGCGAGTGGTCGGCGCGTCATCCCACGCGCTTCTTCGGCACGGCCCCGGCAGAGGGGCAAATATCCTATTGGCACTTAGGGGTTTCTCCACGAGATCGATCCGGGTTCAGTTGTGACGCAGAACAAAGACCCGTAGATCATTGTGGCGGAGACAATAGAAATAAAGTCCGAGACTTTACAGAACCTTTTTTTTTCCTCTTATTACAGCTTTAGGGCTAGCCTTGTGTTCGTGTTGTTGCTAGTGTACGTACTAATGTTGACTTATTGGCTAAGTAAGGGTTAAAGCTCGCCCTTGTCAAATACATACAATATAGCCAAGACCATCCCTTTACATCGATATCCTATCATATCATGTTGCATCAGCGTATTATTCGGACCTAGACGTCGCTAAACCGAAAGACGAGGCGGAACGCCAACGTGATACTACTACGCCTTGCAGTTGAAGGGGCTTGATAGGCTGAAGTTTTAATATTGAAGGGTTGACGCCGCAGCGCAGGGGCAATTGGACTTAACCAACGCTGGCTGAATGGATATAGTATCTTGTTTTGTGTTTGTAGTGGCCAACAAAGAAAGAATAGGAGGTACATGTCCCGGAGGAATGCCGACATTGAAATCCGTAAATCCGTCATTGCTGAAGTGCCCATATGCAATTAAAGAGGCAATACTATATAATAAACCAAAATGAAATGGTACATGCTTACTAATCCGAGATACGGGCATGTACATATTTTGCCATACAGTGTTTTAGCCACTCAGAATACTATGGGTCTCACTGTAATATACCTATGCATGGTTCCACTTTTTTATTCAGACGACATTTTATGATTTTGTGCCCTCGTTCATATGAATTACAAGACAAACTTGGAACTTTCCATAACCACCGCTCAGACTACCAGGGAACCACAGGATACTGCATCGGATACTGCAGCTTGAAATTAAATCTGACAACCAGGGACCCACGTTGTTGGAAGCGGTGTCCTTGTCGATCCCAGGGGTAGCAACGAAACCCTAGACGGGAGGCTCAGCTGGGAAAAAGGACTCGCAAATTGAGGCCAGTTTTGAGAAACATTGAAGTCCTGGCCAGGTCTGATAGTGTACCTAGACATCAAATCCCTCCGCCCCTCCTAGCTAATCTCCGGTTCCATCCCGACCACAAATCACACCATGGAGGCCGATATCAGAGCCGCCATCCCGGACATTGACCCGGTTGTCTCCGAGTATTCCGTAGGCTATCTTAGACATGCATCTACCGCTTGGGTTGGCGATGAGGAGTCTTCGGCGTTGTCGCCGCTTGCCGAGGCTGCTGCCGCCATCACTGAGCTCCTGCTCTCTGCCTCTGGTGACACAGATGGCTCCAACCAGGACAAGATCCGTTCCATTGTCTCAAAATGGGTAGAGAAGTATGAGGAAGCCAACAGTAGCAATGGCGAGCGCCGGGGTCCATCCGCTGTGAAGAGACTGGACCAAGCCATCCAGGTCGGCGCTCAACGCAACATGTCATCGACTCTAGCTGTCGCAACGGGGAACGTTGATCTAGAATCTGCCAACGCCCGCAAAGTCGAATCCAAGGTTGATAGGAAGAAGCTCGAGAAGGCGGAACGCAAGATTGCCGCCAAGCAGAGCAAGAAACAATTCAAGACCGTCGAGTACGAAGCTTCCAGGTTACTCAACCAACCCGAGAACACCCAGAGCTATGAAGAGTTTTACATGGCTGTCAATCCTCTACAACTTGGTGCTAGTAGCGGCGCCGGCAAGACCAAGGATATCAAGATCGAGAACGTCGACGTCAGCATCGGTGGCACGCGTATCCTAACAGATACAGACTTAACTCTTGCCTATGGACACCGTTATGGTTTGGTTGGTCACAACGGTGTCGGTAAATCTACACTACTTAGGGCGCTCTCCAGACGAGAGTTACCGGTTCCTACGCACATCTCTATTCTTCACGTTGAGCAGGAGGTACGTCTCTCGCCGCGGCCGAATGATCTAATATGTACGCTAACATGCTTCTAGATTACGGGTGACGACACATCCGCTTTACAAGCCGTCTTAGATGCCGATGTCTGGCGGAAAGTCTTACTTAAGGAGCAAACAGTATGCCCTCATTTATCCTACTAAACCCAGCGACACCTTCTAACTATCATACCTAGGAAATTACCGCACGTCTCGCCGAAATCGAGGCCCAGCGATCGTCCATGGCCGATACCTCTGCAGATGCTGCGAAGTTAGACCATGACCGAGAGGCGCTCGACACCAAACTTGGAGAAATCCAAGCGAAGTTGGCCGAGATGGAATCAGATAAAGCAGAGTCCAGAGCTGCTAGTATCCTCGCTGGTCTCGGCTTTTCCCCCGAACGCCAACAATACGCTACTAAAACATTCTCTGGTGGTTGGCGTATGCGTCTAGCTCTCGCCAGAGCCCTTTTCTGCGAGCCTGATTTACTACTCCTCGACGAACCGTCCAACATGTTGGATGTCCCATCTATTACCTTCCTTTCCAACTACCTCCTCACATACCCGAGCACTGTCCTGGTAGTCAGTCACGACAGAGCCTTCCTCAACGAAGTTGCGACAGATATCATACACCAACACTCGCAGCGACTCGACTACTACCGAGGAGCCAATTTCGAGTCCTTCTACGCCACCCGAGAAGAGCGCAAGAAGACGGCAAAGCGGGAATACGAAAACAATGTAGCCCAGCGTGCACACTTGCAAGCCTTCATCGACAAGTTCCGATACAACGCCGGCAAGGCCGCCGAGGCGCAGTCACGCATCAAGAAACTGGAGCGCATGCCGGTGCTCGAGCCGCCCGAGACCGAATACAGCGTCAAGTTCCGGTTCCCCGAGGTCGAGAAGCTGTCCCCACCCATCGTCCAGATGTCGGGCGTCACCTTCGGCTACACCCCAGACAATATCCTGCTCAAGGACGTGGATCTAGACGTCCAGCTCGACTCGCGTATCGGTATCGTCGGACCTAACGGTGCGGGTAAAACAACGATCCTGAAGCTGCTGATTGGCAAGCTGAGCCCGACCAAGGGCACCATCTCTCAGAACTCGCGGTTGCGCATCGGCTTCTTCGCGCAGCACCACGTCGACGCGCTTGACCTGTCTATGAGCGCCGTCAGCTTCATGGCCAAGACGTACCCCGGACGCACGGACGAGGAGTACAGACGGCAGCTGGGCGCGTTCGGAATCACGGGCACGACGGGTCTGCAGAAGATGGCGGTGCTGTCCGGTGGTCAGAAGAGCCGTGTCGCGTTCGCGTGTCTGGCCCTCACGCAGCCGCATATCCTTGTTCTCGACGAGCCGTCCAATCACCTCGATATCGAGGCCATGGATGCGCTTGCCGAGGCCCTCCAGGAGTTCCAGGGAGGTGTGCTCATGGTGTCTCACGATGTCACGATGCTTCAGACCGTGTGCAAGAGCTTGTGGGTTTGTGAAAACGGAACAGTGTGGAAGTTCCCCGGAGATGTGCAGGCGTACAAGAAGAGAATCGCGGCACAGGCGGATGCTGCCGGCGTGGTTAAGGCACATTAGAGGGGTTACGGGGTGGTGATGTGGGTTAAGATGAGATGTGTATAGAGAGATACGTGGTAAATAAAATGAGATATGACTGAAGACTCGAATTATTTGATATCTTGATCTTGTTGTATTCCTGTATATTCAGCTACCACACCCTGGTTCCCTGTCGTAAAGAAGTTGACAACCTACCGGTGTCGTGTAAGAATATTCACCATGTCTAGATCTCGTATGGCTGTCTTCCATTCTATTGTTTTCTGAAGTCGGCCGAACGTTTGAGCCCCTTAAGACGCAACAGTTAATTGTGAGGAACTATACAGTTGTCTTGAAGAACAACGCGTACTTGGGCCCTTACCTACCTATATCAAGGAGATTATTGAGCCCAGCTTATACTTGGGCCGGAAGCACTTAGATCTTCAACTTACATATGCTAAAAAGCGCTTTTCACCTACATTTGAACAGATACTGTGTGGGAATGCTCTAGAAATTAACTTCTAGCTACTGAGAACTTGGGACAAAGGCATCGTTCTTTTTGAATTTTATGACGTTCCACCTATTGTTGCAAAGGGACAAAGATGATGTTGTATTGATCAGCTATTTGAAAGCCTGGCTGCTTGTAATATATAAGCAAGTAGTTTCTCTCGCCCAGTTACCTACCTGGCACACACAGGTATTTCCCAAACAACAGTATCAATTCAAGACGAAACCATCCCAGAACCTTATTCATTCCTACCAAAAATGTTTCTCATAAATCTCTTGAACTTCATCATCTATCCTCTGTTTCTCGCTGCCGATATGTGTGAGCAAATCGAAACATTCGTCTTCGGGCTTCTCCACATATGGATCTGGACCGATTTTCGGATGTTTCCTTGCCAACACCAGTATGAAGAGAGGTATGTAGGCCTTCACCAACTCATAGCCGGACGCATCCTTCCCGTCATCCTGCTAGTAGCTATACCTGATCTAGTCAGAAACGAGCGCCGGACACCAGAAAGTGCAGGGCTCGTAGGGAGAATGCTTAGGCCATTAACCAACGCTAGCTTAACTGCCGCCTATGCCCTCATGTTCTTTCGTGTTTGGTTGGTTGTGGCAGTTTCGAACACTTCACACTCTCTGATATTTCAGGGTGGGGATTTCTTCCCCTCTTGGATTGCAACCTGCGTGATGATGGGTTTGGGGTTCATACCGCTTTAGATCCCTAATTAGTGTTGGACATCACGGTCATCGAGAGAGCAGTATAAAGATGACAGATGTGGTCATACTATCTTCTAGTTTATCCTAGGTGTAACACTAGTAGCCATTCATTTTTGTCTGTATTATGAGAGTTCATCTAACTTTGACATGTTGTTTAGCTCCATTTATGGGGAAAATTATTTCTTTACCTATTGTATCATAACATAAAGAAAACGATAATAAAATCTTTCTCTTTCTCTTTGCCACCAAGACTTATTATCGTAAAGTGCTTCTCCAAGCTTCCTCAGGAAGTCCAATGGTGCTATGTATGGGTGCACGTTACACGCGACTATTAACTACCTAAGTAGTCGTCGAGAATGGCATCTCTTACTCTGATCTAAGTCTTACTAACCCCTGGCAGCAACGAAAATTCGAAAATACCCAAAATTACTCCAGTTCCGCAGGCCGCTGAGAGTCTGGAAGTTCGTATCTTGTCGGTTGGATGAAGTCACCTTGCAGCTCGCGCGGCCGAGGGCCTAATCCGTCTAGTTCATACCGGGCGGTATAATGAGCGTCGAGCTCCGGCTTATGCCATTGGTTATTTGATTTTTCTGCTGTTTTGTTACTTTCCGCCGGGTATTTTGGAATATTCTTCGATTTTCTCCTTTTCAACCGTATATAAACACCAATGGCTGCAGCAATTACGACCAAGAGCACAATGGTCCCAATGACCGCAATGGCCTTCGCGGGCAGGTGGTTGTTCGTGACGGGATTAGGGGTAGTAGTAGGAAGATTTGAAGTGCTTGGTGTCTGGCTGGCTGAAGTCCTGTTTCCATGGTCGTACGCGTCCCTAGACACTGTTTGGCCGAAAATGGTTTCTAGTTCTTTGGAACTCCAACCCATAGACGGCGCCTTGATAGTTGCTCCGCCTGAAGACCTAGGGAGCTGTGTTAACTGATCTATAGTCCCACAGCCAGAACAAGGGTGACGCTCACTCTCCCCCTATGATCGCCGTGATCGAGTTAGGCACTGTATATTCTAGGCTAGGATCAAAATTTGACCGCCAAGTATACGTCGATGTATCCAACACTTTAAATGGCGGGTATGTCTTGTTACACTTATCATTCAGGATTCCGTTAGTGGCATTACTAGGAATGATAAGCCCGCCGGACACAATGAGCTGTGTCTCCTTAAAGATGTCACACTTAGGTGAATAGCGGCCAGGCGAGTCGGAACCCCTTAGGTCGGGATTATTCGAGTCGTTAATTTGAATCCAATGAAAAGAGGGAATACTGAGCACGTACACGTCGTTAAGAAAGTTCCAATTATATGCATCGCGACCCCCGTGTATTGTCACCTGAAAACTAGAGTCGTCCGGCGCAGCTGAGACACCTGCGCAAAATCCCCGACGGGGACCGGGAAGATCGCCAGACGCCTTTTGTAGGTACCAGGTGTTTGAGGAAATATCGTAGATGAAGATATCGCTAATACTAATAGGCGTCCCGCCCAAGTCCCGCTCTGTGAAGTTGGTGTCCTTGTCGAGTGCCTGATATCCCCCGAAGGCGAGAAGCACGCCGGATTGGCCCTTCCGAAGATATACCACTGCCTCAAGTCAGCAGGCTCGTCCCAAAGGAGTTTTGCAAAAACGCCTATTGTATGAATGGAGCAAGACTATTATAGCCCCTTTGCCTATGCCTAGTCTAGAAGATTAAATGATTACATACTAGCACCTTGAATAATATTAGGTCCCAGGGTGGCGGAGGTAGCCGTTTCAAAGCTCCACTGCGATGAATCGGAATTGAAGGATTGGAACCTGGTAATATGGATATTTGTGCCATTGAAGCCCATAGTCGAGCCGCCAGTATAGAAGGACATCCCACTATTTGGGTCGCTGGCAGAGATGCCCTCGGTGTCACTGCTGAATGAAGTATCACTGCCTTGGATCTGTACTAATCTCCACGTATCGCCAGTCGTGTTGAAGGACCATAAAGCGTGGTTAATTCCAGTAGATTTAGCCCCAAACATCCCGGCATATGGGTATAGAGATGTACGGTCGTAGAAGAAGACACCGCCATCCTCATATTTTTGGCTACCTCCTGTGAGGCTATCATCAGGCAGGGTAGTTGAGCCGAGTAAGGATGTGTCAATAGGATGTGCTAAGTCGATCGTCTTGTTGAGATAAAGCCAATAAAGCGATGACGTGTTATGTAGCCCTAATTCGTCGTCGTCGAAGGCGTAATTACCACTTGAGAAAAATAGACGATCACCAATAATAGCCGCTGCAGCCGGACATGTGCCTTTACATTAGTCCCTATATAACCCTAGGGAAGAAGAATTAAAGAATAAAGAGCATGAGTCAACTCACATCTCTGGTTTACTATGCTGCAGAGGGAACGACCATAACAACATCTGAGCAGTTGAAAAATGATATAGAGGGATAATATGCGACTAGCCGCGTCCGAGCAAGAAAGAAGAATCGCCATCGTGGCGGGGGTATTAGATATTGAACAGAAGAAAAGCATATCTCTCTAGGATTCTACACAGTGGAAAATATAGGAATATTTGAGAATTGATGTTCCAATGATCTAATTGTAGGGTTCTGCGCGAAGGGGGCGTACGTTCGGCGTTTGAATAGGGGGCGGCGGCATCTCCAAACCCTAAGGCTTGGGTGTCTCATTTACACAGTATTGCAACTCTACCTACCGTATGAGCGACAGGTCCTACGACTATAAAACACAGAGCTGTAAATAGACTTAGTTCGCCTTGCTAGAGGGTTTGAATCCTTCAAATCTGCGGCAATATGTCCCTGACAATAATTGGCGATGGCTATAGTAGTGGCCCAAGGCGAACACGTCTACATCCACTACATATAAAATATCGGTGGCCCATAATCTCACCATACTCATTCAAAACATCAGTGGTTTGACTTGTACCCGTACAGGCTTTTATCTCAGCAACCAATATTGGCGCAGTCGTAGTACGACGGCGTGTGAACTACGACAGAACTTCCGTTGCTCGGATTTGGTATAATGCTGTCACTGTTTCAATCTGAGCTGCGTTGCTGCCAGGTATTGATGAGGCATCCACATGTTAGAATCAACATAATGAGAATGTAGGAAAGACGCAAGATGCCATTCTATATTATTTCCCTTGCTTACATACGTACCTGGGTAGGTAGGTACCTAGTCATTCAGTCAAAATAGCTCTTGGATTAGCCCCTAATCAATTCATATAAATATCCTATTTCCCGAGCATCATCGTATTCCTTCAGTGCCATTCCAACTGGTAGGTACACATATCATACTATCTAATGGTATTATCCTTGGTAAGTCGGATTAGTACTCCACGTTCCAGGGCGCATTATCTTGCTGCTATACGACACCCATGAACACAAGAAGACTGTGGACAATGATTGGGACGCCGGCATACGTGTAGGTTCTGGGTTGTGTGTTCAATAGATTGCACTTCATCAGAGCTAGCTGGAAGCTAACGAAGCTGAAAGGGCACCACTTTCTAATGTAGACCACACGCTACCCCATTCTATTTGCCAAAATCCAAGCGTCTTAGAAGATAACCTACGCGGGAAATGCAGAGTGCCGTGGCTAATGGTGGGTTACATATAGGGGGCGGCAGGGAGGCACCTGTATTTAGAATGAACGACAGAATACTTATTTATTCACTGGACTCTAGAACATATTCTACACATCTAAATATCTCTCCTGGAACACATACCACTCACAGAGGTATACCTGCAGTAGGGAAGTGTTGAAGGTAGCCATCTCAGTCCCAGCAGATCCAGGCAGTATCAGCAAACCTAACCTAATAGCTGCTCGAACTGCATCACGATTGCTACCTACCTACATAGTGGCAAACCGCTTCTAAAAACCACTCTCTTCACCGTATATTGAAAGATAACCGTATGCTGTGTGAGAAAACTACAGTAAGCAGTTTGAGCTGCAAAGCGCCATAAGGCAATTAGCTTGAGTAGCAAAGCACATGGGCACAAGCACTTCACCAAACTAAGGGCCCACGAGTATAAGAATACCCCAAGTTAGGCTTGTGAGACTTGGCAAGTGATCTGGGAATGACTACGACTTAGAATAGGTATGTTACAAGCAAGATCACTATGGGATAGTGTTAATTACGTTGTCACATGTTGGGTTCAAATCAAGAAATACATTTCATCTTTTCAATTCATATCTACCCCTGAGAGATTCAGTGGGGATGAGCGGTAACTGAGTGAGAACAGAGACTTTAAGAAATCCTAACCACCCCTTTTTCGCTTGTTCCAAGATGACGGGAACGGAGAAATGCGCTTTAAGAAATGACACAAAAGAATTCTATACTTTATATCCACGGCGGATAGCGTCATCGTCAGCATGCGCCAATAGCATGGGACTGGTTACTATCGCCTCCTGAGAATGGGATCGCTACTTTCATGGGGCAACCCCCCAGTTCGATCCATGCAACAACATTCCATCATGTCACCAAAATCAACCGGATTACGAAAGCGCTTCGCAGCGACTCTTCCAGTAATCACGCTCTTTGGTCAGTTTCTCTATCTTAGCCTCTAATTCCTCAAATCGCTGAGCTTTTCTTTCCCGAGATTTACGAGCTGCAAGAGTATTGCGCGCTCGTTTCATGGCAACCGTGTCATGAGGATCATCGACATAGATGGGAGGGAGTTCTTTGCGACGTCTGCTGGCGTTCACACCAGAGACGGATGAGTGCTTGCCGTGGCCACCTGCAGAGGGCGAGTTGCCAGACTTGCGACGAGACTTGGTGGTCGTCTCAGTCACTTCGAGATCTTCAGATGGTTGCGGTGGCGATAAGTCACTGTCGGCCAGAGCATTGTTGGTGACTTGAGTTTCCGGGGCAGAGAATAGAGGAGGGAACATATTCTCGCCGTCCAATTCATTGACACCGGTATACGGTGAAGTCTCAAAACTGTCCAAAAATTCAGGAGAATCGCCGTACAGAGACGGCGAGGTCAAATGCGTGATGGCAGCGGAGTTCGGTGCGGACGCGAAGGGGTCAAGGAACAATTCGTGCGGCGAAACGGTGGCCAAATTGCTGACAGAGCTAGGAGTAGAGCTCATGTTCACGTCGTAGCTGGGAACTGCTGGGGAAGAGAGAACCCCACCCTGGAAGACCGAAGGGTCCTCAAAACCGATGGCGTCTGTATCGTGTGAGTTGAGAATACCAGTCAGAGCAGATTGAGGCAATTTACCTTGAAGATCCATCTTGGTCTGGGATTGCTGGTTACTGTTGCCCTGTGTAAAAAGAGGTACGGGAGGACGACGGTTCTGTTGACCAACAGCAGTGGGTGGGGATTGAGAAGATAATGCGGCGTAAAGCTGCGCTGTAGAGTTGTACCGGTTGGTAAAAGCCGTAGAAGGAGAAGTCTGATGCCCTGTTTGTCGGATAATCTGTGCCACTCGCTGATTCTGTACAGAAGAAGCAGAACCGGTTGTCAGATGCGGCGAGTTACGAGGGTTGGCGTTTAGAGATCCAAAGGCTGCTGCGTGCGACGCAGGAGATGATACAGTGCGGTTAACGTTCTGTCTCTGAGGCTGTGGTGGTTGATCGAACAAGACAAAGTCCTGTTGCGGGGGTAGGAAGTTGGGTTGCGCGGGTTGTGCCGGCAGGCTCGGGGAACTGGAGGGAAGCCATGTTGACTGTTGTGAATCCGTGGTGAAGACTGAAAAGTCTTGGGCGGAAATGTTGGCGGTTGTGAGAGAACTCGTGTAGCTGGGAATAGCTTCGTTTGAGTTCAGTTCTTCCTGGGTAGGGAGAGCTGAGAAGAAAGGTTGAGTGGGGATGAAGTCCTGGTTGATTGTAGAATGAATTTTGACTGTCTTTGCGACGAGCGCTGGGAAAGAAGAGAGACGAGGTCAAGCGTGCTTAGCGCATCTTGATGAATATCTTATTGTTCTACTTATGATCTGTTGTTGTATGGTTGTGTTTGGTGGGTGGGTGAAAGAAGAGGGGAGAAGTCAAGATTTCGTGCCTGAGTTTCGGTGGGAGAAGTGAGACTTTAGTAATTTTTCAGGCAACAATTTCTTTGCGCCGAGCCAAAAATCAGTGGAATGGAAGTTGCGCACGGACCATAAAAGCTAGGCGGACGCGTGGGTGGATTTCTGGAGTCAAGGGTACCCGTGTGCTGCTTAGTTAGGTCTGACGGTTACTTGCTAACCACTAACAATTTGATTGTAGCCTACGTTCAGTGCAAGCTGGCAGCTGAAACAGTTAGAGGAGGACAAAATACGCTCGCTTGAGAAGGTATGACTCATAGTTGATAGACCCGCAATTCCGTCCTGCACTAAACAATCCCTGCGGCCAATGTTCCTCCTAGCGCACACAGCCTTCCTCCGTATTTCCTGTTGGCACGCTCCATCCTCTATCCAATACTACATACACTACCTTACCGGTAGTAACGGATGGAAATGTACTGAAAGATTTCCAACGGAGAACTACGGCGTTATCTAACGCAGTACTTTGCGAGCCTTATACACTTACCTATACTACTTTAAACCCCGAATTTAGTACGCTCGGACATTTTGAAGAACAGAATCTCTGATGGTCAAATATAAATGGGCTTATCACCGTGTTGTCGCGGACTTGTGGACTTGGAGTTGTTAACACCGTTTTCTCAATTCCTGTTTCTGTTTTAATAATTCGCATCTATGGATCTCTGTCCGGTGTAAGTGGGCTGCGCTGCCAAGACGCTAAGCTTTTTGTAGTCCAGGACTTGTGACGGGCTTACGAAATTGCCTAGCAGGTCTTCTCCTACCGCTCAAGAATCTGATTGGTGGGTGACTATCGGCCAGCTAAATTCGGAAAGTCTCTCAGTTTAGTACCAGACCTTTTTTTCCTCGTGATGTTCAGCGCCAACGGAAGGCTCGAAGAGTTTGGACTTAACATTTTGATAATTATCCGGATTATTAATCTATTGCATACCGTACTACATGTACATCATCCGCAGCTTATGGCACCGAATTCTTACTTACATATTGCGAGAGTTCAAAAATTCAAGGATGGCTTTCATTGGAGGATTGCGGTACCGGCGGCTGATGCTGATCAATTCGGATATTCTTTGTGGGCGCCGTCAGTTTTGATATCTCTCCGCCTCCACTCCCGCGTACATGGTACAGATTCGATCAACAATGGATCCATTGATGCGCTTGCGACAATTTTTTTTTAATTCGAGATACGAATCCTCATGACGTACATTCGATATAGGTATATACGTGTATGAGATGAAGCATCGCAGGTGCGCTACTACGCTACTACATCTTGCGCAAGTCAAAGCGATTGCGTAGTTATATATTCGCTGGCGTGTGCGCAAACGCGAGTCGCAATTGAGTGAGATTGAAAAAAAAAAAAAAAAAAAAACTCCAATCCCCTTTTTGCATTTTCAACCCCACAAAGTTCAAGGAACGTTGCAAAAAATTGGAAGAAAAGTTCCCCGCGTTATTGTTTCGCGGTCTCTCGTCGCGCGGAATCGAAACTCGATTCAGACATGACATGGGGTGTTGGATCGGCGAAAGAAGCAATTCAATCAATCGGATCGATCAATTCGTATGGGGGAGTTGCAATTTCCTAGCCCTGCCGTCGGGTTGTGACTCATACTTGGCGATCCAGTGATATTCCAGTGATACTCTACCCTTCGCCATGTCCTGCCTTTTTCTGATCCCTTGTTTTATGTCTAAGACTAAAGGGGCTCCAACTCTGTCCCGTTTTGCGGAACGGGTAGCCGGTCTACAATATCCTGAATTCTAACGGATATTTTGACATGGAAACGACTCTATCGATGGATTAGTATCTTCTGAAATTCGCTCACGAAGACTGCCTAAGGTATTTTAGGTGCATATGTGCCGTACCCTAAGACCCTGTCTTGCATGGTTGGGGCTTGCGTATCAGTGGATATCGAGCCAAGGAATCGTTCCAAATTATTACAAGACGCAGGGCGCAAGCGTTTTGCGCCGTCGCTTTCCGGTTACGACAGAAGGGCCGTTTTCTTATCCATAAGCAGAGGCCGTCGAAGCGCCGTTTCTTACGATTATGTATTTTGAATATCCAATGGATATATCTAGGAAACGCTCCTCCACCCACTGCATTTCCGCAAGATCGTGGGAGAGAATGGCACACGACATATTTCGTACATGCGCCCATCCCAACAGACCGACAACGTGCGCCCTATCAGCCCTATAGGACCCTACATAGTCCTGCATGAGGTATGTGGACAATGCCCCTTTCATCTTCATTCTATTATATTCACTTGACATATTGAACCCTGATGGACTTTTTACGAGGCCACGTTGCCTTTGGATTGTCTAATGCTACATGTCCGCAGAGCCGCTTTACCTATGTAGACTCTCCAATATTCCTCCGAGCTTACGCTCTAATACTATTATATCATGTGGGATTGTTACGTTGTTGATTACGTCGTGGAATATTGATAACAACCCTACTCTGCCCTACCTTCGTAGACATGCCGAACCGCGCCTTATACCCCTATGCACTATGCCGACTGACGCCCTATCCGTATTATGCACTAGCTCGCGTCAGCTGGCCTCCTAATACAGAAACCCAGGGAAGTATTGGTAGCATTTTAACACGTATCTCTCCGACTATGATGTATGTTCACGTAAGCAGGCTGCAGGAAACACATAAATGAGCTGTAGCAAATCTGAGGGCTAAAGGGAGGGCAGAATCGGGGCTAAGAAAAATGCAAAGCGTCCCGCGTTGGGGAACTCGTAACCGCGTGGCGAAACTGGCGCCTACCCTTACCGCCGGTGAGGTCCGCGATCCGCGCATTGGCTGCCTACTCTCGTAAGCGCTTCCGCATGTGGCATCTTGGACCTTATCACGGCCGGACCCGGAGACCGCCAACGCGGGTGCGACGCAAGGCTTGCCATCCGGGCTGCCACATCTCTTTTCTATTGGGCGCCTATTGTTAGCACAGCCTCCCGGCTTATTCAAACGACGTTCCTTCGAATATCTTCAGTAGCTGCTACTTTGAGGCAGAAGTGTAAACACCTTTATGCAAGACTGTTAGTGGTAATAAAAACATACCCAAACTATACTATCTAATATACGTAATAACCGACTACGTTTAGTCTACCTAGCATAGGATACGGTGAAATTCTTTAAGGCTGAGTCAGTAGCTAGCTTCAGTACAGTATAGTATCAAAGAGAAATTACTTCGAGTATAAAGAATTGTGAATGCAAACACATCTTCATGTATTAAGTCTACCTACTTGAGTAACTAGCTAGGTAGAACGATCAATGTGCCAGCAACAAGTCATCGCAATGTGCCTCCCAACCTCCCAGCTGCCTCACTACCTAGTCTGCAATTCCATTTCATTTCTTCCATTTTCCCTCTTCTTTTCTCGAGCTTCTCAATACCACCCCGCAAGACTAGGGAGTGGCAATTCTTCCCTCCGGCACATGGGGTATCATAGGTGCAAATAGATTACCTAGGCACACCCAGGTATCTTTCATGCTTTGATCATGCTAGACGTGTCCACCGCGAGACTGAGATTCCCTCCCTCTCTCTCTCTCTCTCTCTCAGCTTGTCAAGACGTCCTGCAAGACCTGATAACTGCACCTGTTCCAGTATCGTACAAACGAGCTCTAGGCTCAACAGCCGTCGTGGTCGAGCGAGCTGAGCTCACTCATGGTCTAGCCTCACCAGTAGACTTAGACGCGGGGTCACCTTCCGCAGAATCCGCGGCTTCCGGGTTAACCAAATCATTGCCCCTAACAACCAAGTCCATCGCCGCGACCTTGCGCATCATGTCGAGGAAGCGGGAGGACTTGAACTTCTCAGAGTCCTCCGTGGATACGGCGTTCAGGACGCCCTTCGCAGCGGAAGCCAGCTCTGTATCCTCCAGTCTTTTGAGGTTGATGCGCGTGAGTCTTTCGTGAAGAATAGTAGATTGCTCTTCCAACAACCTCTTGGCAACTTCAGGTGAGAGAGACTCGGTGTTGTCCTCGATCAGATCACGACTTATATAGTACCTGTGGAAGACATCCGCTTTCAATAAATCAAATGGCTCGGTATCGGCCCCGAACATGGGAGGTCCGGATTTCGTCCCCGTTCTGATGGCGTGTTCGAGACTTTCGACCCGGTGCTCTTCAAGCTGGATGTCGTAATTGGCCTGAGCTCTGGCGACCTCATCTAGAGTTCCGTGGTATTTAGGTTGCTCCTTAGGGATAGTACGATCCTCATCGTGGCGATCAACATTCTGGCCCTGTTGGCCGGAGTCGTTGGTAAGGTTAGTCGCAGTGGCTTCCGTATCCACCGCTTTTCCTTTGGAGACGTGGGCTTGGCCTTCTGAACTGTTATGCGCGCTCTCTTGTGGTTCTTTGGAGGTGTTGGGTTGGTCTTGCAGACTGTTGCGCTCCATCCATGCACTCAACTCGGCATCGAAATCGAAATCGTCGGTGGCAGAAGTGGCGTTAGCGGCCTGTGGTTGCTGATGGTATAGCGAAGAGGGCTGACTGTTGAAGGGTATGGGACCGGCCATGGGGTTAGGCATGGGGCGATAGCCAAACTGCGTGCTACCACGCATGATGCCGGGCGCAGGATGGTGGTTTAGAGGATAGTTGGTTGTCGGGGGTCTTGAACTAGGTCCAACGTGGACAGGAGGACCAGGTCGTGCCAGGGTTAAAGAGTTCGTAGAGTTCATGAAGGCGTGGGGCGATTCGCGATATTGATTTACGTTGGCCATATTAAGGCCTTGAGCTCCGGCATTGGACATGGTGTTGGGTATAGTAGGCGGGGCAGGCATTGGTACAAGCATAGGATGGGTGTTCGGGTTGGGTGTAATGTACTGAGGCGGTACATACCCATGGGTAGAGTTGATCGGGGTAGGTCCGCCTAGTAGGGTTGTGTCTTGTTGGAATCTGGCGAATTCCTCGTCCTGGCGAGCCTATGTTCATGTTAGAATTATATAGGGAGAAGTTCTATTGAAGGGACTACTGACATGTTCGGTTTGAGAGAATGCATGTCCAGGATGGGTGCTGGTGATGCGATCGCGCTGCTCAGAACGGTTGGCGTCAAAGTGACGACTGATGCCTTTAAGGCCATTGGACGGGCCGCACATGTTGTCCGCCATCGCGAAAAGAGGATGCAGATCGACGAGAGGGTGTTAGGTCGGCGCAAGGGTTAAGAGTAGACGAGAAATCGACGTATCGACAATGTGCGGGTGCGCAATTGAAGTTCGGCGATGCCAACCTTTCTGTCGGAAGTGGTTGATTTTGTGGGAGAAAAGAAGTATCAGTCTCGCACGGGCCGACGATGAAATATGTCACAACCAAGGGCTTTCAGCGAGTGCGATAGGTGTGGAGTAATAACAACTCAGAGTTGGTCGTCGGGTGGGAGAAGCAAGCAGCGTATTCAGTTCCTCTGGGGCCTGTGCATTGGTGTAATAATCAGTGCAGGTGGCAGTAGGTGCGTAGAAGGGTCAGCGACGGTGGTGCTACGTGGCCGGCGATGTGGTAAACTTGTGAAGGAGTGTAGAAAATGCACTCTGCAATGGTTCTGTTTGACGTTGATTTTGAAGGAATTCACATCAGCGTCACAAGGATATTCACTTTCGGCGGTTCCTTCGCACGCGGTTAATTAGCCTCGGCAGTATCCATACCGACCGAACGGTCAAATGATGTCAATTTTCACAGCCGCAATTGCTACTAAGGCAGGTACCTAGATATGTACCGACTTGCGTATTCCCCGCGATACCCCACCACGGGGACGCGCAGTAAAAGCAAGTACCCGTGTACATAGACGGACGGACCACATAAACTACTTCGGAGCTAATATTAATCCGAAAAATGTACTTGGTGAAGCGCAAATCTGGACTGACCCACAACTTTTAAGTAATGGAATGCATGCAATTGACCCTGGCGTACCTACACTGTACAGGCTGTACACTTTTGTTACTTCTGTGGAGCTTTGGACTTGCTTGCCTGAGCCGCCAACTTGAAGCCACCAGGCGAATTGAACAGTCACAAGTGGGAAGATCATTTCAAATTCCTAAAGAGCTTTTGGTCGATCTTTGAATTATTCTAAATTATCTCCTTTAACTTCTATCCAAGATGGTATGTTAATGCAGCTGTCTAGATAACACTACCTGTCTACTGTTTGCTAACCTATACTTACTCCAGGCGCAAGTGATATCCAATTCTGGCCACGATGACATGATTGTATGGGCATACCCTGATGAACCTATATCATACTCCAAATCCCGTCGAACACCACAACTTTGCTTCTCCGGCTAGTCTATAGGATTACAATCGTAGTCACCGCTAACGCTTATTAGCATGATGCAGTTCTCGATTATTACGGGCGCCGGCTCGCAACATGCTCTTCGGACAAGACAATTAAGATATTCGAGATCGAGGGCGAATCTCAAAGACTTACCGAGACGTTAAAAGGGTACGGACTATTTCTCTGCTGAAAAACTGCGACGGTTCTAACACTGGTGGATATAGTCACGAAGGAGCAGTCTGGTGTGTTTCTTGGGCGCATCCCAAGTACGGCAACATCCTTGCCTCGGCAGGCTACGACGGCAAGGTCTTCATCTGGCGCGAACAGTCGAACCAATGGCAAAAAATCTTTGAGTTTGCTCTACACAAGGCCTCGGTGAATATGGTTGCATGGTCGCCACACGAGTCTGGCTGCCTTCTCGCATGCGCGTCATCGGATGGAAACGTCTCCGTGCTTGAGTTCAAGGATAACAACTTCTCTCATGTCTCGTTCCCGGCTCATGGTCTCGGTGTCAACGCCGTTTCTTGGGCGCCTGCCACAACGCCTGGCAGTATCGTCTCTTCAGCACCTGCTGGACCCGGTGCTCTTGGTCAACGCCGCTTCGTAACTGGAGGCTGCGATAACCTGCTCAAGTTGTGGGCTTACGATCCTGCTACGCAAGGTTACAAGCAAGAGAGGGAGCCGCTCGCAGGCCATTCCGACTGGGTGCGAGATGTTGCATGGAGCCCTACCGTATTACAGAAGAGCTACATTGCGTCGGCATCGCAGGACAAGACGGTACGGATCTGGACGAGCGATAACGCGAGCCAGGGCCAGTTGTCGGTCAAGGTCTTGAACTTCGATGCGGAAGTTTGGCGGGTTAGCTGGAGCCTTAGCGGGAACGTGTTGGCCGTTAGCGGCGGCGACAACAAGATCTCATTGTGGAAGGAGAACCTGCGGGGCGAATGGGAATGCGTTAAGACTATGGAAGAATAAGCATTAGGCTTATCGTGTAAGGGGGCTAATCGTGTGGATGGGGTCGAGGATGACTGTTATAAAGCCCGGCGTTTAAGAAGTAGATGAGGTACTCATTCGGTAGCTCTGATGGTCACTGGTCACTGGTCACTAAAAAGCATAGCATCTCGCCGCTGGCGATGGCCCTAAAACCTACCTAGGTAATAAAGTGATATCCCGCAACGGTTGTACGGATAGTAATTTGATCCAGATTCCATGAGAATTATTATATGACTGGGTACTTTAGATATTGCATATCATTGACTCACTATACTCGGTTCGAAGACAATGAATTTTTATATGAAGCTATAGTATGATGTGGCGTATGTAAACCGATAATAGGGGAAACACGGAATTAAGTAGGTACCTACTCATAATTCAAATCTCTTACACAATGAGATTCAGGCTAGAGCGATCAAGTCGCTTCAGATTCTAGAAGCCATGGCAGTTGATAAATGCCCATTCCCTAGTGATATCGCAGTCTGCCTAGGCTAAGTCCGCTACTTCAGATTTGAAGCTTGAAAAAAAGATACGAGCTATTTGAATCGTCCAAGATCTTAATCACAGAGATTTTTAGCTTTTTCCTCTCTAGGTAGGTATTTGATGGCGAGAATATACCTAAGGTTGCAATTCATATTATTATCTGAGTATCCTAGGACTATCCTATGGCTTAATGTCCTAGCAATCTTCTGTCTTCTGGATTTCTAAAACTGCCCGATATCATAGACTACTCGAGACTACCTGTATGATTCTTCCTGATGCCTTCTATTTTTACTCCCTTTGTTGATTGGCCCTCCAGGTTTCTAGTGATTCGTTGTCTAGAGGACCCAGGCCAGGCCTCAAACCATGGTCAAAGACAAGAATGACCTCCCGAGGTAGGCATATAATTAGATGAATGAGAGCGGTCCTTTGTGAAGTATTAAAAAAAGCAACATCTCGACATAGATTTAGTTGTGATTCTAAACCAGGTTGTACTCGAACTGACAAGCCAGACACTTATAGTCGTCTAAGAAGTACTCTCTATATCTTGAAAGTGACATGGGAAGTTCGAGAGAAGGGATGGGCTGGAATCATGGATGCTTATCGATTGGACAGCGTTATGGATTGGCCCGATTCGGTCCCGTCAGCGGTTAGCCCACCAGTCACAGCGCTGTGACCCAAACTGGAAGCGGCTCCCCGGATTGTTGGTTGCACGAAGTACTATTTCAGCAAAATTGACAGATCAAGTACTTGTGTGCTCTTAAGCTTCAGGGGGTCCTCAATCAAGTACTAATAAAATTAGGGAAATAGAAGCTAGGATTCCCAGATTCATCAACTTCGTAATTTCAAACTACCGTACTTGTCAAATCACTTACTAGAATTGCGATCAATTCTTTCTGTCGGATTCGTGCGATGGTTACTTACTGAATCCTCGACCCCATTTCCCCATGCGACACACAAACTAGCCAAACAATCGCCGTGCGTAATCGAAAGCGCCGACACCACCTTGGGGTCGTGATAAGATCAGCAGCCGCCCAGCAACCAGAGCTTCACGTTTCGCACGATATTACCGCCACGTTGTCTGAACCGCAGGAGGATAGTAACGGACAGTCCGTGTCCACCGGGCTTCCACCGACCATCATCGATCAAGAAGAAGAGGATTTAAGATTTGAGGGCGACGAGGTAGACAATATCAGCCGTGGACGTTCACCTCCTCCACAATACCCCTACTCGGCCTCCGAAGCCTCTGCCTCGACCTCGTTTTCGCTTGGTGCCTCTCGTCCTGCACCACCACCCTTCTCGAGCCTATACACTGTTGACGACCATTTCAAACTCCCGTCAACTACTTTTGGACCTACTTCCGAAGCCGGGGCATCATCTGCAACTGCAGCACCAGCTTACGCACCCGCAGCCTCAGCATCTGGGGGCCCTCTCGCGAGATCTAGCTCTTTTGAAGACACTGTCGCAGAGACTAAGCGAGCACTTCCACAGGACGTAAAGGGCGAGTCCTCAAATCAGAAAGGCGACGATCCTAGCGAGCCTCCTCCCGCATACTCTGAAGGATACAGCCCGTTACTCTCATTCACCTATCTAATGGCGGCCGCTGGTGGTGCCTCGAGTATTATTACTCAGGTTCAGCAAGGAGGCCCTCCTATCAACGCTATTGGAGGTAAGCGATATGAAAAACGTGTCATTAGGCTAGAATAAAGTATTAAATTGATATCTAGATGTCGGGGCCGACGAAACGATCACTATGGATTTGCGGTAGGCAATTGTTATTGTCCAAACTCTTGAGGTCAGATGCTAATTAAAATCTATATAGCGGTACGCGCTTCGTTCTGTCAAGAGACGAGCTGTTAACCCTCCCTGAATTTGTTCTTCTGTCCTTATTCCCTAATGGCCTGTTCCCTGAAGGCCATATGGGCGGATTTTCTGAGGGAGACGCCGTGCAAGTTGATGTCAGTACACTTCATGATAAACCCATCTCTCAATTCACTCCAATAGTTTCAAATACGACTGAACAAGAGACTACAACTCCCTCAAATATCCGTTTGCCCCGTTCTTCCACTCTCCGCAATCTTGTGTCCAATATAAATATTCATATCACTGACTTCACATCCCAGTATGACCCTGCATCTCTACAATACATGCTGGATTTTTTCCGGAACGTAGCTCAGTCCATTCCCAATGAGACATCCCCTACCGCTTCACCAGATGGCGGAGCTGTTCCCATTGATTCACTTGGTGGCCGAGTTGAAGATGGAAGCAAGCGAGCGGGCATAATAGTATTACGAGAAGACCTTGACTTCTATGCTATTCCTCCGCGACCAGATATCAATCAAGCTGAAATGATTGAAGTTAAGCGTGCTGCAGCTCGAGCGTTGCTCAAACAAGATGGCATCTTTTCTGGTCTGAAACGAAGCGATGAGCCTGGTACAACTGAGGCACATCTGATCGAGATGCTTACAGCTGGGTAAGTAACGTCTTCATGCCTCGTGCTGATTTGGGTCTCAAGTGGCTTATCCCTAACAATCAATGCAGTGGTTTCAATCATGACGATAGGTGGGGCCACCGTGCTGGCGAACCTAATAAGGCGGTTGTCTGTAGTTTAGCCCTTGCCCGACTACGAAGCGATATCCGTGGCAACGAGATGGGAAGTAACGCTGTTGGCATGGCGCAGAAGCTACTACTCTTCTGGAGGAAGCCAGCGCGGCGTTGCTGGTGGGAGGGAGTGGACTTGAAGGACGTGGAGGGCGTAGACGGCCCCCTGAAAGTGTGGATTCGGAGAGTGTGGACACTCGAGATGAGTGTGATTGGTTTGCGTTGACAATACTTCTAGGCGAGCGGTAAGGCGTTCGATTTACGACTTTTTCTTTCGGCAGCGTCTGTTCTTGGTCAATACTACGCAGGAAGATGGGATTATATACACCACAACCTTTACCGATGCTCTGATTTTCACCACTGGTAGAACACCAGTTCTCCCATTGTTCACCCATACCTGAATTTTTCAGAAGCTAGGATATCACACACTGGTTATCCTACGCTTGATACCCGATACATGCATGCTACAGCAGGCGTATCCAGACTGAGGGATAGCGAGAATACGGAGGGAGTCCCTCTTGCTTATGGGAGAGGGCATTTAAGGGTTATTAGAATCAGGATATTACTTTGCAACGGCTTGCTCCATGACATGGCTTGTACTTTTTTCTCTACCACAAATCGATAGCTGTGTGAAATGATGCCCAGCTGTCGTGGGAGTTTGAACAATATTGAACTTTGAGTATACGAGCTAGGTACTATTGTATACAATTATTAATAAAACTGACGGGACTGGTTGACACAAATATATACCTACACGAGGTATCGCTTGAGCTTCGTTGCTTGCCCATACCACCTTGCTCTATCATAGCACCGGTTCATTGCGGACCTTAGGCTTCCTCATCTGGGCAATTCCAATTTCCAATATGGTAATCGTACCTGAACAATGAACCAGGGTTCATACCAGAATGATAAAGGTACAAATTCGGGTATGTACTTGCGTAGTGTATTATATCCATATTAGGTATGTACATGTAGGTAGGTATCCAGTGTGTGTGCTGTAACTCGGGTTTCTGCTGGAACTGACCGACAAAAACTTAGTTGACCCCACATGCACTTCTTAATTCTTGAAGCAGGCAGGCAGGGCGCCAAAGGTGGAGAAAGGTGAGACCCAGCGGAACGCCATTCTGCAGCTTCCATGCATGTATGTACATATACTTATCTAGAGTATCGATCGTACGAATTTTGAGACAAAAAAAAAAAGTCGTGGTCTAACGCCCACCACTCACGCCACTTTCTTCACCGACAGTTACAAGTAATAATCGAATCCCCTTAATCACATTTGATTTCTTTTAATTTTAGGATACAAAGACTTTGTTCTAAACCCGCCACTCTGATTCTACATATTCTCCCATTAGTCGAGTCCATCGTCATATTTTAAGTGTTCATCGCGATTTGACGTGGGGCTATCCATACTATCCATACAGTATATGCAACTAAAGTGTCACGTACTCGACCATCCCTTGCTTGATTTTCAAGTAGCAGGGATAAGCCCGAGACCACTCTAAGCAATTGAGATCATCGTCGAAACTCTACGTGTACGCGCGATCTAATAACGATTCGACGGTGTGACGATACTATCGGTAACCGCATTGGTAGACGAATTCCACCCGTCACTTAATACATAATACAAGCGCTGGCACTCCACCGTCATAATGCGTCAACATGGCTGATGATTCTTCTTCTACTGACACTCGACCCGCCTCTTCCCTCGCCCGACGTCTTCACACCACTTCTCTAACCACACATTCATCCTGCTCTTCCCTTCACGAGATGCCGCGCACTAGAAGGTTACGGCTCCTGGTTGCCGCCAATGGCCAGAGAGATGTCGCCTACGCCCAGGCAATCGCCGTTCGCTTGCTGAAGGATTCCCAAATCGAAACTCGGGCGCTCGTCGACGAAATACCCGTTCGATTAACCCATGAAATTATTGTCATGGAGAATAGAAGCTTGGCCACGGTAGCAATCGATGCTGACCAGAGGACCAGAGATGCCATAGAATCTGCTCGGCAGACTGCCTTCGAACTTGTAGACTGGGCCGACTTGCTCGTCTTAGCACCCATCGATGCCGACCACCTTGCGAAGATGATGTCAGGCATTGCTGATACTACCCTCCTAGAGATACTGAGAGCGTGGGACGTCTCTAAGAAGATTTTGTTAGTGCCCGGCATGTCGGTACAGATGTGGGAGCATCCCATGACTAAGAAGCAGCTGAGTAAAATCAAGCGAAAGTGGAATTGGGTTAAGGTCATGGCCCCTGTGTTATGGCATTACGAGGGACAGAGCGCGCACAAGCGTATCGTATCCTGGGATGGATTTAATGACCTTGTGGGCATAATAAAGAACCAAGCGGAGTTGATGAGCCTAGGACACGATGTCGAAGTCGCCACGCAACAGGCCATGCATACGACTACCCCAACTCGGTCTACTAAGACCTTACCGCCAGAGATATGGACCATAATTTTCGAACACGTCGGCGATTGGGAACTAGCTACCGCTCTCAACATATATACAAATTTGAAAACTCCCCAAGAATGGAGGACGGATCGTGCAACTCTTACCGATCCCCTTGAAATATATATGCATGATCTCGAATGGCTAATCCTTTCATGTCCTGGATCCGCTGCGATCTGCGAGAAGCTTTCCGAGGCACCCAAGGGACTTCGATATGTCTCCTACTTGGCAGTCAAGCTTATTATCAAATTCTCGTTAACTGACGTCCTTACCTACTTGGAGACACACCTCAGCAAAGTTTTCTGGGCATCGTTTAGCTCGAAACTACTACCGAACAAGGCATCTGGAGTATATGGTCGGACGGATATTCTCGATTGGTGGAACACATCTCCGTCATTTCTGAAGAAGGAATACGATGCTGAGGCCCTGGACAATGCTTCTCGTATGGGCTATGTTCATGTTTTGGACTGGTGGCTCCGTTCTGGCCTACCGCTCAAGTATACAGAGGCGGCTCTCGAGTCAGCCTCGTCGAAAGGTCATCTTCTTGTTCTGGAATGGTGGAGAGATGCCGCATTAAAGAATGACAATATTATGCTGAAACCTGGTCGCAGTCTCCTGACTGCCGCTCAACAGGGACAGACGGCAGTGCTGCGATGGTGGGAATCATCGGGCATCTCCGCGGCTCACGGTGAAAATGTCTGCAAAATCGCTAGCGCCCACGGACAGACAGCGGTCCTCGATGTCTGGCGAGAGCTCAAGGGCGATAAGTTGTCATTTGACGCCCAGGTACTCGTGGCCCCGACAAAGCAAGGATATGTCGAAGTATTGGAATGGTGGAAGAAATACGCCCGAGGGGAGGACCAGGCTGATGGAAGACCGCACCGGGTTGAATACAAGACTTGCGATATCGAGGAGGCGCTCGAGGATGCTATTGGAGATCCAAGACCTGTTCGTCGGTGGTGGGCTAGGAATGGGCTGAATTTGGGTTTAGGTACGAACGAGTGGATGAAGGTGAGGAGGCTATAGGTTTATATATGGACTCTTAAGGCGCGTGGCAACACAATTGAACATGTCAACACGATGGCAAAGCAATCATAATCCCAGGCAACACTGGTATAGCTACATGGCTCCTGATAGGAACTCAAATAATATGCTACTAAACCAGATTTATTTTCCCACCTCCACTTTGTAGTAATTGAGATATTCTCGAATACAGTAGACTGGGAAACAATATTGTGGTGTATATGACTCACTACATGCATCCTCATTCCTCTTTCTTCCTGTATACCAGGTGGATGGTCCCTCAGATGTCCAAGTTTAGATTTTCTCGCCCTCTAAAATCGGTTTCGCCTCCTCGCTCTTCCACCAACTCACGCCGTCCTCGCCAGGGAAGCTATACCGGTCCATACTCTCGGGCTTCATCTCGACGCTGTACCCGGGGTTCATGGGTGTCTGGTAGTACCCGTCCTTGACGGCCGATGGGTGCAGGAAGTGCTCGTGCAGGTGGTCCACATATTCCAGGACTGACAGCTTGCCACTCACGACTACATAGTCGATCGTACTCAGATGTTGTGTGTACTCGGGCAAGCCAACACCGCCCGAGTGTGGCACAATAGGGACTCCGTACTTCGCAGCTATAAGCAGCACAGCTAGAACCTCGTTCACGCCACCTAACCGACATGCATCAATCTGGCAGACGTCAATGGCACCACTTGTAATAAGCTGCTTGAAAATGACTCTGTTCTGGCACATCTCGCCCGTCGCTACACCAATCCCATACGGCTTCAGCGCCTCGCGAACAGCCTTGTGGCCCAGGATATCATCCGGCGACGTCGGCTCCTCGATGAACCAGGGCTTGAACTCGGTGAGCTGCTTCATGTAGTCGATGGCCTCGGGCACGCTCCACACCTGGTTCGCGTCCACCATGAGCACGTTGCCCCGGTCGTACCCGATGACCTCGCGCGCGATCGCCAACCGCTTCTTGTCCTGGTCCACGGACGTCCCCACTTTCACCTTGAAGTGCTTGTACCCCTTGGCCAGCGTCTCCTGCAGCAACCCCTTCATCTTGTCCTCCCCGTACCCCAGCCACCCCGCGCTCGTCGTGTACGCCGGCACCGCCCTGCTCTCCAGCGCGTCGCGGAAGCGCTCCTGCTTCCCCTCCTCCGCTTCCCTCAGCAGGGCTAGCGCCTCCGAGGGCGTCAGCGCGTCCGTTATGTACCGGAAGTCGATGCACCGCACCACCTCCTCGGGCGTCATCTCGGCTACGATCCGCCACACGGGCTTACGCAGGGTCTTGGCCCATAGGTCCCAGACCGCGTTGACGACGGCGCCGAGGGCCAGGTGGATCACGCCTTTCTCGGGCCCGATCCAGCGCAGCTGCGAGTCGTTGACTAGGTACCGCCATGTCTGGCCCCAGTTCGCGACGAGGGAGGAGAGGGTGCGGCCCTTGAGGCGGTCGCCGAGGTAGGAGATTGCGGCGCAGACTATGTCGTTGCCGCGGCCGATTGTGAAGGTCTGTGAGGTGTTGGTAGTGTTTCTTAGTATATGTACCTACCTAGTTTGTTCTTTGGAAAGGGTCGTTGCTAGTCGATGTGTAGGGAAAGAGGAAGGAAAGGGTTTTGGGGGGGGGGGAGGGGTTGATACCATTCCATGACCGGTATACTCTGAATCTGTTTCGAGAATGCAGTACGCTGAAGAATAATCTCCCGCAGCGTTCATGGCGTCGGATCCCGTCTTGTCTAGAGACGTGGGAAACCGCACGTCGTGGGTCCTCCAACCGGTTATCGTGATCTCGGGCATCTTCTCGGCTCGGTATCGTTTACTTCAAGCGAAAGTGGTATAAGGCAGGTTAGGTACCTAGGTATATAGGAAGAGGGTAACGACAGGGGCGAGGAGGTCAATTGATGAGAAGGAAAGACACAGCGAGATCTATTCCAAGGAGAAATAAAATATTTAACCGTTACGCCCAAGTTGCGACGAGGACATCCAACCTTGACGTCTCCGACACCGTGGGGTTCGTTGGAGGGGCAGAGGGGTTGAAGCTCGTGTGGAGAAGCGACTTATACGACGGGCTCGGGTTCGGTTCGGGGAGTATGTGTAACTTGGAGTTCTTTCGATTAGAGATACGGTCAGATCTATCAACCGCCTCTCCTTATTTACTAACAAAGCGACTACTCGCTCACCGTCATTTTAGAAAATACTAAGCAGACCTCTACTGCGGGGGAGAATATAATCGTATGTGATTGATGGATAAATTGGAGAAGGACCATTTTCGAAGCTTGACGACTACATACCTAACATAGTAGCACACTAATAACACACTATTAACTTGTATCTCAAACCGAGGTGATTCATATTTGCTGGAGATTTACTAATTATTAATCTCTTTAAAGAAGGGCCAAGACTTCGAAGTACGTATATACATATTTTATTAATAAGCGTTTAGGTGTTTTATAAGAGTTGTGTTTCGTAGGCCCGCCCCCCCGCCGTTTAATCACAGTAGACTACCTATGTAGCTCTAGTGATCGTACAAGCCACACCGTCCATTAGGTAGGTAAGTAGCAGAGTGACATAACTCCCCTTTTTGGGAATCTAAAACTCTCCTGTGATATGGCTTAGATGGCCTTCAGAGACTTCAACACAGCAATAGCGAAACATGCCCAAGAAGGAATGTCAGACAAAGACATCCTCGCGTAGTGGACATTCAGCCAGCGCTGAATAGCATCAGCGCTTCCGCCGTTAGGGTCCTCCTTAGCGTCAATGGCATCCTTAACCGTCCACATGATCTTAGGCACAAACGCGAAGTGCAGAAGGGCCAATGCCGTACCACCGGCATACCAGCCTCGCGAGGCGGCGTAGGGCTTCGAGTAGGCATTGGTAAGACCGAAGGCGATGGACAGCCCAAAGGTGATGAAGATCAAGGGCAGTCCTTTCCAGAAGAAGGCTTCGAAGTAGCGCGGCGCGATCTCGTTGACTTGGGCTCGTTGCTTTTTTAGCGAAACGAGACTGCTGAGGAAGATATGCGAGTCGTTTGCGATGACGAGGGAGGCTGTCGATGTGACTAGTGGTGCCACTCGTAAGAGTGTTAAGGGGTCGAAGAATGTTCCTGATGCCATGCTCTGAGTCGAGGCGCAAGCTATTTAGTAGAATTCGGGAGATTGAATTATATTAAACAGTAAGACCCTGGACTTCGGTGTTATGGAGAACTCGAGAGATTGATTGATGATATTAGTGAGAAAGTCCATTTTGGCCTTGAGAATTCTCGAGATTCCTATTTATTGTATTTTCTATCCGGAATGAGCCGATGCGATACCTTTTACGTGGCATGACTCCATGGTAACATCTATTGTATAGTACCAGCTCCGCCGCCTAAGGAGGATGAAGCTATTTTGATTGAATAATGGTACTTTAGATCGCCTAGAAATCTCGTCGTTCATGGTGGTACCCAAGATCCACCAATCTCATCTCTTAGTCCTGATAGGCCCTCTACGTACACGCTAATGCAGACTGCTTACAAGCTGTGCCGGTGACTTACAGGCAACCTGAGCTTTAGGTACAGGGCTGACAGTGGGTCTGCGTGGTATGGAACGCTATCAATCTTGGAAGCTTCCATTGTCGGTTATTATCGCGCTTACTTCGACAGCAAGCTGATTATTCGATCCGTTGACCTGACTTTAGTATGTGGGATTGGAACTGGAATTGGAACTGGAATTGGGATTTGTCATCAATTCTTAACAGTCCCGTTTGACGACTCCAAAGAATAGGTTCATACAGTCTCCTGGGGAGGCGACTATCTCGGTAACAATGTCCTTGGACTCGTGGAACTCAATTGTTTAAACCCAGGTTTGTAGGTGAGGTCGACGGCAAGACAGCTCAAACCTAAGTAGCACATTATTTCTTACTCAATTCTCTATTATTGTTCCATTGGCGTAATGCGCCTGATCGTACTGTCCACGATATTTCCACCAGTCTTGAGGCTGTTTGAGCTGGTTGACTCCCTCAGGCTTCACCCACTTCACATACAGGCTTTCGTTGACTCCGTGCGCATCGCGATAGTCGACCAGCTGGTGCCAATCTCTACATTGCTTCCGTACTGCGGATAACGGTATTAGCAATCGCCTTCATAAATATTCAAAGTCTATCTTAAGCTGGCAAATCTGGAATTCCGGAGCAAGAACAATGACTTCAGTGTACACTCACCACTCATATCTGGGAAGGGATACTTTTCATGTTCCACCCAGTTGTAGGTCAGAAATCCGGCGTCGGCATTACAGAGCAAATGCTCCATCATCATACCCACACAATGCTGGATATGGACCCAGTGAATTTCATTCCATTTAGGCACCGTCTCGCCATCTCGATTATAATATCTGAAAGACTCATGCCGTAATACATTAAGACAGTGTACCTGGTGGAAGAAGTCGAGCGCGCCAACATACGCATCATCGCCCAACCCCCAATAGTCGTTGTTGAACTTCGCAACCGTGGCGGGATCCTTACCCATGGCGATTATCTGATCCTTAGTTAGAGCAATGGGCCTCACATGCTCGAAACTTTCCCAGGCATCGTTGGCCTCGTCGGAATCTGGAAGACCCCGCCAGATGGGTGGGTTGTCCCCTAGCCAGAGACTTCCATTTAGCAGAGCATCTGTCAATGGCATGTCAACTTCTTCAAGAATGGGGGCTGTCGAAAGGTATATTAGTGCTATTATCTTCATTTGCGGTGGAATAGACTCACAATATGTTGAGGTAGCTCTAAGGCAGGCGTTACGCTCAGTATATTTTAACCAGGCGACAGAGTACAGAGTTATAGCCCCTCCGAAGAAGACGACGTTCAAAAGGGTAAGAATCCACCATACTCTCTTGCAATCTTGCTTCTTTAACGAGGTTGGCCTATCGTTCTTGGTTTCCTCGAGCAGAGCTTCCGAAGACTCAATTTTGTCTTCATCCTGGTATGGAACTGCTCGACGAGTCCAAAGCCTAGAGAACCAGTGGGGGATGTCTGCCATAGTCGTTTGAGTGAGGAAAGCAAGAGAAGGAGAACTCACACACGATGGGGATAGTCGGCTTGTCACCAAGGATGCTTCCACCAAGCTCTTTTCAGCTCGCCCTTGAGCATAGACCTATAGTCCGAGAGGAGGTGGCCTGACGCGTACCCGGGACACCCATGAACCCGGTCCAAAATTCCCAAGGGTTTCTATTACGGGAAGGATTCTCGTACGAAAAATTTAAACCCGACGACGATTAGGTCGGCAACGCTCCAGTGTCCAGCTATTCATGTCCCTTGTACGTCGGCCTACTCTATGCTAACCGCATTAGCGACCACTCTCTTGATTGTCGATCAACTCGTTTGTTTAGCTCTGTAACACGAAAACCGGAGGCGTGGCTACTCTGTGTCTCGCAAGACACATCGGTCAACGCATTGCTCGTGATAGGCTGCAACTATAGGCCCACACGTTATATCATCCTAGTAGCGGCAATCCTTCGATGGCCATATTCACCTATAACAGGGAAATGCGTTCTAGATGGGGACCCAGTTCTTATCGGATCTTGCTATGATAGGATTTAACCATGATGAACCCCGACAGACATTGTGAGATAGTCTTGGCCAGGTTTGCTCATAGAGTCATTAAGCCGCGTCTCTCCATAACGTTGATTCAGACTGAGTTGTTATATAGTTACGTCACGTTCTGCCCTCTAAATCCTTCAGCAGGGTCTTTTTGCTCCATCACCGGATTCATCGGCTTTCACGGCAAGCATCTTACTCCTTCCAGGACCTAGAAGTGGCTGAATCCCGTGCGGTGTAGCAACTCCACTGATAGCGATTGATTTGAGCTGCTTGGTTGAGTATAGACGCATACTGCTTGTGGGACACGCCCCTCTTGTCTGAGAGTTCATATGCGTGGTGTCGGGGATAACGACGGACACCATCGATCTCCTCAAAGTCCCATGACATTCGTCGGAATGCGATTACATAAATGCATTTACGTGTCGCACTCAAGGCGCTTACGCACTAGCAGGATAGGTCGACTACTTTACCTTCTATCTCGGGAACAATACTGGTCGAAGGAAACGGGGTAACGAAAGTCGAAGTAACTCTACCTATATAAGTCCAAGCGGTAACTCGACGGGAGGGCCGGCATACACTCTTGTCCAACTACAATCAACTCAAATATCTGTTGCCTCACGATATATCTCCTCCTTGGTCGAGGATATCTTCCATCATGCTCTTCTCCAAGCTCTACTTCGCTTCTTTCCTGGCCAGTGTTTTCGCTGCGCCTCTAACTAAGGGTATGTTCATACACGCAACATTGGCCATCTTGAATCCATAAAGGAGAAGGAGGAGAGGCTTCCCATATTATGGAAGAAGACACTGTTAACGTATTGATGCTAGACGAAACCCTCGCCAGGCGCGATGAAGCTAGTACTGATAGTACCCAGTATAGCGTCCTCGTCTACTCCATCGGCAAGGAAGAGAAGCGTGACGAAGTCAGTACTGATAGTACCCAATACAGCGTCCTTGTTTACTCTATAGGTAAAGAAGAGAAGCGCGACGAAGCCGGCGCTCAGTATAGTGTTCTCGTCTACTCCATTGGTAAGGAAGAGAAACGCGTAGCCATTCCCGAGGATCCCGTCCTTGTCGAGAAGCGCGAGCTACCCGGTGCCGACAGCGCTCAGTACAGCGTTCTCGTTTACTCGATCGGCAAAGAAGAGAAGCGTGAGGCTATCCCCGAGCAGGTCTACGCCCGCATGATCGAGGAGGCCGAGGCGAATCTTGCTCGGCGCGGCGAGGATACTACGGAGGGCGCTCAGTACAGCGTTCTCGTGTACTCTATTGGAAAAGAAGAGAAGCGCGATGAGGCTGGTACTGAGGGTGCTCAATATAGTGTGCTTGTATACTCGATTGGAAAGGAGGAGAAGCGGGAGTTCTAGAAAGGGACTGCGTATGATACTGTTAAGATGGACGGCGGATATACTAAAAGTGACGTCCGGCTACATGTTGCGGTAGAAGTTACATACCTACCTACCTACCTCCTAGGGAAGATAGAGAAACGTCATCAAGACATATCAGGCCGAGCTGCGTCGTTCAATTCTTTGGAAAACGGGCTGGAAGATTATACCACAATGTCAAGAATAAGACAACCAGTGAATAGATCATGCATAATGAGATGAGTAAGAATATGACTCAAAAGTCTGTTGCTCCCTAAGTATATTCTCAGACCTCGCACGTACCGTAGGACGCTTCTCACCTATGACCCCTTACTATCCATATTGCACAAGTTCTGCTGGCTGGTTCTGACTACTTAAAATTTGCTCCTAAACCTTTGATCTCCATACTCTAGTCTGCCTACTAGGTACATAGGTATGTTACTCCAATTTAAAATCTACATTTCAACAAATTGAATCGCTATTTCGTATCATGCTAGATAGCTAAATACTAACACAAGTAAAATATATGTCGTAGTCGGTAATCTGTGTACTCCAGAAGCCATTCTGTAGATGTCCTACAATGGACCCATAACAATATGCCATAGCTATATCTTTCCCCCGGTATAACGGCCGAGACGACGAGGACAATGGGCGTACACCGAACCCACCCAATTTTTAATTCTCATTTCCCTTTTTCTCAATTCCTAGCCCTAACAGCCCCAAACCCATACCCAGCCCTGGCCGTCGCCTCACTCTCATCCCCAAACGTCAACTTCCTAACTTTGAACCCCACCCCGGGTAACCTGCTCCTCAGAGCCAAACTACTCATAACCACACTTATACTACTCAACGCCATGGCCAAGCTAGCCCACACGGGCGGAAGTCGGACATGTTGTCCGTTGACCGTCAGCGCGTACAAGCACCCCGCGGCAATAGGCACAGCGAGCAAATTGTAAACGAGGGCCCAGCCGAAATTGAACTTGATGCGGCGGAACACGGTCCTGCTGAGGTCCATCAGCGTGACGATGCACTCGAGGTTACTGTTCACCAGCACGAATTCGGCGCTCGAAATAGCCACGTCGCTGCCGGAGCCAATGGCCACGCCCACGTCGGCGGTGCTGAGGGCCGCGCTGTCGTTGATGCCGTCGCCGACCATGGCGACGAAGGCGCGGCGGTTGACCAGCTCTTTGTTGCCCCTGCGTGCCTTGAGCGTCTTCTGGAGCCACTTAATCTTTTCGTGTTTCTCCGTGGGGAGGACGCCGGCGATGACGTGGTCTTCGGGGATGGCAATGCGGAGGGCGACGGCCTTGGCGGTAGTTGCGTTGTCGCCCGAGAGCATCCATACATCCGTGCCTCTCGACCGTAGAGTTTGGATTACGGCAGGTGTTTCTGGTCGGATAGGATCGGTGACTGCTAGAGCGGCTGCAATTCTATATGTGGCCTTGCTGTCGGTAGCCTTGAGAGCGGCGAGTGCGACCGATTTACCCTCTGACTTCCAAGTCTGAAGATTTGTGGCAACGGCAAGAGGGATGCTAACCTCAAAGTCGCGCATGAGGGCCTCGTTACCGACGATGACCTCGAAATTTTCCTGCAGCGACTCGATAGTATAGGTCGCCTTTAAGCCTTTTCCTGGTATTTCCTCCACGTTCGAAACTTCGGCGCTCTCAGTTGTCTCATTTTTACAAAAGGACACGATGGCATTTGCAATGGGATGGCTGCTGTTTTCTTCAATAACCTTGAGCGCTGCTAGGAAATAGCTGCGTTGCTCTTCGCTTACATCGTAACTAGGAAAGATCATGGAATCGCTGATTGTGGGCTTCCCGCCCATCGTAAGCGTTCCAGTCTTATCGAAGACGACACAATCAATTCGACTTGCTTTCTCGAACGCCTCACCGCCCCCTCTGACCAGTATGCCATACTTGGCGGCTAAACTAGAGCCAGCAAATATCGCTGTAGGGGCAGCAAGTCCGAGACCACAGGGACACGCGACGACGAACACGGCAATGGCGAATTGGAGCGAAAATACAACCCATCCTCCCGACGAAACGTCGAGAAAATGACCCGGGATGACACTGGAAAGTCCCAGAATTAACCAGATAAGCCAGGTGAGGATAGCAAGCAAGGTGATGAAGGGGACAAAGTATTTAGTAAGTCGAGTGGCTAAATCTTGGATTTGCGAAGGTTTTCCCTGACCTTCTCGTACGATCTTCACGATCTGATCAAGCATCGACTTGCCAACACTACCGGTGATCTGAATCACAACGGGGCGGTCTTTATTGACAGTTCCCGCATAGACATCGTCATTAACGGTTTTTGCAACGGGGAGAGACTCCCCTGTGAGACTGGACTCATCGAAGCTGGTTTCACCACTGACGATCTTTCCATCATAAGGGGGTGATGCACCATGAGGGATGCGGACAAGATCGCCAACGTCTAGCATGTCGATATTGACTTCTACTTCCTTCTCCTCAGTATCTGATACCTTTTCAATGAGTTTAGCAGTAGTCGGCCGGAGCTTGCCGAGGGCATCCACAGCGTCACCCAATTTCGATTCGCTGTATTTCTCGATAAACCTGCCCCATAGCAAGAAAAACGTCAAGAAGACAACAGAATCGAAGTAGAAATTTGCGTCGTTCACTCCGCTAGGGCGATCCACGGCGGCAGCAATCATTTGGCTGATTGACGAAACATATGCAATGGTAGTCCCTAAGGAAACAAGCATATCCATGCTGCCAAATCGATAAAACCGCTGGAGGATCTTTCGCAACTTCGGCTCGCCATGTCTCTCATCTTCTCTGTCATAGTTTATCTCCGCATCTCGTGGTGGTTTCTGCGGTACCCACATCGACTTAACTTCCTTGATAGATTGTCGATGGAAGAGGTTCGCGGCGTAAAAGTAGACAGGTGTTGCCATGATACAAAGAGCAAGCTGCGCTCGACTGATCCCAGGTTTCCAGGGTTCCATAAGAAACATTTTCGAGGGATTATGATCTGAAACTAGGCTCATATACACAACACCTATGATGAATGTAGGAATCACGACGATTGTTGTAAACCAAGCACGTAGAGAGATCTTCCTCCGCAAAATAGCCTGCATTCGTTTCGATCGCTCTTCTAGCGTAGGTAGATGATAGATTGAAGCCTTGAATGCGGGATCACTTGCTTCGATGGCTTTGAGAATGTGTCGGATGGTGAAGTCTGGTCCTGCAGGAACGTACGAAATCTTTAGGATAGGTTTTTCGAGGGTAGGTCTTTTCTCAACTCTTAGATCTCGGAGAAAGCCCCCGATACTATTTGTAGCCCGGTCAGCACAGTGCTCGCAGTAGAAACCGTTAATGCGAATCCTGACGGTTCTCTCCTTCTTCAACCTCTCTTCAGCATCCATGTCAACCACCTCATCAAGTTCGGTGGGGTATCCCATTTTGCTGATTGTGGCGACAATTAGATCAGCATCTTCCTTGGTACCATTATATTCGACGACGCCACTGTGTGAAAGAAAGTGTATTGTGGTCTTGGTAATGAACTCTAGCTCTTTCACCTTGTCGGCGATGCCGTTCGCACAATTCGAGCATACCATGCCCTGAATGGCCATTGACGCCCTCCATCTACGCCCCTCGCTGATGGAGGACTGATATTTATCATCCTCGGCCACGAGGGATTGGGTCGATGTATGTATCCCGTGGATCGGCTTCTCATCATCCACGTTTCTGTTCCTCAACTGGCCATCACGCTTGTCCGCCATTGTTTTAGGGGATGAGACAACAGGCCCACTAGGTTTCGACCCCTTAGTTCGACATAGCTCGCAGTGGTTGAGATGTTCTCTCTCCTTATCAGATTTCGATTTTGACGCTTGCGTGTTCAGAAGCTTCCTCGGTAGCTTAAAAAACCGACCGAATGGGGTATTCTTTTCGTTAGGACCTAGTGAATAATTGGTCTCTGAGCGGCCGAGGGCGAGGGAATGATCCCCACGTAGTAAGTCTGCTAGACCGACTTCACCGTTCGTCGAAGCTACACCAGAGACATCGAAACCTGCAGAGTCCAGCTTTGACGCCATCTCGGGTACGGACACATTGGGATTGTGCTCAATTGCGACCCAGGAGGTAACAATGTTGGGAGACACCCAACTGACCCCAGGGAGACCTTGTAGGACATCCTTTATGGTAGACACACACGAGGGACAATGTAGATTAGCCACTAAGAAATACGTGGTGACAGGCGGATGCGACGGAACCATTTTGGGTAGCTCATACGGTCTACTGCTCGGAGGGCTATTTAGAGATGCGGCCAGCACAATGCAATGTTGATCCCTTTGGTCCTGCTGGGATAAGGACAGCTCCCACGAGGCGGAGACGTACAGGAGCTAGGGTTACCGATGATAGGTACCGCGTGCGGATGCTAGAGTATATTAGAATGGGTGTTCCGTTCTGGGAAGTGCGGACGTCGGCGAGCGAGAACTGTGTAATTCAGCCTGAAGGGTATATGTTGGTTCCAGTATAGCAGGAGGAGTTGCCTCCACCAGCGAATGGGAAACCGAAAATAGTCTGGGGAAGCACAACTGTATGTCCGTCTGTCGGGGACTCTGGCTATAAGCTGAAATCAACGAATATGATTCCAAATAGGATAACAGCCTTAAATATATGAGTGGCCGAGAAGCTGGGATGAGAAATCAGAGGAAAAGAGCATGCAATAGTCCTGTCAGGGCCCTACCCTACCTGATTCACCTATGTTGCAAATAATGGAGAGCTCTAGATTCATGATATAGCAATCTTATGCGCAAACAACTCAGTAACAACGACCCTCCGCAAATTTCCTGGGTCCTGAGAGGCTTGATAGGTCATATTGGTTTAAGTATAGCATCGCAAGTCGCGGGCGGTGAATTGCGCGTGCTGGGCCTTGGCCATTGCTGTGACGCATGGCTCGGCGCGCCAGAAGTCGCCTTAGTTGCCATTGTTATGAGAGGTCACAATGAAAGATAGGATCTAAATATGACATAACAAGTTGAAACATTCCGGTTCATAAGGCGGAAGTATCACCAGGGGTTATTAGATCTACCTAGAAACTGTCAGTTAGTGGATAATTCGAATCAACGGGTCCGGGTAGTTTGTAACCACGCAAGGGTAGAGCCGTGAGCCGGCTTCCGTTTGACGGAACCTGGTGAGCGAATGGGGCATCATGAACGTGCCCATCCACCAAGACGGACCCTGGCTTTCACGCACAAAAGGCGCAGACATCGGCTGCAAAGCTGATCAGGCACCATCTCGTTGGTCGGATAACAATAGTCGATTTGACACATTCCCCGTTCTCCTGCATTAGATAATTCTTCCCACCATCAAGAAGTGTCCAGTTTGATAGCAAAGTGACAATAGAATGCGACATTTGTGCGTAAAACAGCAAAAATCGGAGGCGGGCTTGAAATGTTACGTTATTCTGACAAGAGTTGAAGACTGTACTTGTCTTAGGTAGACAATCTTACCTTGGCATGCCTAAGTCACATTATCGGATTACCTAATACCTGGAAATGAATTAGGAAGCCTCATCTCTACCTATAGGCGCCTGTAAGAGATCAGTCATTTAGGGGCAAGTGGGCTAAAGCTTGAAATTCACATGGAAGGAAGCAGCCATTATGACTGTTTCATTCTTGCCCCTGAATGACTGAATAAGGTGGAAATGTACATGTAATCCAACGTTCACTGATACCGTTTTCTGGCTCACTAGATATGTCGTTTGTCACATTCACTCTCTACCAAGATTCTTGGAATTGCCCCGAAGACAAAGGCAAGTCTGTTTCCTAATGGAATTAGGGGATAAGAGACTATAATTAGTAATAATAGAACTAAGATAATCTCCATAGAATACATACTATGTAGGTAGTGATATTTGGGGAGGAGCAACGCCACAGTTTCGAGTTGGTACCATATCGAAGAGACAGATCGCGTGGATGAAAGATAATTGAAAAAATTATTTCTCCAGATGAATTAGGATGTAGGCTGGTATCTTGGGTATCTCGAAACAATTATTAAACCAGTCAGCCCATTAGACATTATAATGATGCCTCCGCACATAGTCCAAATTACAACGATATGCCTTATTTCTTCTCTCCAGCTGCCTCGGGGGGTACACTTCCCTGTCTCGAGTGAGCGGTAGGAGGGCGGCTTGAAGCTGTGCCCGGGCGACTTAGTGTACGTCGCAGCTTTCTTCCGTTCTTGGTATCAAAAAGGCTCTTCACTCGTCTTAGGCGCGCCCATCTTTCCTTATCTTTTGCGTCTCTGACACTTGTATCTTCATCTTCGTTGTCTACTGTGTCTGGACCTAATATTGGCGAACTTCCATCTACTTCCGGTTGCCTCCCTTTCGATGGGGTAACCGGAACTGAGGCCGTGGGTCGATGGAGGATATTTCTTGGATTGATCTTTTCCGCCTGCATGCGGAGATAGCTGTCGTTCTTGGCGTTGTTCTTGATCGTTTGGACAAGCACCTCCCAAGCCGTCTTATTGTCCACTGTCTTGGCACCGGGATTATGCTGAGTACTAGGGTTTCTCCAAGGACAGAAAAACCGGTGCTCACGCACAGGATCAAGATAATCCATGGGTGCTGGGACGAGGATCTGCCCCGTAGCTTCGTCCACCTCCTTGCTCTTGAACATCCACAAGCCAAGACGACGTAGACAAGTAGCACATGTTGCCGAATTCGGCACTGCACCAACACGTGGGTTTGTAAGACCTTGCCAGCCGGTAAGCGCGAGTGCAAGTGCTACATCGTTTGGGGTCGAAGGGTTGGTGCTTGGTGGTGGGGGGTCTGTGAAGAAGGCTGGTGTGAGCTGCGATTTGATAGCCTGTAGATCTAGATTTGTTGGGAGCCTTAGGTTGAAAAGGTAGGGGAGGAAAGATTGTCTTGCGCAAAGCTCATCGTATCGTTGGCGTAGAGAAGTCAGAGCAGTCTTGGGAATCGCCAAGGGTAGTCTTAGTAAAGTGTCTGTTATCCAACAATTAGTATATGAAGAGTGCTGTGTCATGTAGCACAATTATAAAGATCTTACCGGCACACCCTCGTTTCCTCCATAGACAATCCTCTTGGTGCGCATCTGTGATCAACTCCACAAACCTCTTCACCAAAGCTTGTTCGATATCCGAGCCGACTAGAACCGGGACCTCCTTGCCGTCCACTTCTCTCTTATTGATCTTGACCACCACCTCTTTGTGACACAATGTGCATTGTACACGTTCCTTTCCTTTGCAGATCCATCCTCTCTTGGCCCATTCGATTTCGTTAACCTTATCCGGCTTCGGCGTCCATTCTGTCAGTTCCTGAAATGTCCCGAGTCGCCTTATCAACTCGTCGCGATCACTAGGACAGTACTTTGGAGGCTCAGTTTTCGTCTCCTTGCTTGGAGATGTAGCACTAGCGCCTGGCGTCCACTTCTTCAATACAACATTCGAAATAGTAGTGCCGCCTGATCTCTCATTCCCCGGGGTCGATTCAAGGACACCTACACGACGGCGCTTAAAGGGATCGCTGGGAGTCGAGGGTACGCCTGCGGGAGTCATTCCTTTGCTTGGAGTCGATATATCGTCTGGTGCTAAGGTAGAATTCGGCGTCAAAGGTCGATTCAGAGGTGATGAGACACTGTTGTTTTGTCTATCTGTTACCGGCGACTGAGGTGTTGGCTTCGCACCGAGCCCTTGTAACAAGGCATTGAACTTTCTCTTGGTAGCATTCATTTTCGGCTGTTCAAAGTGCAAAGGCTCCTAGGGTCGTATTAAAGGATGATTTGAGAGCTAGCAACAAGTTCGTAAATTGGCTTTACTACACTACTTCTTGGTCCCTTGCGATCGCCGCGCCGGGTTGTAGAGTTCGCGCCCAAGTTGGCGTAGTAATTTAATTGAGTGTATGTCAATCGACGTAGTTATTGGTTGGTTTGGATTTAGTCAAGGATTGTTACCGTTTATATCCATGTACTTGTTGGCTAATGTGAAAGGTACGTAGTTCACTGTTTTCTTTGATCTTTCGGTGGTTGCAATTGGGCTGAAGGTACTAGCTTAGCTGAAGGCAACGGCCGTCGGAAGGACGA